>JAWNPP010000036.1:0-145569 GCA_035047445.1 Drosophila siamana
GTTAGTGGTTCCACCACATATATCTTTAAATAATTCCTGGATTTCAATTTATCGACAAGTTGACAAATATTGTCCCGTAGTTTCGCATAAAATGATTTATATAAATATATTACTGTTAACCCGGTAAAATATCTCCCCAAGTAACTAAGCGATTGCTTCAGAGAAATAAAAATAATTTGTGTGTCATTAGAAAATGATGAGATTTTAAACATTAGTAGCTGCTATTGTTATTGCTATCGTTAATCTTATTATTCTTATGCTAAATAATTACCATAATGTACTTACATTGCTTTAGTTCAGCAATTCACTTGAATGGGAATTTATAAATGCATTTTATTCAATAACAATTCGTGAGGAGCATTAAAACTCGTGTGGAGCACTTTCGATAAGCGTCAATTTGAGTAATTTATCGGCGTTTCCGTGTAATTGGCAGATATTATCTTTAGAAGTGGACGATAATTGTTTTGTTGCATCGGATTGCCGGCAATATAACTTGGTGATACACTCTTCATTGTTTGAGTTCAAAGCACTGCAGGTGTTCAATAGGCACATTAAGATGTCTTCGTCCCCATCCACAACTTCCAGCCCAACGGGCAGCTCGAATGGTTCATTGGCAATTTCATATGGAGCCCTGCCCCTCGTACCAGGAGCCAATTCGCAAAAACCTTTCACGCTATCCGAGCGCCTTAGCTTTGAGATTCACCGTTACTCCAGCTATTCGCCAAACTATTTGCCTGAGTAAGTTTACAGTGCTTCTTTAAATAAGCTGTAAAATTCTACACACACAAATGTAAGCGCACAAAGAATTGTTTGAAAACATACAGTGTCGGACAAAAGAATTGTCGACATTGATGGGGTATTCCCTTTTCTATGTTTAGATTAAGATTTTTTTAATGAGCAACCATTTAAGAAGTCATACAAATGCATACATATGTACATATATTGAAATAAATATAAATTAATAAGATTTTAGTCGTTAAAACAGACTTGACAATATAAATACTCATACTCTTGGCCACGTCTGTTTATGCTTATGTAGGAACTGCGTCCCGCCTCTAGCTCTGCAAACTTGCATTTCGTAATTGTTGTTGTCAACTGCGCAGCTGTTGTTGTCAACGCTGCGAATATGTATATGCTCATCTGAATGTATTTACAATGAAATTTCACAATTTCAGAAATGTACTCGTTGATTGTCCAAACGATCAAACCTCTCGTTGGTCCGCCTATACGAACAGTCCACCCCAATTTCTCACTTTGAAGCTTAAGCGACCCGCCATTGTAAAGAAGATCAAATTTGGTAAATTTGAAAAATCACACGTTTGTAATATCAAGAAGTTTCGAGTATTTGGTGGCTTAGAAGACGAGCATATGGTACTACTGCTCGAAGCGTAAGTATTCTATGTCGATTTGTCATCGTTTTAAATATCTTAATTTCCATTTTTAATTAACAGTGGCCTTAAAAACGACAATATACCTGAAGTATTTAATTTGCGTTGCCTGACTGAGGATGGCTCGGAGAACTTGCCCATTTTGTATTTGAAAATCGTGCCACTATTGTCGTGGGGCCCCTCCTTCAATTTCAGTATCTGGTACATTGAGCTGCATGGTCAGGATGATCCCATGTACACATGTGCACGCATGAAAAACTATAATAAATTGCGCGAAACTGAGATTATTAAACTGTGCCTGAAACACTTCCGCCAGCAGGGATATTTGGAAGCTTTTGGCGCATTGCAGGAGCAGACAAATGTGCGGCTGGAGCATCCGCTTATAAGCGAGCTGCATAAATATTTGGTAAATATAGCTATGAAATTAAACTTTGAAATATGTGTATTCATTGTTTGATATTTCCACAGGTGGTACACGGTAATTTTGAACGGGCCGAAGAGTTCATTGCCGAGTGCATTGAGGATGGTCTAATGGATGAGTATTTGCATAAGCAGGACTACAAGCATGCTTGGCACATGAAATACACAGAGAGCGATACTAAGCCCGGCAATCGCGGAGGTCATCAATTGGTTGTGGATGCTAAAAAGCGACTCATCTACTTGTATGGTGGTTGGGATGGCTATCAGGATCTTAGTGACTTGTGGGTATACAAAATAGAGCTGGATGAATGGACGCGTGTTGTGTGATCATTCGGAGTTAATAAAAGGTCCCTCGCCACGTTCCTGCCACAAGATGATCTTCGATCCCATTAGCGAGAACATTTTCATGCTGGGTCGTTACCTCGACAACTCGATACGAACCAGCGATTACACCAAAAGTGACTTTTACTTGTACGATACCCGTTCACGTAAGTGGATGCAAATTTGTGATGATACCAGTCAGGTGGGTGGGCCACAACTCGTCTACGATCATCAGATGTGCATCGACACCGATAAACGAACGATCTATATTTTTGGTGGCAAAATACTGGCGCCACGCAGTGCCACGTCGTCTGTGGAGCCAGAATATTCTGGTCTGTTTTCGTATCATATTGCGACAAGCACTTGGACGCAGATACTTGTTGATTGTCATCATGCAAGTGCCGCTCAGGCGGACATAATGTCAATTAAATCTCGTATTACCCACTGCATGGTGTTTCATAACGTAATTAAAATCATTAATATTTGTTTATAGTTATTGCAATGTCCACAATTTTCAGAAACAACGAAAGCTATATATTTATGGTGGACAACGGGGCAAGGAGGATTTGGATGAATTACTAACCTACGATGTGGATTCTCAGGCCATTTCAGTTCTTAATAAAGAACATTCACATCATGGCAACACATCCACCTCGGAAGCAAAATTTGAACCATCATCTGGTTATACTTTGCGTGCTACAATCGATTGTGATCGCGACGAAATTTACATTTTCTCAGTACGTTTTATAAATATTCCAATGACCCTTGCCAATCTAATTATACATATTTCGCAGAGTTTAAATAAGGTTAAGGATCGACGCGATGTACACCACGTGGAGCCCTCAAACTCCTTTTGGGTTTACTCACTGCGCACACATAAGTGGTCACGCATCTATTACTGCCGCCATAGTACTCAGGATATCAATTCGATTAATAGGGCTAATTTCTTGGGTACCAGTAAAATCGATGGATGTTTGGAGCCATGTCCGCGATATGCACATCAGATGGTCTACGATGAAGTGGCTAAGACGCATTATCTCTTTGGTGGTAATCCAGGTATATTCCAGTATCAACAACTGCGCTTGGATGACTTTTGGTTGCTCAATTTAGAAAAGTAAGATTTAAAAGATTAAAATTATTGATGTTTTATAAATTATTAATTATAAATTGCAGACCAAAACGAGAGGAAATATTAAAACATTGTCGCTATTTAATACGAAAACTTCGTTATGAAGAAATGGTACGCATAGATCCTTTGAAAGCGATGCAGTATCTCAGACATCATATATCCGAAGTAATAGATCATGGTGATGCAGAGCAATTAAACAACGTATGTATGATAAATCTGCAAAATTCTATAATATTAATTCCTATTTGTTATAGTTTCACAAATTGGCATCGTTGCTATTTAAGCCCAATGAAATAAACCATGACTCTACTCTAAGTTCAAAAACTACACCTGAGAAGCGCGCTGAGACTGAAGGTATTGATGAAACATCCGATGACATCTTGAAGGGTAAGTTTTAATACATTTTTAAACATTTCTGGTATTAATTTGTCCATACGATTAGTTGAAATTACAGAAGTAATACGATTGGTGACTACTGTAAATATTTCAATCGAGTCAAACGAAAGTCTGGCTACATCTGGAATATCTGAGACTGTATCAAGTCCCAGCAACTCGTCGTGCACCAAACGAGCGCGCACCGATTCCAGCTGCGAGAAACAAAATCGTCGGGCTTTTCTTTTCAACAAATTGGTGCAACTGATGCCAGCGAACATGGTACAGCCGGAGCGTAATTTGAGTGATTTTGTGGTCATTTAACTGTGCCAATTACAAATACAAATGCAGGAGAAACGACATTATTTATAAGTAATTCAATGTTTATGTTAATTATTTGGAAATGTTATATACATATATGCTTGATTCAAACGCAAAACGTGAATGTGATACTCAATTTGCCCTTACTTTCCATTTGTTTTTGAACGTTAGGTTTATCGGCTGGTGCTAAGCATTCGCTATATGTGGAATTGAAATTTCCTGAAACACAAAGCTATTTTCATTGTGATAGTTAATTTAACAACATGAAAACAAAGGTTATTGCGTTTAAGTCAAATAAAAAAAAATGTGAAATTTGTTAACTCTAAATGTAGCTTAGATATAAACAATAAGTTTGAAATAAAAATTTTTACACTTTATGATTGACGATTCAGTTTTATTTAAATGGTACTTAATTCACAAATCAAAGATATAAGCAGAATATTTTCAAAATCATTTTGTTGTGGTTTGTAAAGATATTTCCTTGTCGAAGCTTTGTTATCATTAGTTGAATCACTTCCAAGTGCTCAACCCAAATTGAATTCCTTAAGTGCATTTTGCATAATTGTATCTTTGACCGCACAGAACACAAGTTTAATGTTTTCAGTATCTATAAGTTTAAGGGTATAAATAATTTTAAAATGTGAGCACGTATAGACTGGTCTCCATAAACTCAACCTGTGGCTGTAGTGAAATGCGAATAACATTGACGTTCAGGGTCAGGATTGCAGGCCAAGTATTTCTTCAGAACGAATTGTTTAGCTGCAGCGTGATCTTGCTTCGGCCCTGTAATGTAGAATATTAACGGTATTGTACGAGTTTTATACATTTGGAAGTTACCAACCATCAAACTCTGGAAAATAATCAATAACATGGGAATACATAATTTTCTCCTCTAACAAATCCTTCTTGTTTAGGAAAAGAATAATTGAGGAGTTTTGGAACCACGGGTATGTAATTATAGTTCTAAATAGAGCTTTTGATTCCTCCATACGATTCTAAAAAGGAGAATCCAACAATTTCATTACACTAAAAAGTGGTAATTAAACCAAATTATATTTACCTCATTATCAGATTCGAACAAAATTTGATCGTATTCCGATAGAGCCACCAAAAATATAATTGAGGTAACATTCTCAAAGCAGTGAATCCACTTTCTTCTCTCCGAACGCTGTCCACCGACATCCACCATTCTATAATTGTGAATAGTTAGATGAATATCTGATACTATACTAAATGTGTTGGAACAATACCTGAATACGATGCCATCCAAGTCGAAGGGATACTCCAGGATGCCAGTTGTGGGCACACGAGCACGTAGAATATCTTGCTCGGTGGGCAAATAATCTGCTTGCTCAATACGCGCAATGTCACTCAGATAGCTAAGTTATATGTATTTAGTTAGATAACAAATTGCCCGAGATAATTTACCAATTACTCACTATTTAGCTGAATCCGTCAATTGATATTCTCTTCGTCGGTCATAACACTCCTGTATTCCAGAGTCCGCCCACAGACATTTGATGCCATTCAAATAGGGATCCTCAAAGGTTGTCACAGATTCATAATCAATACTCATAATAAGATCGGCGTGTTCCTATTTCAAATAAGAAAATGTGAATTCCCTTATTCTTTCACTGTTTTATCGTATATACCTTAGTCTCACCAGCACCATATTCTATTTTGAGCATATCCATGGCCTTGATCATGGACTGCATGGCCATGAAGATATTTTGGAACACGAGCTTGATGTAACCACGTTTGTCGTCATCCGAGTAACCGCTGCCGTGAATAATTCGCATCTGTTTGATAAAAGTTGATTTTCCCGACTCACCAGTGCCTAAGAATCGAGGAAACAATTATGATTTTGCCATTATGAAACACCTTGCTAATTCTCTCACCCAGTAACAGTAGTTTAAGTTCTCGGCGTGCATCTCGCTTGTCGCGTCGCAGCTGTTTCTCGATTTCCTGATTAATCCGTTTCTGTTCCTTGGCCTCTTCCGATAAACAGCACTCCATGCTAACTAAATTGAAGGACGCCTACGCGTTCTGCAGTTGTAAAAATTTTCAAAAAAATATGAATTATCGTCCTAGGTATGTTATATATATATTCCAATTGCTTAAGGTTCCTGCGCCGTCTTTATTCCGGTGAAATAAGTGTCTAGGACTGTTACAAAAGTTGTGGGCTTGACGATAGTCCGTTACGTTATGTTCTGAACTAGCTGCGAACATTTCATATTTGGTCGACTCTCGGCTCGTCTCATGGAGCCCATGGCTTTGACACTGGGCCAAAGCGCATGCCCCGCAACTATAGCTGGCCATTGAATATGGCTTTATTGCCTCTTGTGTAGGCACGGCATTGGACCCGATCGCCATAATGCTACGACCGTGACGTGTTTCCGAGCGCCCCAGCTCGTGCAGCAGGTGGAAACAGATTCAGGAAACACTGCCCACACGCGTCCAAGTTCATTGCAAGAAAGCTGATTTTGGTAACTATACGGCTTCTCTACTTGGTCTAGTGGAAGACCCGATGCGCTTCTGTCCCCGACCCACCACTAGATATCCACTATATAGGGAACACACATACTTATATGATTAGTCTGGGTCAATTTCTTGGCGTCTTGAAATGGATTTGCTGATATTTTGAAGTTAACTCAAGGTACAATTTGAAGAACTATTAAAGTTGGTGATTTATTTTAAAGCTCTTCAAACATTCCACTTTTACCTGCAAATGAGCTGGATCTGTCCTTGATTCACCCTAATGCGTCATGCACTGGTCGAGTCTGCTTTTGGGCTACCCTGCAGCTGATTTCTGTGCTTTGGCGTTCAATATTGAGTGTTTGTTAATCCAATTGTTACCGTATACGAGTATATAGTGCATAGTATACAGTCAAACTCACACACACAAAAGCTGACCCACATAGTTTGAAATCGCAGCGCTTCAAGTGAAGACTGATTTTTTTGTTTTTTAATATATTTTTATTTATATCATATTGTTCATATATATATACATATATATATATATATATATATATATATATTAGGTGTACATAGATACTTTTTCATTTTCTTTTCGTTTGTTTTTTTTTTTTGTAGTTTTTGCTTTTGAATTATCTAAAAAATTTCTTAGTTCGAGTACCATTGCCACCTCAATATATTCAATTCATTTTCTAGTACTTGTATTCTTGCGAATTTTATGATTTCTATGACGAGAATGTGTAGACTAACACTCACACACACCCACACATGGACACGCATACAAACAACAATCTGTATAAATGTGGTCTGCATGCACAATGTATTTGGGAATTATCAATTGAGTGTAAATCCCACAATTTGTTGTGTGTAAATTTTTCATAAAAAAGTCAATCAATTCAAATGCTACAAGTTGAAAATCTTACACTCAACGGAAAATTATACAAACACATCTACATACACACTTACACGTTTGCATGGGCGAACAAATATATGTTTATATGGATGTGTATATAGGTGTGTATAGACGTACCCCATTATAAGGACGTGCGTTTGCCTTAAGACTTAAGCTAAGAAGCATGCAGTTGTTTTATGTGGGATTTTAGTTGCTTGATTTATGTGTATGCATGGACTTACATTTATTTTTGGGTTTTTTTGTTATATTATTTATATTTATATTGTTGTAGAAATATGTACGTTAAAAATATTTCCCATTCATCATCGTAATCTCATCATCATATCATGTCAGATCAAACTCACAATTAACTTGTCTGCCTTTCTACTGCATTTACAATATAAAGTTTATAAAGTAGCCTAAAGATGTGGAATACTCGTATTACAATTATTTTATTTTGTTTTTGTTTATTTGTTTTTGGTTATTTTTTTTTTTTTTTGTCTTTAATTATGAACTTGTTTTTCTTAGCTTAGCCTCCTAGTTTTATATAATGTCAACGTCAAGGGAGAGACTTTTTCTTGTTCTTCTTAGTTATGTTGAATGTATTAGCTTTTTAAGCATTTTATGAAATATGGTCTCTATTTCATAAGCATTTACATACATATATAAGAGTTACGACTACCCAGCAAAAGTAACCGAAGTTTGCATGAATGTACGTACATCATTAAATTACTCAGCTCAATTCATTATCATAATCATTTTTGTGGTTTTATCTTACGAAATGTTCAATTAATTGGGATTATATTTGTTTATTTGGTTGTTCTGGTTTGCATTAGTTTAGACAATAATACAAACATATACGCGTACAATTTAAATGTATTCGTATGTTTGAATGCTCTTTTCGCCTGCAGTTCTTAATTTTGTATATAAAAATACAAAATACTTGTACATACTCGTAAATATGTATGTAAGCATGGTATAATTACTACATTTTATATCAAATTTTTGCTCATTTATTATAGATTCATTTTAAGCTTGATTTAAGCTAAATATTTACACACGAACTGCAAAAACTTGGTAACCCAAAAGAAGCAAATAACTAATCTAATAAAAATGAAATTTAAAAATAAATAAATTGATTTAAAGATCAAGCACATAAATGTGTGTGTAAAGAGAAAATGAATGAAATAAATAATTAGTTATATGTTTAACTTAACAAAATATTGGTAAATACTTTATATATTTGTCATATATTCGTAAATTTATAAATATGTTTTTGTCAGGGTTTTCTTCATGGATTTAATGAGCACTAGAAGGCACAAAACGCTAACTAAACCAAATATGTTTTCTTTTATGTATGTTTATTTTCCGTATGTTTTCCATTTCCATTCTCTTTTTCATTTTGTTTATGCTTGTGTTCCTCATTATAAATATCGTTAGTATACGAAATCTGCACGCATTTGCGATGCATTTATTCCGCTTTTTTAATCGAAACTTAAGATTTCCATTGTTTTTTGTTTTGTTTTTGTTTTACTGAAACCGCCAAATTGATTTTCGAACCGAAAGCGATACATACATTTATGGATAAGTGTGGAAACAAATAGAATGATTAAAATAACTCTATAAACTATGCATTCATAAATTGAGTTCTCATTTGTGTTTGTATGCTCCCAAATAAGGATTATCATCTTCTACTTATAGGATTAGACTGCAAAATGAATATGGTCAATGTCAACCAAAATACTGGAGACTTTATCTGCTCACCGATGCAATTCATTGGACGGAAAACTATATATGTATGTATGTTTGTAATGCATATACAAAATGTACAGCGCATCGACTTGAACCATCGTAAAAAATCTTGGCTGTCATCTTCATCATTGACTTGAAATGTGTGCGCTGGTCGTGTCTTTATATAAGAAATTAAATGTTTGCACCTCTTATAGTTCGGTTTTGTTTGTTGGTTCTGTTGTATGAAAGCTCTCGAAACCCTTGCAGAGCCCTACTCGGTTATTTGCTCTATCTAAATCGGAAATATCATTGCCTAATTAGCGAGCAGATTTGAAGTTTTTATCTCGAAACTCTCACACAATCTTGCTCCTCCTATGCTCTCTCATGGGAGTTCCGTCTGCTCGAGCTTTAAAATTTCGGCTAGCCGAGCATTTCTTTGGTTTTTTCTGTTTGTCTTTCATATACGCATCTGTTTGTCTTATATAAATACACATTTACCGACTTAATTATGCTTTTTAAAAGCTAATCAATTCATCAATTAATTACAAAAATTTTGTTACTCATTTCATTTACTATATCTTCAATTTCCATGGATTAAAGCTTTATACAACACACTGTTGAATCGTACTTATATCTAGATGCATAATATTGGGTATTACGATTATAACTGTCATTTCATATGGTGTGCTAATGGGAAATGCATCTCGATTCCGATACTTCTGGCTAAATGACTTTATTTCACATCAAGATGACAATTTTCTTGTCAAGCAAAACGTTTTCTTTGTTGCGGGATTGAAAAGGGGTTTCGCAGAAAATTTTATTTACTGGCAAATCAGTAAATCGAATAATGAAGACTGTGTAACGTAAAATAAAAAGATATTAAGGGTATTTATATTTAAGCCAACGCCCTCGTGCTTGGCCGATAACGTCAATTGATAAACCGAGAATATTTTCTAAAAAACCATAAGATAAAATTATGAAAAACAAAGTTTGATTCATATTTATTTTACATGTACATATATGTATGTATATATGATTTTCTTCATTTTTTTTACCACATATACATAGAGTGAAATTGTGTTTATTTAGATTTTTACATAAATAGTTGGTTGTTTTGTTGTTTATTTGTTTTTGTGTTTTTTTTTTTCTGCAAATGTGCGCTTCATTTTGTTACTTTACTATCATTCTATAACTGTAGATTAAATTAAACTAAAATTTAAAAACAAAAACAAAACATTGTCTATAACATAAGCAAAACAGACTAACAAAATAATAATTAATATGTATAATTATATTAAAAATATGAAAAAATCAAGCTACATTCCTTACAAATTTTCGTTTTCTCATTTTAAATTTTACAATTGATAACAATTTGATTTATGACAATAATTTGCGTGTTATTTTCCTTTTCTTTCTTCGCGTATAGTTTATGGAAAGTGCTTCATGGCATCAATACCAGCTGCATTTGATATTAGTTGGTTTTTAGTTGCATGTAAATATGTAAAACGTATAGGCATTAAATAGTTTGAATATTGGTGATTATGACTATTTGTTAATATTTTCCATGTGGTGGCATTTTTTGCTATTCCTGTTAATTATAGTTATGCTGCAGCTATGAAATCTTTGTCAAACGTACATGTTAATTATACGTAGATAATATATAAATCTGGTCGCGATTTGTAAAATCCAAATGCGATTATTAATTTGTTTTGTTATTTCTTTAATCATTACATAATATAGTACTTAATCATCACGTTTATAATCGTTTCCCATTTTGTGTATTAGTACGATTTGTAATTTACATTGAATGATTCATTTTCGCAATACAAATTAACTTATTTATCATTACATATTTATGTAAGTATGTGCGTATGTGTGTTTCCATTCATGTATGCATGTATGTTTGTATATACATATATTATGGGCTCGTATTTATATAAATATTTCAGTAAACAATTGTTGCAATATTTACGATAGTTTTTCTTAATACAAAAAAAGAAACACAGTATACAATTCAGTATAATATCTGCATTTGATTTTTTTGTTTTAGTTTACAGGATTCTGTTGTTCATCGTGTTTTAATGCGAGTGTGTATGATGTGTATGGGTGTGTGTATGTGCGTGAATGTGTGTGTGTTATATTTAAATAATTATGAGAAACTTCTAACATATATTGTGTATGCAAAATTACTATTTGTTTATAAGTTACATTTTGTTGGTTGGTTTCAGTAAAATTTATGCTTCAGTACGACAAAAATTGATTCCATTGTTGTTCCTTTTAAGCTTTTGATTAAATTAAATTTAATTTGTTGTATTTTGTTTTTTTTTTGTTTTCCGTTTTTTATTACAAAAATTTCTATAATAGTGAATTTTAAATATTATTATTACGTTAATCGTACTTGGTATCAGAAGGTTTTTGAATTTTGTTTGTTTTTCATTTCTCTTATGTATTCCACACAAATTTAAATGTATACATCAATCAATCGTGTTATCATCAATTTTCATAATTTATGCTACATTCTCTGTTCGGTTCCTGATGTTACAATTTAAGAAACTTGTGTTTGGTTCTAATGCTTAATCTTCGGCAAACATCGTTAGTTTTCTTTTGTTTGCATCATTTTAATTAATATGCGAAAAAGGAATTATGAATGTATATATATATATATTTCTGTATACATATGTATATGTATATATGCATACATATATATATATATATATATATATATATATATATATTTATATATATATATATATATATGTATATACTTATACATTTGTATATATATGTATATGTATAATAAAAATCACAAAAATAGTTTGCTGATCCAAATCCAGTTTAGACCAAATTGTATTCCTTCAGATTGGATTGCAGAATTGTGTCCTTTACAGCCGCAAACACAAACCTAATATTTTCAGTATCTAAAGTTCAAAGACAAAATAACATCATTTAGTGTATTGTAAAGAAAATAGTCAATCTAGACTAACATAAATTGCATAACGATATACTCAATGTTTAAATGATCACATACTATATACATATATATACATATCAAATAATAATTATAATTAGCAATTAACTCTGACAAGTAAATTGCAAGTTGTACCTACCTGTAGCACAGGTGAAATGAGAATAGATAATCTTTTCGGAATCTGGATTTAAGTCTACAAACATGCGCAGTATGAATTCACGGGCTGCTATTGCATCTCGCTGTGGACCTGTTAGCGATCGAAATTTAATAGCAACTTGTTAAAAAAAAAAAGTTTTAAAAGTTTGGTTACTTACCATCGTATTCAGGAAAATAATCCACCAAATGCGAATACATGATTTTCTCTTCTAACAAATCTTTCTTATTCAAGAAAAGAATAACGGATGAATTTTGGAACCACGGGTACGTAATTATAGTTCTAAATAAAGCTTTTGATTCCTCCATCCGGTTCTATTAAATAAACAAACATTATTATTAGTCAAATCAATAATCAACAAATCAATTTAGGTTCACCTCATTATCAGATTCAAATAAGATTTGATCGTATTCCGATAACGCTACCAAAAATATTATCGATGTGACATTCTCAAAACAATGAATCCACTTTCTTCTCTCCGAACGCTGACCACCGACGTCCACCATTCTGCGTTTGATAAATATTTATAGATTATCAATAACTTATCAAAGAAGTTGTTAAATAGTAAAACATATTACAATAACAGTAAATAAAATGCATCATTACGCAAAAGCAGACTTTAAAGCAATAAAATGAAAATTAGCATACGCATTAAATACTTTTGTGGAAATGTTATTTAAAAATACTATATACGATTTTGTTACTAGTTTAGCGTCTTTCAGGCTTATAATGCCAACTTACTGATGTAGCAGATTACTTGAATTAAAACTTTTCATTTGAGCAAATATTAAATAAATATACCTATACACGAACGCTCACAAATCTGATGAAATTCCAGCTATAGGCATACAAACACTTAATTTTGTGTTGCTCTGTGGGTGGGCAATCAGCATGTACTAGTCGCCTAACCATTCCCTGTTCCTCTTAACAGTCCTCTGATATCTTGATATAATTTACTAAGAACTCGTGATTATAATATTGCCTTAATGCAAATTAATAGAATTAAATTAAAGCATCCTTGTTGGTGTAGTTAGAAAGTTCATAATTTAAATGAATAGACAATAAACAATAACATAATGTGGACATGCAATGAATGTAGTTATTCGATGATGTATACCTAAATCTGATTTCTTCTAGGTCGAAGGGATACTCAATGATCCCCGTTGTCGGCACACGAACTCGTAAAATGTCTTGCTCAGTGGGTAAATAATCAGGTTGAGCCACACGATCGAGATCCATCAGATAACTGTAGACGGTACACGCAACAATTAAATGTACATAGCATAATAATGTTATGGTTGTAACAAAAAGATCAACTCACTATTTAGCGGAATCTGTCAATTGATATTCTCTTCGTCGATCATAGCACTCCTGTATGCCAGCATCGGACCATAGCGTTTTTATGGCATTCAAATATGGATCCTCAAATGTTGTTACTGTTTCATAGTCAATGCTCATAACCAGATCAGCAAGATCCTGTAATTGAAAGTTGCAAGTTGAAATAAATTTGATGTATTTGTGAACTATGCCCAAGCTACTTACTATATGTTCACCAACACCATAGGATATTTTGAGCATATCCATAGCCTTGATCATTGATTGCATGGCCATGAATATGTTTTGGAACACCAACTTAATGTAGCCACGCTTATCATCGTCCGAATATCCGCTACCATGTATAATGCGCATCTGTTTAATGAACGTTGATTTTCCGGACTCGCCCGTGCCTGCGAATTCACAAAAGTCAAATGTCGTATTAGTTTAACCATAAAAGCCAGCATAGAAACCAGAAATTGTATCAACGCCACAAATACACCACATGCAAGCTGGGCTAGCTGATAAAGCACTTTACTAATTAGCAAAAATGTGGCGATGCGAAGTTGCCGCAGTGAACTTCTATCTGCAAACAGGAAAACGCAACAATTGCATTAAGCCCCACCGCCCCCTCGCTCAGGTGAAATTCAATCACACTCATTGGTACACATACTAGTGAACGTACGTAGGTATCGTGAGTGTTTGCTGTGCATCATTAATAAAGTTTTGCTTACTAATTGGCATATACGACGACGCAAAGATAGTTGCTCTGACTTGGTTGGGAGCGAGGGAGTCGTGGACTTTCGTAAATTTATAAGGGTCAAGGTTGCTTGCTTGCAAATAAATAGGTCCATTGGTAGACATTACGCATATAAAGAACGTACTCACCCAGTAACAGAAGTTTAAGCTCTCGTCGTGCATCTCGCTTGTCGCGGCGCAGCTGTTTCTCGATTTCCTGATTGATCCGTTTTTGTTCCTTGGCCTCTTCTGATAAACAGCACTCCATGCTAACTGGATTTAAGGACGCTTACGCGTTCTGCCGTCCCTGCTCGACGCTCCGTGACTTGCGCAAATCCTTATGAGACGACTTTATCGTTCAATTATTATGCTTATCTCCTCTCTTGAAATTTTCACAACTTTTCTAATGAAAATTGTTAATATTGTTTTTGTGTCCCTTTCTTGAAATATTTATGTTATTGGAGCTTCTTCACAGTTTTCGATTAGCCAAAAAATGTTGGGGTTAATCCTTTTTAGTTGCTCTAGTTTAAAGGTTTTATCCTATATAGTTGTGGTACTCTTATTTCCTCATTTATTTTTATTTCGATTTAGTTGCTCATGAGCATTTGTACTTTGGCGTTGCTCACTGTTTCCTACGACACTCAGGCTCTCTTTGGCTATTGCTTACTTTGCTTCAAAGGCTTCGATTGTGTTTGTGAGTGTGTGTATATTGTTATTGTGTATGTGTTATAGGTGCGTAATGAGGGATTAGTTTACTCAGTTGACTATTTGCTTGACCAGACTTTGGCGCATCTCACTGACAATGGAGAATACAAATACGATGACCTCATCGAACAGGACGACTTCAACTAATTAACGTAATATCTGAATATTCATAAACACCTGCAAGAAAAACAGAAAAGCTATTAACACACTCATATATATAATACACACATGTACGGATCTATTGTCCTATCTGAAATTGCGACAAAATTTGCATGTCTCCAAGTGAAAGGGAAAGTGTTTGTGATTGTACTAAACTAGAGACTTGCAATTAGCAATACGTTAACAATTTTGGGAGGCGTATCGCAGCTCCAATTTATGGCAACTGACGCAAAAACAAGATTTTAACAAACGTCTGTGAATTATTGTTCTCAGATATTGACCATGCCTATGTTACATGTACATTCCGCATGAAACTTTATAATTCCCTATAAGGGATCATAAGATAGAAGAGTGATCAGTGCAATGTTAATTACCAAACAGTGTACTTATTTTTAATCACATATTTATGCGTGTTTACAATTAAACATACTCGCAGTGACTTTGCTTGCATGTAAATAAAAAACATTTATTAGTTTACCAAAACTATCATTTGAAAGGCATTCCAATACGCCCACGCCGCGTAACAAACATGTAAACAACTTAAATGATTCCAGGAAAATTGAACATAAAATAAGCAAAGTAAATTCTATACAAAATCACATGAACATTCATAAGGCAAGCATGTTGCAATTCCAATAAGCTACGCGATATAAAAGCCAAGCCTTGAAGGCGGCTCCAAAGACAAATATAATATCTAATTTGAATGCACATCAAGAGATATGTGTTATTGTGAGTAGTTCATAAATCAAAGACATCTTGTCTCATTTTGAGGGAACAGGTGGTTGAGGCAATTATCAGACATGCTAGACAACAGTAGCACCAGTGAGATAACAAAACTGGAGATAAATTCCAAACTTCTACACGATTGTGTGTCATCTTGATAAAAGGCATCAAGAGCGTTTTGCAGGTCGGTAAAAGAGTTCAACATTTTTCTTATTGTATGCAGTTGATCGCCACCTTCTTTCTGCTCTCTATGTGCAGGGGGAAGAGAGCAAGCAAACAAACATTTTCAACAGGTTTGCCGCAAGTTCCCTGGCCAAACAGATTGTTATCCATTCACCCACACTTTTATCCATAGCACATTGCGGAGGGCAGGCATGGAAGAGGTTAACAATTAAGTGTCGGACGATTACTCACTGGCAATATACGTAGTTAGGCATCTAGATCCGCATTATTATTCATAGCTCTTATCAGACTTAGTAAAATGGTAGTAACTACATACATAGTACATACTGGTATTATCCAAATGTTAATCAACAAGTGGCATGGATATTAAGTGATGTAAGTACAGACATAGTATCATACTCGTACATATATCAAATACTTACGCAGTAAGTCTGTCGGTTCAGTTCTGTATTTTGTTATTGTGAGACATGTACAAATCTAATTGTTGGTAATCGACGATGACGACGGCGACGAAGACGATGGCAATGCAGTTTATGAATAGATTATCCAATGGGTCGGTTGTTTGCTTTTCATAACTTTCTTTTTGTTGTTAATCAAGTAAATCTGTGGTCGTTATATATGGTCTGGCACTAAATAATAATAATAACAATAATAATAATTTTGTTGTTGTTGTGTTGTTTTTTTTGTTTCGTATTATTTCCCTGCAGTTAATTTATATCGGTGTCGTTTTGGATATACAATGCATATAAATACATATACTCTATATTATATGTATTTACTTATCTAAGTAATGTATAATTCCTATGTGGTTATGCTTTAGGAGTTGTTGGGGTGATGTTTCCGTTGCTTTACGATGTGTGGTTTTCAATCGCTATCGTTTGATTTCTAGTTGCGTTTGCAAAACATTAGTTTTAAGGAACGTGTATAGTTGGTTACATACGCGACTATGTAGTACGTCTATAGATAATATTAATTTGTATTAATCTATATTATTTACTGGTGCATTTACTTTCGCTTTTATTTGTCAACTTGAGTTGTGTTGTTCCACTGTTCGCGCTTTTTGCCAGCAGTTTATAAATGCAACGAAGATTTGTAATAATCGTAAGTGGTTAAGAACAGAAACGTTATACGACGTCGAGCACAATGGTTATTACTTTTGAAGCAAATTTAAATCTTTCTTTTGCTTTTTGCTCTCTTGAATTTCTTTCACACGCTACACTTAAATGCTCCTTTTGTATTTAATTTTCTGCATACTTTATGCTTCTTGTATTTGTTTATTTTCCGGTATGCAGTGGAACTACAAGTATAAGAGAACAGGTAGATGCATATTTAGCTATCAATGAATGAACACTTTTATTATAATAGAGCAAGCAACAGCAGCAGCAGCACCGACAGTGAAGACTATCTACACACACACACACACACACACACCCCACCCACAGCCAACAGGCAGACTCTTTCTATAACTAATACTCGTTCTCGACTCGAACCGAAAATGGCATGCTAATTTTTTAACTCGATCACCACAGTACCCGATTTGTCATTGTGATATACATAGCAATATCAGGACACAATAACATTAACTTTTTATGTCGATATAAGTTACTCCCTCTTCCCACTGCACTGGCAACGAAAAAAAAATAAGACTATATTGCCTCATCGCAAAATGTGCTAAATAATGCCAAAACATGCTGTTTGCTCGGGCAAGCAGTGCACTGCAGTGTTGTCACCGCTTATTTTGGCATTACTAATGTTTTCAATTGCAGTTTTGGCAATACAAAAAGTCATTGGAAGTAGCTAAATTGCATAATTGACGAATTAAACAATTTCAAACCAACTTAATAATCATCAGCATACAAGTAAAATGCAAATAAGACATACAGATATCACTGATAGGATAGATAGATAGTGCCCCGAAGCTGTATAGCTGTTTCGCTCGCACTTCTATACACACACGCGCAATGCTATACACACAGAGCGAGGGCGAGGCAAAAACGAATATGAAAAAATTGTGAACTGAAAAATGTCAATTCTTGCACGCTAAATTGTTTTAACAATTGTAATCCTTACACTTATCGCATATATCCCAATATCTGCATTTCAACTACTTTTATTCACATGTCCCAAAAATAAATGTAGATAAAATGCGATTCCTTGCAAAAACGGGGCCTATTATTGCTACACTGGCTGCTGCTGGTTTTGTCGGTGTGTCGATTTTCAAGCGAAACTCACAACATATTTGATTTTGCATTGTTCGGTTAACGTTAACGCACGACCCGTAGTTAGTTTTTTAATTTGTCAACTCTAAAATTTTCTTAAGTATTTACACTTTTTTATTAACGCAACACCAACACACACGAAAGAGTCACCGACATAGGAGCATGATTACAAAAAACTTACAAGGTGGCGCTTAGATATGCGCAATTTAGACTGCGCAAAATTTTTGACGTCATAGGTTTACATTTTATAGCAGCGTGACCGCAGGTTCAGTTTTACCACATACTATTTTGTGCCGATAAATATACCAAACTAGGCGCATAATTTTGAAATGGCTTTTCTTTCTATAGTTTTATAAAAAGCTATGGCTTCGCATTGACTTTTATTAACAAAGAAATATTTTCTTTAAATAAATAAGACTTTCGTTAAGAAATCTTATTAAATAAATGCAAAAACAAAACAAACAAGCTTTTACTCATTCGAAGGAAAATTAAATGCCAGTTGCACATAAGAATATACCATAGGCGTATTAATCGTAATTTTTTGGCCGAGCGAATTCATAAATATCTTCCCTAGGGTTACAAAACGCATAGAACATCGAGTAAGTTTATTAACACGACCATCGAAAAGTATGGCTAGCCCAAAAAAAATATTGCTTAAACAAATAGCTTTAAAACGGCTGCAAGTACTGCAAAGCTTGGATTTTACGAATTTTAATTATTAATTTAAGCTATGGATTAATATTTAAGTTTGTATATAATACACAAATTTAATATAGGCTATTGAGGTATCGAAAACATTTCATTGTTATGTTCCTCTTAAATTCAAGCAATAATTTAAATTTTCTAACATAATTGTATGTTGTTATTAAGACTACTTTTATTATAAATAAATGGGGTTTCTAAGAATGCTATATTTGCTATATGCTAATGCTATATTTATGTATATATATGCATATAAATATTAAAGATATTTTTTTTTTAAATGGGGTACTTTTACAACAATTGTTCATATAGAAACTAATACATAATATAATGATTCGTTTATCTCAACGTAAGTTTAGGTCGCTTATTAATTTATTCATAATCGAGTCTCTCACTGCGGCAAACACAAGTTTTATGTTCGAAGTATCTGTTTTATTGAATACAATATAAATATTCATTATATATAAAACAATCCAATATGAGAAGCCAAATGGAAAATATATATACACTTACCCGTAGCACACGTGAAATGGGAGTAGATATCTTTTTCCTTGTCTGTGACTAAATTCAAAAACATGTTCAAAATAAATTCACGGGCTGCCTTTGAATCGCCCTTTGGTCCTATACGTGAATTACAGAGAAATAAAAAAAGCAAACATCAACGTACCGAACTATTAGCATAATTAAATGGTTACTGTTACCATCGCCATATTGGGGATAATAGTCCACCAAATGTGAGTTTTGAATTTTTTCCTCTAACACATCAATCTTGTTAAGGAAAAGAACAAAAGATGATCTTTCGAACCATTGAGAATTAAAAATCGTCTTAAATAGAGCCTTCGATTCATCCATTCGTTTCTGGAAATTTAAACTCCATTGAGCGCAAACTTATTGATATTGTAGTACTTCGAAGCTTACAATTTGATCATCTTCAAACAAGGTTTGATCGTATTCAGATATTGCTACCAAAAATATGATAAGGTTAACATTCTCGAAGCAATGGATCCATTTCTTTCGCTCCGAACGCTGCCCACCAACGTCAACCATTCTGCAACTTACCAATTAGAATTGAATCTTATTATTGTCAAGTCATTATTATATACCTGATTGTAAATGGGGTTAGATTAAAATCGTATTGCATTATTCCAGTTGATGCGACACGGGCTTGCAATATATCCTGTGAACTAGGTAAATAATCGTCCCGTTCAATGCGGCTTAGGTCACTGAGATAGCTATGTAGATAAACAATAAAGTTAATAATTGTCTCTATTCTGATCAATGTTAGTTAGTTACGAACTATTTGGCGGAATCTATTAAATGATATTCCCTGCGCCGACTGTAGCACTCCTGTATGCCAGGATCACTCCAGAGGCATTTAATGGCATTCACTAAGTTATTACACATGATATTGACGGTTTCACAATCAATGCTCATAACCAGATCAGCATGATCCTACGGTTTAAGATGAACATAATTTCAAATTTCAAGACATAGTATTTGGACATATTTTAGTGCTTACAATATTTTCGGTATTACTATAAGATATGTTGAGCCTATCCATAGCTGTGATCATTGACTGCATAGCCGTGAATATGTTTTGGAACACTACTCTTATGTAGTCACGCTTTTCAATTTCCGAGAAATCTTTCCCGTGTATAATGCGCATCTGTTTAATAAACGTTGTTTTTCCAGATTCACCCGTACCTGAGAATAAACGAATGTCAATCACTAACTTTAAAATCATGCTGTGCTACTTGGTACCCATAACAGCACAAGAAGGATAAGAAGTAATTTCAAATCAAGAAATTAAATCAGGAATCAGATTCATAAAAGTTATTAGGAGAGAGATTTCGAAAGCTTATTGCTTGGAAATGCTTGCCGACAACTCTCGAAATAATTCTATATATACATTTAAAGTGGGCAAAATGAAAATAATGTGAATTACTAATCGGGAATACAACTTTTCAACAAATCTAAAGCAAAATATTAGCAAATATAGATCTGATGTAATTATTATACTCGCCCAGCAATAAAAGTTTGACTTCACGGCACATTTTCTTTCGGTCGAGTTTGATTTTTGTGTCGATTTCTTTATTAATTCGCCTCATTTCCTTTTCCTCTTCCGATAAACAACACGTCATGATTGCTGGATAAAAACACGCTAATTGCGCACTTCCTTTATCGTTCAATTTTAATAGAAATGCAGTTCAAATGGAATATAGTACATATGTGTTCCTTGCCGTTCCACTAGCACACATCTACTCTAAGTGTTCCGACTGTCAACTACTGAGCAATGTAGCGAATAACAGCAATACTATTTATTGTGGCTTTTTAATAAAGGTTTTTATTAATATAATAATATGCGGGCAAAGAATTTTTTATCTCGCTCGAGCTTAAATTAGAATCGTTAAGACGATATTAATCAACAAGACGACTACGATATACGGAACAAATAGTGCATTAGTTGACATTCTACTTACTTTCCCAACTATAACATTATTCAGTAATACTTACTTGGAGAATCGAAGAACAATAAGAAACATCTATTGATGTTTGTTTAATCTATGTTTTATTTGATTTTCTGTAAATTATTATCATTTGTTCAATGTGTCCATGCGATAAATAAATGTTTAAATTAATTAAATAATTTTAAAATAATAACTTTACAATACACTTCTCAAAAAGAAATTTGTGTGCATTTTCGGGATTCTGCGTTTTTCGTTTTGATTGACAAACAAGCATCAAACTGGATAAAAAATCTATTCGATTTGATAAACAAAAAAAGAATATAGGAGAATGGATTTGTTAGTGACTATTGGCTTGTTCTCAATGTTATAAAGCTGACGCTAGTTATTATGTAATTCGAGTTTTCATTTCTCGAGTACTTTAACTAAATAACAGCTAGAAATAATATATGTTATTAATTTAAATGAATAATAACGATTTCATGTTGTATTCCAAATAACCGAATCGAGAAAAAATACCAAAAAGGTGATTTCTGGTGGCGTTTTCTATTCATTCCAAAACATTCAATTGACTATAAAAAACTCGTACTACATCATTTGCAAAATACATATACAAAAGGTCTGTTTTTGTTCTCTCCCTCTAACAGTATATCATGCTTAAAACATGATCCTTATCGAGTGATATGCGTTAAATTTTTCGTCTTTGCCTTTTGCTTTCAACAAATTACAAATTAGATACATTTTGTTCGTATTAATTATGAGCACAATAATAGATTTAACAAATAATATATATGTATGTTATATGCGTATGTGTAAATGTTTTATGGTGTTTTTAGATTTTTTCATTCTTATTAATGTTTGATTTACTTTTACTTTTGCTTTGTTTTTCTTTTCTTTTTGTTTTTGATTTGATTAAGCTTACAGACTAACAAAATAATATATATGAAACATTTCAAAATATTTTGTGTGCAATCATTTGTCAACAATAATATTCATAATAATGATAATAATAATTGGAAGCACTGCTTTAACAAATACACGACTGTTTTATTGCATACAAAGTAAAATATAGAAATCTGATTTGAATTTAAACAATAAATTTGACGATAAACCACAGGTTCTCAATGACAAATTAAATAATTGGCGCAGCGCTGTATATAAAAAATTTGGCCGAAAGTTCAAGTTCGTTCAATATCGTTTTGTAAAATGATTGTTAAAAGTATTCTTGTATATATAGAATAATATAACAAAATTTGGGCTGAAGTTTTTTGTTGTTGTTGTTGTTCTTTGTTGTTGTTTAGTTGTGTTTTAGTTGCATTCGTTCCGTCATTGTAGTGGCGTCAGCTTTTCAAATGGGACGTGTAAAGTTAGCTGGGAACAGACCCTTCTCGGTTGTGCCTTCCTTTTGTCCCATCAGCCAGCCCTCCTCCTGCAAATTGGTAATGAAAAACTGCATTCAATAAGGATAGTAATACTCTGCAACCGAGCATATGGAGGGGCAACTAGCGCATGCGTAACTCTCAGCAGGGGGCAGATACGTTTTGGATGGCAAGCAAATTGACAATCGGTTTTGATAGCATTACCTGATCCTCGGGATCGTCGTACTCAATGACGCGTATGGTATCGCCAATTTCGAAGCTAAGTTCATCGACATCCTCCTTGACATAGCCGTAGGTCGCCTTCACGCGATATAGCACACCAGGTGGCAAATCAGCTGTGTTGGCATCTGTGGATTAAATGCCATTACGATTTATTTGCTGAGTACAGTTGAAATGCTAAAGAATACTATCAGATTAACAGGTGTACCGCGTAGCCGCACATAAATATATTACACTATAGATAATTATAAAAATATAATTAATGCATTATAACTCATTTTTAGTGAACAAAACGCAAAAGCAAGAACACAACTTGCTGTTAATTTTTTGTGGTAAGTTCGCAGCCCTGCATGGGTTAGTCAGGTTTTTTTGTTTTTGTGTTTAATAAATATTGATTGGATAGTATTACGAAGGTAAATTGCTGTAACCGGCAATACATAAGACTTAAGCAACGAACGTGCAAGCAGTGTTTTTATTGTTGATGTTGTTGTTGTTGGTGTTATTGTTTGAGTAGTATTTTCATCGGTGATCGTATGATGTGATGACTGAGAAAACTTAGAGCTAGTTGAAGTAACCTAAATACGTGTTTTAGTCTTAGCCACCTGCAACCAGTTGTTGTTTATCAATAAATATTATTACGTGATTGACAATTCGCTACGGACGATATTTGTGTTTATGTACAGGCATAGAATGAATGATAGAAATGTGATATAATAATATACGATGCTATGCAGTGAGCACATTTCAAACTAAACAATTCACAACCGATTTGTTTACATTGAAACGCAATTTGACCCGTTAAAATGATACGTGTATGTTTTAACTATTTACTTTGCTGATAATGAAAAAGGCACCACTGCAATGTCTCACAAGGCCAAGATTCGACCATAAATATATGTATATAAGTACAATACAACATCTCTATTTCATAGTTTCCTCTGCGAAACTCAGACATGCTTAGACACTTTTGTTTGATTTACAATACGTATACGTAATTTGTAGGGTTAAAGAAATATGAATACAGATACAGACATCATTACAGAAACTGAAGCTTTAAGTATGAAAAATGTACAATAGACAAGCCGTTGCTGTCAGCCGATCATCGGCCTCTAATCAGGCACCCAGAGAAATTGGTGGATGTGGGAGTGTTGTTTTTTTACTTTTCGTGGAACTACATTTATTAAGTTGCGGTGCCCAAAACAGAGACAACAAACGACAGACAGACACAGTGTGTGTAGAAAATGCAGACAGATCCAGTTTTGGAATTGAGTTTATAAAGTTTCCGAAGATCGTAGTGTAGGACGCTTACTCACCCTTGGGCACTTCGTAGATGCGTTCGTCGTCATCGTCGAAGGGATTTTTATTATGAGTTTTAACAGTTTGGCTATGAACTAATTGTTTTTGGCTACTGCTAACTGTTTCTGTATCTGTAACTGAGTGCGTTGTAATTGTGTTTGTTGTTGTTGTTTCTTTACCTAGTTTCTTTTGCTTATGCTCCTCAAGCGAACTCGAATTGCCATTGGCACCCGACTGACCATCCGGCAGTTCTTTGGGCTGCTTTCCCGGCTCTTTCTGTGTGCTCGCTGGCGCTGAAGTGTTGTTGCTGCTGCTGTTGCTGTTGCTGCTATTGTTACTAGCTACTGCTGGCTGCTGCTACTGCTGGCTGGGCACTTTCCTCTTCATTATTGTTGCCATTCACTGTGGCAGTTGTTGTTGTGGTTGTCGTCGTCGTTGTTGTTGTTTCCTTGGCATCCGCAGTCGGCTCTCGAATGGTCTCCTCTGTCTTTTGCACCGTTGTGGCTGTTGTTGAGTTTGCATTCGGGCTGCTCGGCTCAGTGGCCTCCACAACTTTGGTGGTGGTCGTTGTGGTGATGCTGGTAATGCCATTGGCAACGGCCGCTTCGATTGCTGCTCTGGCCACCTCCTCGGCGCTGGGCTTCTCCAGCTGCGGTGCGGGGCTGTGTGGTAGCTCTGGGAGCTGTGCCGACTCTGGCGTCGGTTCTGGTGTTGAAGAAACTGAATCAAATCGTGGCTCAACCATTGAAGAGCTTGTGGATGTTGCTAATTGGTTTTCATGTGTATTTCGAGTATTTTTTTTTTTTATGTGTTGTTTTCGTTTATACGTTGATGTTGATTTGTTGTATGATTTGTTGAATATGTGTGGTTTTTATATTTTGGATTGGTTTGGTTATTTCATTCGCGATTTTTTGTTTGTTTTGGGTTAGCATCATTCCAACAAAAACATTACATTTTTTAATTCATAAAAAAAGAGAAAAAGGTAAAAAAATATAACTGAAGACATGCATGTTAAGGGTTTTTAGGGACACTTTCAAGATTTTGATCATTTTCAAAATGTTTGCCAGAATTGTTCTGCATTTGAAAAACAAATAAGAAAAGCGGTAACATGCAACATTCCATTTGTTATTGGGTCTGGGCCACATTTTGCTTGAACACGCGGCAGTCTGCGATACTGAATTTAACTATCAAATATATTATTCAAGAGTTCTCCAAACCATTCTACTGTAAATGAGTTTATTCAACAACCTCTGCATTATCATAAACAATAAATTAAAGCGACGACCGCATTAAAATTGATTCAAAATACAAGTTTTTACATGGAATGTTAGGAGAGCCCGTTAACAAAGGGAATGTTTGCTACAGAAATTAACAGAATTAGTTGGCGACAACTAAGGAGTTTTTTATAAATTGCCAAAAACGAACAAAATATCAACATATGCCATCAAAATTTTGAATACAAATCATAATAATAGGGATAATATAAAAGTGCATGTAATAATAGATAAATAGATATGTAAATAACTTATATATTGTGTATAATATTAAGTTCTTGTGGTATTTTACATAAATCAAGATATAATATTTTGGGATTTTATTTTACACTTCGGCGATATGTAATGCGATTTTTTTGTACAGTTTTGAGCAATTTATAAGTTATATTTTGTTTGTGTTTTATATCGAACAAATCAATAAAAAAAGGGAAAAGAAGCAAAGAAATAAACGAAATCAAAAAGGTAATTGCGTAAAATTGCATAAATAATATATGTAGATAATTAATTGAGTAAACAGCAAATAGATTTAAACCACACAAAGCACCTGCTGATGGGATGTCTACTTACGACTGTTTGCCAGACTGGAGCCACCGTTTGTGGTGATTTGATTCTGATAGTTGCTGTTGTTAGCATTGGCGTTGTTCAATTTGTTCACTGGGGATTGCACTGGGCTAGAAGTCTTGATGGCATTTACTGCGAAAGAACAGTGAACAATGGGTGGGTTAATATTTGATGTGTAAACAACAGTTTGTGGTTATTATATTCGACTCAATTACTTGTTTGTTTGCGCAGCGTATTTGAGCCACGTTGCGATTCTGTGGCCAACTTGTCAACAATTGCCTCAAGTTCCGAGTAGATCTGTTGCGAATAAGGAGCATTTAATATGTGCTAATCGAATGTCAATCAAATGCAAATGCGAACCTTAGCGGTCTCATTGTGGAACACTTGTTCCGTGGCGAACAGTGTCTGCAAGTTGGTCACCAAAAACAATATTCTCGAGTCGTAGAGGGCGGGCAGCTCGTCGTGCAATTCCGTATTCAAGATTTCATAGGTGCGACGCGCCTCCTCCAGCTGCTCCCGACCTTTGGTAAGCTGCAGAGCGAAAACGAAAGGAGTCCATTAAATAATTACTCAATTCATAGTATTTGAAAGCAGCTGTTACCTTAACATCATCCTTGCGCTTGTTGGCATTGGCCTGCAGGTTTTGGAACGAGTGACGCTGGCCATCGTAGTCGATGAGTTTGCGATTCCGCTTCTCCACCTTCTTCTTCATCTCGGGAAACTGGCCGGTGTATGTGTTCAGCGGTATCAGCACCTGATCGCCAAGTTTGTGTGCAAAGTCCAGCCACAAGCTCTCCGAGGCGGCAGTTTGTGCTTGGAGTGCATCGTATCCGCTCCACTGTGGCTCGTAGACCTCGCAAACGGCATCCATCAGTGACTTTGAGGCGGTTTGTGCGGCTGTCACGCGAATACAACAATTAGTTATCATTAAATAGGTTTGTGGGAGGAATGGCGAGCAAACTTACCGCGTACGCATCTTATGTAGTTGTTGAACTCCTTTTGTAATTTATTGGCATTTGTTTGCTGCCGATTGAAGTTATTCAAATGATCGTCGAAGATTTCGTCTGCGGTGCGATCGACTTTGCCCAAGTTTTGTAGAATCTGCAAGCAAAGAGCGGAATGTGGCATATTTAATAACCAGTTTCCAGTTGTCTGTCTGGATTTGTGGGTGTCGTGCTCAAGGTCATTGATAAAGTGGCTCAAAGTGTAGGCTGCTGCTGTTCGCTCTGATTCAAGCCCAACCACGTAATCGCTGTCCAATTATCATGTAGTGGCAACGTTGTTCAGCCAACAAACCAACATACACTTAGCAGGCAAATGGCGCATTTATAAATAAAAGAAATCATTTGGCAAGCGGCGCTGTCGCTGCCCTGGTTGAGTTCATGTTCAGTTTTTTACATGTGGCGTAGTCGCAAAAAAGCAAAACCAACAAGTACAAAAAATGGCATAGACAACAGAATAAGATTAAGAGTAAGAATAAGTGGAGGAAAGATGTGAATGATGTTGCTGAAAAAAAGAAAAAACTACTTAGCAGAGCGCTAAATCTGTTGCCACATGCCTGTCAACGGCGCATTTGGGTTAAGACCGCAGCTCGCTGCTGCCTCCGGTCAATGTGTTGCCTCAAAGATACTTGAGATAAATTCGAAATGCTTTGCCACAGCATCAAACAAGCTAACAGCTAGCCAGCCAACTGGAATGTGGCAAGCTGCCGAGCAGGTGCAGGCCGACATGCCGCTGGAGGCAGACGAAGCGCGGGGCAGTCCCCAAATGATAAGTTGTCAATTGCTGACACAACCTTGTAACAGTTTTTCAACAGCACGCCCACGCCTCAAATGTGACCCCACACGAAACACACACACACACAAGCAGTCCGAAAAGTCGGTGGGAGAGCGAGACCGAGCGAGAGAGAGAGCGGGGGCAGATAATAGAACGCTCGCACATGCTGCAGCAAAACAATGCGTATACGCAACGCAGTTTGGTAGATTCTAAAAACGATGATGATAATACACAAATTTGTGTAAATATTTGGCCAGCGATAGCAGATAACATTCTTAACAAATGCGAGATAGAATAATTACACAAAATTATAATCACATATACATATATCACATCTGGTGTAGTATTATATATGCACATATACAGTCTTATGTACATTGCTCAGATAATTCGCGTCGTAGCTGAAAAGGCCACCTTAGTCGAAGTCATAGAACTGTGGAACTTCCTACGTAGGAAATGATACGTTAAGTGCCGTTATGAATAATTAACCAACGTAGCATATGATATGCGATAAGCATATCTAATTTGACACTCAACGCAATTGTAAAGACAAGCAGTTGGAATACCCTCTTGATTTCCACAAAAAATATAATTTCTTATTTGTAAAATAGTTATAATATTCGGTTATTGGAACATATAGTACGGTTTAATTTTTAGAATTAGCCTAATTTCAAAGCATAAAGTACACACTATGACTGCTGTCTGGAAAACTAACTTATTTAAGAATTCATTTCATAGAGCATACATCAAGTGCAGCTTTGATCATTCATTCTTCTCTGAAGAGCGCGTGTCTCACCGTCGAGCACACTCAAATGTTGCCTTCTTATTTGGTTGTGGGTTATGCAACATTTCGCGCAGTGTACGTCACATAAAACTAAACATCAACTATGGGCACATCGAACAAGTGAATGAGGCAGTGGCCCATGCACATAAAAACCTTTTATGGGCACACTGACCAACGCACACACACACACACACACACATAGAGAGCCACATTGTTGTGGGTAGTTTCCCAGCAACTTGTTGACGCATTTTCTGTCCATTTTAGTAACAGCAAACCGGCAAAGTGAACAGAACGGGCCAAAGAGTTAACTGTACGAATTGATTTTTGATTTCAGTATTTTGTTTTATCGTATTGTTATGGTTGCCCTTAATTGGGCAAGTGAAGACCGACTGCAGTTATATACTTCAGGCAGGCTATATATGAAGCTATAGCTATAGCTATACATAAATGTGAAATATGCCCACGTGTGGTAATATCATCAAAAGCGAATGCAGTCAGCGAATTGGTGGGCGAATGTGGTTTCAATACTGCTTCGGTTGCCATGTGTTATTAATTAACCCGCCAGCGATTTATTATCAATTTCTCTGCCAATTAGTTCACTCTGCTGGCCAACTTCTATGCAAATAGACGCACGCACACACACACACACACAGTCACAAAGACAAATGCTACCTGTAGATATGATTATGAATGGTTGGACTTTGTGTGATTATCGGTGGCCACAGTTGGCAATGGCGATGTGTCCACTTCCGTCAATTTGGTTGCGGCGTCCTTCTCGCAAGATGTCGTTCGTTTGTGTAATAGTGTCTCAGTCACAGTGTGCGTCATCAACATTGCCCCAGCCACAGGCACTGCCACAGCCAGAGCATAGACAGCTGTGTATATGTTATATAGTAAGGCATATATACCTTATGCATATAGTATAGCAATATGCCTAGAGTCTGTCATTTATTTTAAACTTGTGTGCGCTCTCTCACTATCTATATACATATATTGTATATACAACGAGATATTCTTTATATATATTTTTTTTGGCTTTTTTGGCCAATTCCACGCATGCAACATGTGCGTAGACAGCGCAGAGGTTAGAGGAACGTGGGCTAAGCTTTTGGCTCTAAGCCAGTCGCTGCGCTCTAAAGAGAGTCGCAGACTGGGGGCGTATGGAGGAGTTGTCTACGTTTGTCTACGAACCGATGACAACATCAGCATCATAATGGCAATAACAAAAACAATAAAAGCCTACAACCTGGCCAGATGCACAAGTATCTTGTAGCTTGTAGCTTGTAGCTTGTAGCTTGTAGCGGCGCATTAATTCAACTTTCAAAAGCGCAGCACATAAATATAAATCGAAGCAGAAATAAACAACAACTGCGTGTGCTTGCTTGCTGCCAGGGATGGGCAGACAAACAAAAGTAAAGTGCAGCAGCCAACATATTGTTCAAGTGGGAAACAGGCACAGTGTAACTGTTTATATACATATAATAAGTAAGCACTGGCCCAGTTTATAAGCAATCCACAGACAGCTGCAAAGCCATCCGATGTCGACTATGATATACTGTTTGAGACGGCAAAATCAAATTGCACAGTTGCATTTGCGGCGACTGCAACAACCCCATTGTCTTGGGCTGTCGTGTCGAGGGTATGCGAAATGGCAACGTCAGCTAAACTAGAAATTATGTACGCGTAAAAGAAAGAAAAAAAGGGAATATTAAACATAAACAGGCAGCAGACAACAAGCGACAAGGCAAACGAAAAAATGAAAAAAGAAAAAAAACAATTGTGAAAAACTATGTAGAAATTGCCGCCGGCAGCAAAGTGCGAGACAAGTGAGTGCAAAGAGAATGAATAAGAGAAATGGGTATGGAAAATGTGCCACGAGTAGATCGGTGTCAAAGCTGCTGTTGCTGCCGGTTTAGCGGCAGTCTCTCGCCTGCCACGCCCTTTTCCCGCCTCGCCTTTGGCCTCGCCTAGCGGCAAAAGCACTGACAAGTGCCGCCATGCAACAAGCTATCTTGCTGCCCCATTCAACTCCCCTTCCTTCCCTCCACCTCCATCTGGCTAAAGACCTAACCTATTACCACAAAAGCACATTTGCAAGTTGTTGGCCACGGTTAGCGGTAAAACCAAAATACAAAACAGTCTCCATATATGATATATGGACCTGGTTGCTATATAGTCAGGCAGACACACAGACAGGCAGCAAAACGACGATGATGACAGTAGAGTGTTGTGTTGTGTTGTAGGCAGTAACCGGTTTCAACTTGCCACTCCCCCCCACACTCTTTGCTGCCCCATTCCACTAGTCATATGACTTACACTTATCTCAGATCGAGTTAGCGGCATAGAACGTGCTAAAAACAACAGCAAAAAAGAGCAGAGAACAGCTCATACATCGTGTTAGTAATTGTCATTAATAATGATTTGCTAAAAATGGCGTTGGGCTCACAATAAGCTTTTAGCCCATAACTTTTCCGCTAAAAACTAATGGTGAAACTGAATCCAACCAATGACAAGTGGATTGAGATTAAGCTCGGACACGCCTTGAAAGATCTGTTGATTTTAATCAGTTATTAGAGACATTCATTTCCTTTATATATTTATATTTTGTAAGTATTCGAAGAACTAAACTGCTAATCGAATGCACTGCTTTAAAATAAACTGACATGTCATGCATAATTTTGCAATTATGCAGACACACAATCACACATATATGTAAATTAAAGCATTTTATTGCGCAATCGACTTCGAATTGAATTTATTTATGCGACGTTTTCAACTTTGGCTCCATTTGCATAATTTCTTTTAGATTTCGCCTCTTTTTCCCTCTCTTTCTCTCGTCCTCTCTGTTTTCTGTCTGTCAGTCTGTCCGCTTTACTCGCTCATTCGGTTTCTGCTTGGGCTTTCTTCGCTGCGTTCGCATTCGATGCGACGTTATCGCTTTAAGCTTAAGCTGGTGGAAAGTGAAACTCGGTAGAAAGTTCGACAGAAATTCCCAAAGAAAATAACTAATATTTGCCTATGCTCGAGACAATCGTTGGCTCTCGCACTCTACTGCCATGATTTATCTATTAACATTAGTTGTAACTCGAAAAACAATAAAAAAAAAAAGATTTGTGGTTTGTTTTCGAACTCAAGCCAGCAAAATGAGCAACAAATAACAACAAATTATATTTAATTGCTTGGCAGACACAAAGTATCTCACAGATGCATCTCTTATTGTTTTGTTTTTTTTTCGTCTGCTGTGTAGTTTTTCTGTAAGCTGTAAATTACATAAACTCCTCGAGAACAACCTGTTTATTGTTGAAGTTCGAAGAGTATCTAAATGAGTCTCGTTACCGGAAACTGAGAAGCTCTCAGTTAATGCGTGAAATGACATAAAAATAATGGAAAACCTGTCCGGGCATTAGCCATCGTTAATATCCGCTTTGATATTCGAAAGGTGAAATGCTGTAAATGGGTCAGTGATTATTTCAGATATTTTTAACATTTCATTCAATAATTATTTTGAATTTCTTTCATCGTCTTATATTGAAACATGCCAAATCGCATTGAGTGCTTTGCAGTTTGTTCACTTTTATTGTTGTTGGGCTTTTCTCTAATTGCCAGTGTAGATTTTTCGCTGGCTATTTATTTAACCTGCTCCGCATTTCGCTTGGCAATTAGCTTTACACGTTTTCTATTTATTCGAATAACATTTAGTTGATTATTTAGTTTTTCTCTGTGCGTTTATAGGCAAGCAGCAAGCATTGGATTGGAATAGAAGTGATTTTGTCTGGCTTCAACCATCGTTGGCTGACTGTCAAATGCAATTAGCCCAAGTTAAATCAGTTTACTGCACACACTGCTGCAAATGAATAATGTATTCAAAAGTACTGCCAAGTCTCTCGCAGCTACACGCACATTCACATAGTATAAGCTAGCTGAGTTGGCTAATATGAAATGCAAATATTTTCGCCAACTGCAAAAGAATTTACTGGGCCAAGACATGTTCACTCGCACACAAAATTATATCTATACAGATATACTAGTAGAGCTTTTGAGAGATTCGACTGCTCTCTTCTGTCTCTCCGTCTATATCTCGCTAGTGTTGAATGAGCGGCGCATGTGTCTACACTGATCCAAAAATAATGGTGGAAGTGCAAGCAAAACGCCGAAAATGAGAGAGAACTCAAAAAGTAGATTTAGCGAAATAAATTAATTGAATTACTCACATTTCGGCACAGTGTATTTAACTTTTGTTTATGTTCTTTCACTTTTGGCAGAAACGTGAAATATATGACGCCGCCGTGCGGATATAAAAATGAACTCAAGTATATAGCGGCGAGAGCGACGGCGACGACGACGAGAGGTCGATCGGACAATAGCCGCTGGCATTATATAAGAAAGTGCTGGTCGCTGGTCGTGCCCAGGCATATGATAGAGCCATGCTAATCAATCACAAGCCATTGAGAATATCTACGTATCGCCAAGCAAGTATTATAATGTATCTGCGAGATATTCGGTGTCTGCTTAATTGTTTTTTCTTCTTTCGTTTCTTCTTTTTTACCGGCAAATGCGGTCAAATCATGAGCTCACATTTAGCACATGTCTCGTTATGAGGCGCACAAATTGTTAACCGAGTGTCATTCGTAGTTAGTGTGACTTAAGATACATTTTCAGCCCATTCGTATATCTTGTATCTGGTATCCAAGTATCTGTGTCGTTTAACAAAGCTGTGCAAATCGAAGGCAAGTGTTTACTTTATTGTCGATAGCTATTGCCCAAGCGGTAACACGTCTACAGGTCTACACATCTACACGTCTGAAGACCCCTTCTTATCACCCATTGAGATCAGTTTTGAACGGGGAGCACGTGATTTGCATATCGGATGGGAAATCAAAAGCCGCTCTAACGACACGTGACGTTCCATGACGCAGCGCCGAAAACGTCTATGTGTGTGTGTGTGTGTGTGGGCAATCCAAAAGTACACCCCATTTAAAAACTAAACGTATGTTTTGTATGTGCGAGTAAACAACATCTACTAATGGCAATTTTTTTTGTTTTTGTTTTATTTTCGTCAGTTTATAGATGAACTTTATGGTTTACAATTATCTAGGTTCGCTGTTTTGCCTGTTTGCTGAACTGTGGAAAACGGGTCAAGAGCAGCCAAACAAATTGCCAAATCGACTCAAAGGGGCTTCACAAACAAATACTACGTTGAATTGTTTGTTTACAAACATCGAACGATGATTTCTGATTTCTGGAATATGATTAAGAGAACGGTCCAAGTAATTGCAAGTTTATGTCGAAAGAACTGCAATTACTTTGTTGAATATTCATCGTTGAACGAAATAAAGAAAAAATGTTAAGCGTTTAATGGACTTCCGTTACCACAAACTTAATCTGCATGATTTGTGGCTTTTAAAAAAAGAATGGCAAATGAGTTGATTTGTTTTTTGGCCGTTCCCATACTCAACAGTTTGTTATCAGTTTCATTTAATAGCCGCGCAAGTTCAACACTTATTAGTGTCCACATAATCGTGAAGTTGTTAACCGAAATGAGAGTGAATTAACGTCATAAAACGCTTAAGAAAGCTAACAACAACTAACAAGTGTGCTCGACTGTGAGATACTGTATGAGCATTTAAAAAAGAATATAACTGCAAGGACTAAGTACATATCTATATATATTTTATTATTAGTATCACAATAAATGTGTGTTATTAATTAGAGTGGATGGAAGACGTCTTGACATGAATTTCAATTACAATATAAGAAATATTTATAAGAAATATCTGCTGCGTCCTCTGGTAAGCTGCCCACTGACTTGTTCTACCCTTTATACAGCAGACACCAGGTATACAAATCAGTCCATTGTTAAGGCCATTTCCCAAGCACCCCGAAAATAACAATCAGATTGCGCAACGGGCAGTTCGCACTGGACAGCGTTTCACGTGCTGATAACACAAGAAAAGTACAATACGAAATTCCATTACAAGAAATGCCAGTAATGAATTCTTGCGGTGCGCAACCAAGACTTATCAGTTGTGCAAATGCTCAGGAAGGCAGCAATAAGAAAATCTCTAAGATAAGCAAACAAACGAGCGCATGAGTTTGTTTTTGTTTTACTTTAAGCTCCTCACTCTGCCTGGCCTGTGTCTTTTTCCTGGCTAGAAGATGAGCACAAAAAGTGTGCCAAAAAGATTTCAAATAGCCAACAGCGCACACTTGATTATAGAGTGTTAGTATATCTAGATGTGCGTGTTGCACTAAGGTAGCTAAACAGTAAAGCTGCTTGGCATAATGTGTGTAGTTTCGATGTCGTGCTAGAAATTTCGCTGTTAGAGCCAGAGTCGATGTTGGCACGCATCGTTGAAGATTGACAATTTCATTACTCTAATGCTGCCCCCCCCCTAAATGAGTAAATATGTGTGGAGGCAGCAGCGCAAATATATGAGAGTCAGTGAACTGCTTTTAATTACCGTGCGCTCAGCTGAAGCGAATAACCAAGAAAAAAACAAAAAATGTATCTGAGGCAATCAACATTTTGCGCAAACATATTTTCCACTTGATCGATGCGACCAAACGACCAAACGGCTTACAATCAATTTGGAGGCAACACCTGATGCCGCCATCGTGTTTGTAAACACACAGCAAGCACACACACTGCTATAGATACAGATACACAAATACAGATATAGACATATGCACACGTCAAGCATTTGTGGCTCAGCCAACTGAAAATTGCCAATAAGCAATTGGCTTTTACATTTAGATACATTAAAATACATTTGCGAATTGCATTTCGCTAAATGCATTGCATTCAATTGTTGTTAACTGCACTCGAAATGACTGCATTCCCATTTACCTGCTGCAACAAGAAGATAATCAAACGAAATATGACGAAAAAGCCGCATTAAAACGGTCAACAAAATACATTTGAAATAAATGTGTATATATTTTGTATGTTCACATACAATAAGATAAGCCCAACGTGTGTGATAAGAAGTACGCTGCTGCTTCTATTCATATTCATTTTGTTAAAGCCATAGCAAAAGTTCCCTGTCGCTGTCTGTTTAATAAACTTGCAACTGTATACCTTGCTTAGCAGTGTTTTCAATAGATATTTTATTTACCCAGTTTAAGTTTAATATACGGTTAATTCTACGAAAGCGGGCGCTAACATCGAGACCTTGAGTTGTGCTCTTCCAGCTTTCATTTATATTTAGCGACTAAATCTCTGGGGAAACAATCATTATAGACACACAATGACACAGTTATTATGCATGTACTAGATGCGCAAACCGCAAAAATGGCATTAAAATGCCAAGTAAATCTCATTGAAATTAACGATGCCTTAGGCTGCGCTTCCGTTTGCTCCAACCCCTGCTGTCTGCGCTTACGTAAAGCAATTCAGATTCAGTAGAGAACAAATTGAAAACGACGACAACCTTCAGAGTTCTGAGCGCTGCAACATCCAATGGCAGTGGTCGAATTTCTGTGCATTATGATTGCACTTTAACAATTGTCCCTGATTGCCCCGTTGCGCAACTAAATGCACAAATGCAACACGAAGGTTGCAGCTTGCCCCACAAAACGGTTCCAGGTGCGGATTTGTTAAGCTGCCATCTCAGCCAGCGACTGTGAACTATGGTAATTTGGATGCTAAAAACCACTTGCAAACGCGATGCGAAGCAAAATGTATTCGGGCGTAACAAAAAGATGCAAAACGGTGGGGAAAAAGAATTGAGTACGTTGCAATTAAGCGGAATTAGGCAAACGCTTGTTGCGAGGCGTATACGTAATATTTGTTGCAAGAACGCAGCTTTTGAGCGCGAGGGTGCCAAAGAAAGTTGGCACTTGATTAGACACTGTTAACGAGTCAATTAAGCGCGTCTTTATTATATTTGCATTTTGTGTTTTCGTTTATTATTTTTTATTTATAAACGTTGATTGCATAAACCGAAACGCAGTTGAATCCCAAAACCGGTTTGTCAAAAGTCATTGTTTATTTTCATTTGGTAGCTGGCAACACTTTCGCAAATAGTAGATAGACAGACGTTTATTTTTAATCATGTTTACAGGGTGCCCTGAACAAAAGGCCACCCAAACGCTTCCCATGCCTCCTCGGCCAGCCGGAGCTCATGCTCGTATCTCTCGTCTTTATGCACGGGTATAAATGTATCTGTATCTGTAACTGCTATTGCTGTGTATTGTGTATCTGACAGTAGTTGCATTATTCTCTATGACATTCAGAAAAGTGGCACAAACACCCAAGCGAATCGCGTGCCAGCTTCCTCTCATTTGGGTTGACTGACGCTTTTGTTCTAGGGCATCGTTTTCTCTTTTACTTGTTTGCTGCTTTTGTTTCCAACGTTTCCGCCAACAACAGGCAGCCAGAAATTGCAGCAGCAACGAATTTAATTCAACGAAATCTGATATCTCCAGAGAGTTTCACATTCAGCATTAGTCCCCAAGTGCTGGTACTAGGCGACAGTCATTCTTATGCTAGATACCAGTCGAAATAATAAATAATCAACAGCGAGAAACTTGCTCGCACTTTATATAGCCCATGACTAAGTTTTGCGCTGATAATTCTAGTCTAACATTAGCTTAATATCTTTATGGGTTTTATGAGTGCTGGTCAAAATGAAATTCCATGTGCTAAAATAGCAGAAAATTTAATTAATGCACAGCAAACAAATGTATCTACATTTTTCGTCTATCATATGAAATTTATTTCCAGCCACAAAACAATTAATGTATACATTTTTGGCGATCATTAGAATATTCTACTTCCTTATTGAAGTGCAATCTTATCGTTTTACACGTTCTTTAGAGCATTGAGAATTTAACTGAGACTCGATCATAATGTAGTCTGGTAATGTGTGCCAAAAAATTATACTTAATGCATTGGCCATAAATCTCATTTATAGATTTCTGTCCAATAAACAATTCAGAGGCAGCTTATCGATTTTTGCATTATATACACTCTAATGTGGGGGCTATGATCATTTAGTCACGAACTGTGTTTTTGCATTTAGCAGATAATAAGAAATGTATATTTTTTGTTGCCATCCAATGTTTGTAATACTTATTCACTTCTTTCAAACTCATCGCGCAACAAATATAGTAACATCAAAGTCAACATGCTGTCAGAGTATCAAATCTTCGATAAGATGTCTGCTAACTAATTAGAAATTCGAATATATATTCGCTATACTATGGTTAATATACGAGTTGTTGCCAATTTATTATGACGCATTCAAAATATTGTCGAAACTGAATCGACAATGCGAATGCCATTAAATTTGAGGTCTGAACGGAATATACATTGATTTAATCACTCGATCACGTTAATTGCAGCACACGAAAGTTGAGCTCTCTGTTCTACGGTGCTTTTTTCATTCACTTATATATTGGGTATGCCTGAGAGCGAAGCTAATAAAACTTAACAACAACAACAACATCAACAGCAATAATGACAAAAACAACAGGCACGAAATTACGTATACGACCTGTGAGCACTGTGAACAGTAATTGACCTTGCCAACCACTTCAAAATGTTGCTGCTCGCTTCTGCTCTACTGTCTGTATTTTATGTTTTACTTGTGCGTTTATTGTTTATGGCGCCCCCAAAGGTGTTGATAAGCACACTTATGAGAAACATTAGATAGATAGATTGAATATGAAATAGACGAGTTCGCGTTTACGTTCACGTTTGCTCTTCAACATTTCAACTTCAGAGGGCAGATAAACTGCAAAGAATGTTTTGAAATCATTGTCAACGCCGTTGAGAGTTATAACATCGTTGTTGAAGCTGGACAATTGCATAAAATTAATTAAGTGAAGTGCCAATAAATGTCTAAGTGTGATTCAATTGTTATGCAATCAGCCAAGTGACGAGACATATTCAACAAAAGAAAATGAAAAAGAAGCGGACGGCGAAATAAAACGTTTCCCACATTGCGCAGTCGTCACTTTCCGTCGATTATTGTTAGCAATTTCTATAATTGAATTTTATAATAAGCTCGACTCTACACCATATATACTGTATGTAAGTAAGTATGGACCCCATAATCAAATGGCTTATGGCACACAAAGACTGCTGTCCATTATCAGTGCACGTCAGCATGAATTGTATCCGCATCTACAGCTATAGCACTGTGTATCTGTATCTGCCGCTGTGAGTGCTTCAACTCCATTCGTAATTGTCGTCTGGGTATCTCTGCTTGATTGAATCGCTTAATAGGCGATCTGCAACAATGCTGACGCCCCCGATTTCAATGCAGGGGGCGTATAAACAGGCTGCACCTGCCAATCAATAGATCGGTCTGCTATACAGACGACTCGCAATCTGAATGTCATAATATTTTTATGTGTAGTTGATACCCAAGTCTTTTGAGTTTACTTTTTTGGGATATCAAATGTTGCTGGCGCTTCAAGTCGCCACTCAACTTGCACACATTTCCAAGTATTTATTTGAACTGAGTCTGTCGATTCGAATTCAAGCGCATATGGTTAAGGGTTTGGGATTACTGTAACAACAGTTGTTCATGTTATCGCCTGGGAAAGCTATCCCCACAACGAATTGAATAACTTTCAAATGCGATCACAAAAATATTCACAAACGTAGGTTTCCAAGAAATTAAATAGTTAATACCACTCAAATAACAAAAACCATATCTTTACATTTCAATTATCAACTGAATAAAATCCTAAGTTATTGTTAGTTAGTCTAATCCAGTTTATAAATCATTGCCAGAAGTTTAATGTACCCAAAAAAATGCTTATCTCGATCGGATCGGTATACATATATATGCATATAATAGGGCCGTCTGCTTATCGCTTTGAATAGCATTTCTTTTTTAACTCAAATAAAACACACGTCTATTTCGAATGAAGCAGCAAACAATTGACATTTAAAGTGCTAAGTGGAAGAGGAAAATTAAATGCAACGACGACATACACGAAGTTCAATATGCAAGAGGCAAGTTTGTGAGTTTCTAAAAATTGAACTGCCAATAAAATGTCAATCGTTGGATGCAGTCCATCAGCCAAAAGCGGCGGCCACTGGGAAGGGAGGGGAATACTAGTTGAGGCAGCAGTAGCAAAATCAATGGTAATATCAACAGCAACAAAAGTGGAAAGCAACTTTTGGCAGCTGTTGCGGGACGCGCTTAAAAATAGCAAACAAAAATGCGAAACATCAGCGCGGGCGAAATTTCGCAAAAACAATAACAACAGCAACAACAAAAAGACGTGGAAAGAAAGACCAACAACAAGAGCAAGGAGAGCAACAAAAATTACTTATGCGATTGAAAAGTTTAGTGTCGCTTTTGCGAAAATGAAAATGTGTGAAATGTGTGTACAGAAAAAGAAAGAAAATCACAGCAGCAGGAAAAGCAACAGCAACTGCTTTGCGCTCAGCATACTAGAGTTATAAAACAAAAAGCCGAAAATGTATCTATAGAAGCTAAAGAGTAAAACTACAAGGCAGGCACGTCTATTTAAAGATTGACTGCCAGGCGACATTTTCACGCCGAGACTACGCGATGTTTGGATGCTTAGATGATGCTGATGCTGATGCTAATGCTGAGGTGCGGCGAGACGTTGTTGGGTCAGTCACGCACCCAAAATGAAAATGTATCTAGGCATATACACATAAGTATCTTGTAGATATGCGATGAATGTGTGTTTTTCGATTTGACAAGTTTTCTCTAATGAAAATCTGTTGGTTCGTTGTCTCTCTTTCCCTGTCTCTCTTTCTCTCTCTCTCAATTACATATTGTACGTAAAGCTATCGAAATGAGCACACAATGTGCAAATAAAAAGCGCCGGGCAGCAAAACGTGCTCATTGCCTATAGAGACTAGTCTATATATTTAAAAATAAATTCTTCTACGCAAATTATGAAATCTCCGTTTGCTTCTTTTCTACACTTGCCAAAAATTCGAAATTTGCTCTACATATGGCGAGTGTGAATATTCTGTAAATACACAACTTTTCGACAAAAGATTAATTGAGTTCCAGGAAACTGTAAATGAATCGAAAGGCTTACTTCCTAATTGCGCTAAAGGCTATATATGGACGCGAATGGTTTAAAAATAACAACAGCATACTATTTTCAATTGGGTATACGACATTTACGAAAGTCTAAAGGAATTTGTTCAAGTTTAATGACCAACACGAGCGCATCCCAAAAGAGCACACGACATACAAAATACCAACGAACTTTAGAAATCCAACTATAAATGCCAAGACTAACTCACACACTTGCAGACTCACTCTCACACACTCTAACACACGGAGACAACAGCAAATCAATACGCGGCGAACTAGTAAGCTTTAAAACTCGAAAGAAAAAGCATCATTCAGAGCTTAGATTACAGCATTTTCTGGCTGCTTTGGAATGTGGCTTTGGCTTTGGCTGTGGCTCTGGCTCTGGTCGCTGGGCAGCATCGAAAACTTGTTTACAAGACATCGCGACGTGCCGTCGAGTGGGTCAACTGCAACTTTTTTTTTACACTCTTTTTCACATGTATATGTGTGTATTTTATCTATGTGTCTGTGTATTGACATTCACATTAAAGTTGAGCGGCCGCTCCTGGACCCAACGACCAACGCTTCAGCAGCAAACTTTCACTTGTGCACGCAGCGACGGCGGCAAAAGATAAAACAAGTGATGCGGGGTTGGAGGAAGCCGGAGAGTAGCAGAAACAATGACAAAACTCAAAGCCAAAGCTTCGACTAATGAAAATCATCACTAGAAACTTGATCACACACACACACACATAGGCAGAGACAGGCGCTTCCAATTGCAGTGCCCTAACAAGACGACAGGTGGCGGCAGTTGGTCGTTTGCTTGGTTGGTGTGAGCGTGAGTGAGTGGAAGCATCTTCTATGAAGTTCATTGGGCCAGCGACAACTCTCGCACAATGACAACTTATGTACACACACAGACAAATATAACGTTGTTTGTACTTTCTTTCGCATGTTGTATGTACATGATTTGATATATGTGTGTGTGTGTGTGTGTACTGGTGCTTGCATCAATGAAATTTGTAGAGCTTCTTATTGGGGACATGGGACAGTTTGCCCATTGGAAATAGAACAGGGACGCGACCCTCATCGTATTACAGTTGGGCGTCTGGAGTGGGTGGCACAGTTTGTTCTACGTCACGCCCTAGAAAATGCTATTCAAAGTACTTTTGCCCCAATTGCTCCCATTAACTGCGAACAACCAAATAAAATGTAACGTTCGTTGAAAATTTACTAAGCTCTCTTACCTTCTCCTTGGCACGTCCAGCGTGTTTTTGCATAGATTTGGCGAGCATGATGCCTTTATTTTCGGACATTCAAAATACACTTGAAACAGAAACAATATAAAACGGCAACAAAGTGAAGCAATGCAATGCGTGATTTTCTCCTCCTGCACTGCGTGGCGTTCAAATTTTTATTTTTTAGCGATTTTGGCACAAAGACACTGAAACAGAACTCTATCCGTTTTGCGGAGAATTAGAAATTTAAATGCACATTTAACACACGACAGTCAAACAGCGAGCGGGCCACAATTTGTATTTGTATAACGTTGCTATTTTTATGCGATTTGGCCGCGCTAGTAGCACTCGAAAGTCACGAAATAATGGCACGTAGGCGCGCGACTGCGACTTCAGGTGTGTCTTCGAACTTGACGCTGCTGCAGACGGAACGGGACTCATTTATTTATTTATAATTTATAATGTTTACACTCGTCCAACCAGAGTGACCACTAGCACTGTTTCACAAATGCACTAATTTAAGTCGAAAAAAATACCAAAAATACCGCTTCCATAATTCATGATTGAAAACGACACTATTTGATTCACTTTTTCTTGTCTCAAAACTCCATAAACTATATTGTACCCATGGAAATTAAGGTTTCAATCTAATTATACAATAAAAGCAATTGTATTGTGTAGTTAGTAACTATCGTTTAGTTAGCAACACGGAGCACTGCTACCTATCGGCCGGCAAGCCAATACTCATCGAATGCCTTAACTTATGTTCCACTCCTGTTAATTAACAGTCACTGCGCAGCCGAGTAAATATTTGCAAACGAATAGCGGATTTAAAGATACGCCCGGTAAATAGTTGAATCAAATCAAATCAAAAAATTTAATTTCCTAGAAAAAACGTTTCTCGCAAAATGATGGTTATACATACGCACATACTTCAAATATTTGGTATATTTTCAAAGTCAATCTGCGATCCCGCTCATTACTCATAATCAGTGTTGTGCACCGCAGCAAAGATGAAGGAGCGACTTTTGTCCCGGTATTGTAAACAAAAACCAATTGGTTTAGTAAGGCTTCAATTAAAATGTTTTTATTGTACTCAGACCCTACGCCTCAAATGGCGCTTGGCTAAGCGTGTTGCTGCCCGTAGCCTTGGCCATCAGCTATCTGCACTCGCACACAACAACGCCCGCTTGCAACACATCGACTGTAGTGCATCGATATCAAATTGTGATCGCTTTGGGTGCATGCCTAAGAACACTTAGCTTTCTCCTAAGCTCCAATGTGAGCACAAGTCCGGTAATTAACCTGGGTGATTAACCTGTTGCCGGGCTTCATTACGAGTCTGTGCCTTGGACTGCAACAAGAAACAAATTGGACTTTGTCATTTATTGCCGGCTTTCTTATCACTACAATTTATCAACATGTCTACGTCGGTGTTATGCGTGGACTGCCCAAAACATTTAGTTATGGTGAGGCTGCAATTCTGGTGCAAGGACTAGTCTTGTTTCTGCTCAATGCCACAAGTCGCATCTACGCATTGTTTGCCTTGCAAGCTAAGCCCGTCACGGATTTTGGCCAAGTAAATGCCATAATGCAGAGCGCCCTGCTCTGCCTGGTTTTAGTCTGTGTGCTGCTGGCTTTAGTGCCCATCTTGAGGAAGCCCTTGTCCTTTTATCTGCTCATGGGGCTGCTTCTAGTGGCTGTTACATGCGCTCCTGTCACGCAACCATTGCCATTGATAGCGCTGCTCAACTTCATGCTCAGGGATCAGAAGCGTGTAAGTAGCTAAGTAGTAATTTCTTGCATCTTCTGTAACTAATCGGCTGCTTTGTAGCTGTACGTAATTGTCTTTTATCTCCTCTTAGTCCTACTGGCAGGTGCTACAGTTAGCTGGCAGTTGAGCAACTCGACGCAGGCCAACACGCGGGTTCGTAAGATATTCCATCTGTTGATCGTGCTGGTCTTTGTGCCCGGCCTAGTTTATCAGTGCGCCTTGCTGTACATTGCCACGGGCATTGCGTTTGCCATCTTTGTGGTGCTTGAGCTGCTGCGTCTGCTACAGGTGCCGCCTTTTGCCGCTACATTGCTGGCGGCCTTCGACTCATTCAAAGATGTCAAAGACGCTGGTCAATTGGCGTTGACGCCATTTTGCCTACTAATCGGCTGTTCGTTACCCATTTGGCTGACTTGCTGCCCGTGTGGCCAAAACAGCCAGCTCAATCCCAATCCCAGTCTGCTTATGCTGCTCTCTGGTGTGCTCGCTGTTGGGGTCGGCGACACTGCTGCCAGCGTCGTGGGCTCCAAATATGGACGCAACAAATGGAGCAGTAAGGAGTAAACGACATGCATTTATATATTAACTATAATCTCTATCCTGTTGTAGACTCTACGCGTTCCTTGGAGGGCACCCTAGCATTTGTTGTGTCGATTCTTCTGTCAGTCTGGGCACTGGAATTAGTGGGCATCTTGGACATGAACCAGGGCAAGTGGTTTGCCACAGTTTTCGCGGCACTGAATTCTGCTTTGGTCGAGGCGTTTACGGATCAGGTGGACAATCTTGTGTTGCCGTTGGTTTTTTACACACTAGTCGGCCTCGCCTGAGGTGTTGAACTAAAATTACTAAATTTAGCCATATTTCCAAATTAATACAAATCACAGCTGTTTTGTGTTTGAGTGTGACCACAAGCTATTTTTCCAAATATACTTTTTAATGCCTAGTTATACGAACATAACACCCTATTATTTGCCACTTAGTTAAATGAAAAGTTGTTAAAAAGGTCGGAATATTAATTAAGCAAACGTCAAAAATGAACTAAAAGTGACATTAAGTATTTTATTCCAAAAATAATAAATCATATTTCACTGTTAGCTAACATTTGCAACGTCACGATCGCTGCTCAATAACATATCGTAAATAACAGTGCTACCGCAATCTCTCTTACTGTTAATAACAGTTCCTTTTAACTTAACTAACTTTTGCAGCGTCACGATCGCTGCTCAGAAACATATCGTAAATAACAGCGCTACCGCAATCTCTCTTACTGTTAATAACAGTTCCTTTTAACTTAACAGCATGGAACTCTAGCAGCTGTTAAATTTCAATTTTAATGGAAATTCGTTGATTTTTGAATATACATATATTTACAATTTAGGACTAAATGTTGCAATTTCAAATCATTATTTTATTAGTATTGTAAATTTTATCGTATAGATATACATAAATGTATATAAAAATGCAATTATACCTATATAGTAGTTGGTGTTGTTGTACAATTTTGAATATAATTATTATTTGTTTGTGGGTGTGTGGTATCTTGAAATACCAGATTACATTTGTTTATATATACAATAGATATATAATGGTATGCCTGAGCATGTCTCTAGTCCTGAACTGGGTGTATCACATTTTAAACCGGACCGAAACTCTCGAGAGTTTCGTTTAACGGCAGTTGATTAACAAATAAACTGATTGATTACATTTACGACTAACAATCTAAGGATTGATAAGTGTACAAAAAAAAATATACAAACAAAATATAAATGTACATATACAATATAGAATAAAGGAACATTGTAACAAGAAACAACAAAACTCTGGTTTGGCTGCTCTTGCTGGGGAAAATTCCAATCGGGAAATCGGAAAATCGGACTCCTACTGCGCCTCCTGCTGGAAGTATTCGTGTTCCAAACAAGCCAACGCCGAGGGACGCAGATGAAGCACGTACGAAAGCATTTGCTGAACAGGACAAATGAAAATTAGTCAATTGAAAGAAACATTAATGCGATCGATCGACTTACATTAAGTAGATCGTCGGCATAATCACATAAGTCCGGGTGAAAGTCGCGTGGCCGCTTGGGAAGGCGTGGCGGGAAGTGTTCCCTGGATAACGAAATGCTCGGTGGCCACAGTTCATCACTTGGCCTTCCAGTGAGTCTGAAAGATACAAAATCAAAATAAATACTCCAGAAGGTAGAAGAGTAAACAGGAAACCCACTCAAAGATGCGATCCAGCTGATTCTTTTCGGATGTGCCCGGAAACAGAGGCTTGCGATTGAACATCTCGAATATGATGCAGGCAGCACTCCAGATGTCCACGGTGCTGTTGTAACCCTGACCGAGCAGCACCTCGGGTGCTCGATACCACAACGTGACCACAACCGACGTCAATCTCATTTCCGAATCGTAGGTTTTGGCTAGACCGAAGTCGGCAATCTTGAGATGGCCCTGCGACGAAACGAGCAAATTCTGTGGCTTCAAGTCCCGGTGTATGATGCGATTTGCGTGCAGAAAGTCGATGCCCGTCAAAAGTTCCCTTGAGAGACGCTGAGAAAATAGAAAAAGAGTTATAGAGCAAAAATATGAAGAGTAGACTTTTGGCGACTCTACCTGTACGGTGAGGGGCGACATGCCGGACTTTGGCAAAGCTTCAATCAGATCGGACAAATCCTGCTCCAGATACTCGAAAACCAGCAAAATCAGCAATTTGCCATCGCGTTCCAAAAACTGGCATACTTCGAACAGTCTGCGGGCGAGGGGAAAGCCAAATGAGCAATTGTGTGTGTGCAAAATCGTGTCGAGTGGAGAGTTTATTGGGAGTCTCCACACTGCCCCTCAGCTGGGCACAACGTGTTGCTGGCGTGTGGCGCCAGTAGCCATACTGCGGCGATGTGGTGAACTATCGAAATTACTCCACTCACGCTGAACAAAGGCCACTTCAACAACATTTTTGATCGAGCGTCGCATGCTTGCTTGGGGAGAGGGCACGAGTGAATAGCGTAATTGCCCCCCACTCACATGCTCACATTCTGTTAACCGACGATTTAGCAGTTTCAGTGGTACTGTTAACACTTTAGCCATTTTGCCTGCCGGTTCAATTCAATTGTATTAAATTCTACAGTTTTCAGTACAAATTACTTTGAAAGGTAAAAATATTAGTTTAGCCTGAATTTAAAATTTAGAAAAAGTACATGAAAACCTTGTTTCCATATTTTCTACAAATCAAGAGTACTATGCATTGTGCAATTGAAATATTGACAGAATACAAATAACATTAAATTTTGCGTGTACTCTTTAGCATTCTGAGCTATTTACGCTATTCACCTCTCTTCAACGAAGTATCGTAACTGAGCGCAAAGATAATGCGCAGCAACCAGTTGCTCACTGAGAGCGGTTGAGCGGTCTAAATTTTTCTAGTACTGAGAATTTGAGTACTTTGTCTGGTTTTTAGTACGCTCTCTATTCTGGCGCTGTGACACCAGTGTGCCTAGGTGTGTTGCAGAGTATTTGCGGCGGTGGACTATCAACATGTTGGTATAAGGCTGAGCTCAGATTTTGTAAACAAAGTTGTTGGAAGTAAGTATGCATGATTTGCAGTTAGATGCTTTGACGCCGCTTCTGCTGTCAAATTCTTGATCAAATTGCAATTTAATAATAGCGTGCATGCCGTTGTTGCAAATCATTTTGCCTCGTCGCAGTCGCAACGTTATCAGACCAGGCCAAGTCGGCGCCGCTTTGTTTGACGTTTGGTTTAACATTTTATATGCATTTACCACAATGTGTGTGGATGTGTGTGCGTGCGTTTGCTGTAAAATGCAACGATCGTTACATTTTCGCCTTTGTGGATGACTGCTCGAGGTCAGTGGGGGAGTGGGAGGCGACGGAGCGAACAGGTAAAGATAAACAGAATTCGCGTTAATAACTGCATAGACGACTGTGCGAAAACATTCATTCACACACACACATGCACACATACAGACACTTGCCATTGTGTGTAATCTGAGCGCATTCGTATCGTGGCTTCTTCTCTTTTTTGTTTTTGCATTTTTAACAAATACTGGGGCGCCACCAAGATAAGCAGAGAGATACTCCCACACTCACACAGACACACATACCACCATGTAGTTTACTCACTTGACAATGTTCGCATGATCGTAAGCATTGAGCTGTTTAAGGACAGAAATCTCTCGCAGCGTCGTCGCACTCACTCCATTGTCGGTGAGCGGAATGCGCACCTTCTTAATGGCCACATAGCGGCCGGTTTCATTGTCGCGTGCCCGGTAAACGGTACCATAGGCCCCTGCAAAGGTCGAAGAGGGTAAGCAAAATGTGTTATACAAAACTAGGGTCATGCGAGTGTAGGGAAAGGAGGGAGAGAGAGAGAGAGATCGAGACAGGCAGACAGGATACAGTCGAGTCGAAATTGCAGAGTAACCTTTGAGCCACAAGCGAATTTTTATTGCAAAGAGCTCAAATTAAATGTTAATCAACCAACAACAGCAACAGCAACAAGAGAGCGTAGAGCGAGATAAGAACAAGTGAATTTCATGTACACGCTAATTATGCCAAAAATTGAGAGAGAAGAAATGTATGTACATAAATAACTAACGTTGGCTCTAGTCTCTTGCACCCTATATACAATACGAGTAACGGAACAAACTTGCAAACCAAAATCACAATTCAACAAAAGCCGAATACCGAAAAACAAGAACACGAACACGAGCGGTGACAATAGTCAGCTGTTGTTGTTCGTTGATAAGCAATTCGAATCGGTGTGTGATAGCGGTTATAGAAGAGCAAGAGCGAAAGAGGAAGAGAGAGAGAGAGAGAGAGAGAGAGAGCGGTAGAGTGAGTGGGAAGGTGCCTGTCTGCTGGCAGAATTGATTCAAATTAGAAAGACAAAATCTGTCACCGGAAATTTATCACCAGCGCAAGACGGACTAATGGCCAGACAGAAGACAGCGGGCAGCAGACAGAAGACTTCAGAAACAGTCATGACAAGTTTTCTACGAGACAGATGGGACGTCGCGTGGGAGTTCTATTTTGGGGTGACATTTCTAAACATTTCGACATCCGAACGAATTTGCAAATCTCTGCGTTGGCATCTAGCTGAAAAGTTTCAAATGTTAAGTACAAGGCCAGGTTTGCAACAAACTTCTATTATAACACATCATAAAAGAAACAACAACAACAGACACAAAGACAACAGAAGAACAAAGGCAACAAAGAACAGATTTCGAATTCACGACTATATACTATATACATATATATACGCTCTTCGACACTCTCTACACTTCTTCTCTCGCTCGACTATTTTTTTTTTTGGCGACTCGTTTTTGCGGCCGCTTTCAATTGTCAAAAATTTTGCACAAATCAAAGGCAACAACAGTAACAACAAACAGAAAAACACGAGGCAATAATTGAATGAATGCGAAACGGCGAAAAAATAAAGCAAGCAAAACAAGCAAAAGTAGAAGCAGATAAATTTATTTTTTTCAATGTCTCTTTTACAAAAAAGTTGAACTTGTTTTTAATTTTCTGGCTATACCATAGACCTTGAGAAGGGGCCAATTACTTGTACTTGCCTTGCTTTCCATTTTATTTTATTTTTTTGGAACATGTAACCTGATCTGAACAGAATCATGGTCCGGTCCATGGTGTTTGTTCCCCGAAACTAGCGCTGAGCTTAACCCTATGTTGCCAATGTTTCGCAGCAGCAATCCCACAAATGACGCCTCTGTTGAAGCTCAACCAACATGGCCAAAAATAAACAAGAAACCAGTAACAATAACCATCATTAGCATTCACTGTACGATCATCTCCCTCTCGCTGTCTCTCTCTCTCTCTCTATCTGTCTCTTGCGCTCTCAATCTCAACACTGTGACGTAATTGATTGATGTTTGAATAAAACACTCCAGAAACTTGAAATGTTCGTTGACTTTTAATCATCACTTTGCACTTTAAAGCTATTTTAATTGGCTTTCAGCGTTATTTTAATCTTTCGAATAAACTCAAACACACGATTTTGAAAATTGGACCTGAAAGTATGCAACGACATTTGCAAACCCTTTTAACAAGCCAAGGAAGGGGAAAGGATGGGGTTAACACATGAAATTTGAGAACCCAGTATTACCCCTCTTTAGTACACTCGCACTGCAATTGGACGCGGTCATTAAAGTGTTAGAAATTCGAATGAGTCAAATGGTTAGGCCCAGACGACATGAAGAATACCCTACACAGCAACATATGAATTACCTTAAATCTCGTTGATTGTAATAATTATGGTTGTTTATAATATATATATTTACCTGTACCAATTATATCGAGTTCCTTGTAGTTGAATTGTGGTGCTATGTCATCCACACATTGCGATTCTGACATTTTTTGTCGCTTGTTTTGTGAGATCGAAGCCATTGTTTTGCGTTTATTTTGCTTTGTTAAGCGATGACAATGCAATTTAAATATTTCAACAGAACGCACACATAGAGGAAGGGGATCTGTAAGTTGAAATATTCAAATTTCGTAACCTTGCATAATAATCGAGCGTTTTTCAAGGTCAGGTAGTCGGAATTTCGCAATTCGATGCCTACTGTGCAGAGACTTGGTCAGTGCAGGGTTAACATGCTGATAACATAACCTAACTTGTGCGCGTGTAACAGGTGTTAATTGGAGTTACGCTATGTTAGCCCTGTCTATGCTGCTGGCTCTGCTTATGATATGTACAGACATGCACAAACATCTCACATACGAATGTGCGTATGTATTTGTGTTTATACATATGTGATGTCTATTAATAAAGCTAGTGGTAATCTACATAGCTTGACATTATTCCGAGTTGTTGTTGCTGCGTTTATGGTTGTTTGCTTCTTAATGTTGTTTTTGTTGTAGCTGTTGGCCGGTCAATGAACTCGGTTGAGGGTTTTTTCTCGATGTATGTATGTTTTGATACTAGGTCTCTATGAATTTTGTATTATAATTTATTGATATATTCAACTATTGTGTTATTGCAATATCTGTTACTTTTCGTGCTCTGTCTATGCTTTAGCTTCGCCATAAAGTAAAGGCAAAAACAAAAAAAAACATTTTTTTGCCATTTGTCAATTAATTCTAATCGCAGCCAAAAGCAGCAATAATAATAATAACAACAATAACATAGCTGCGACACAGCAGCAACAACAACCAGTGTGCTCTCTCGCTAAACGACACGAATGAGTAAGAAACAAAAACACAATATCATTTAACAGAGCCAAATTTTTGGGTTTCATCACGATGCCCGGTCTCCGAAACGTAAACGTACGCGGCCCGCTCGCGCTCATACCCTTTCAACGACGCAGCGTGCGCAGGAGAACCTAATTAAAAAGGAGAAACGATTACAGTAAAAGTGTCAATTATGTACATAATGCATGTACATATGCATGCAGTATGTACATGTTAGTGTCAACTTGTACTAATGCCCAAGTGATGTGGACAAACTGAGTATATCCCATGCACTGGCTGGTTGGTAATGCGATTACGTGTTTGCGTGTGATTGTGTGCGTATTTATAATATTAGTTAAATATTAAAATGTGTTTTGTATTTGTCAAGACCGTATAACAACGCCATCAACAGCAAATACACCGAACATCCATAGTCATAATCAAATATACTAAAGTATAAAGTATGTATTTATTTATGTACATATGTATATGTGCACAATACAAGCACTCACTCGCACGGACACATACAAGAGCAGGCCAAAGCGTCACGATCAACGAGATTTTTTCCTCATAAAAGTATAAAAACTGCTACCACTTAAAGCGTTTTACTGAAGACCGACGATCGCGATTAATCGACTAGTGAAACATACCGACAGCTGCACCTGTATTAAACACCGTATTTTTTAAATAAAAATAAATACTTTAGCACTAACAATTTTTGTAACCAACTGTGGGAGCATGCACGCAAAATAAAATAACAGCACTCAAATAGCACTCAAGCCGCATTTACGATACTCACTTTTCTGTGTAAAGAGATGAGTCACAAGCGTCCAATGTTATTGCGCTCTTAACTGTCGCAGCTAACATTAACAGAGCATAGTGGATTATGTCGAATTCAAATTTAAGCCGTTAAATGTATATTGAGCAACAAGTCCATAGAGCGATGTCAATAGATTTATTCCATTCTTAAGAGGCAAAATTCGAAAATTATGAACTTTAATTAATTGTTTTTTAATTTCATTAATTGTGAAATTAAATGTATATATTAAACAGCGAATTTCCCTGCGCTTTGAAAGTGGTGCGCGGCCAACTTCACGTCATTTATAAAAATTGCCCATAACACCATTCCAACATGTTCGAAGCTAACTAGAACTTGCTCACAGCTAACTTCACGTACGTTAGATGTTTTGCGTAGCGAACTTCACGTCATGTGGCGCGTTGCCAACCACATGTGTTCGGTGCAGCGTTGCCACCAGTTACAAACCTAAGCGCGCTTTTTGAAATGAACTTTGTCATAGACTGACATGGTTTATGTGTTTTTTGGTAGACACTAAAAAATTGGCATGATTTCAATTAAGTCCAAGTCAGCACACCTGCCTTCAATTTCCACCCAGCTAATGCAGAGTGACGTGCTGCCAAAATGTGATAATTGTCCGCTAACGCCGGTGACGTACAATGTGAATTAGATGAAGAAGGTGGCGACAGACGCAAAATACAAAGTGAAAAGTGATAAAGTCAACAAGCAATCAAAAGCAGTACGTGATTTGCAAAGGATTAGAGCAGCTGTAAATGTCTCAATCCAAATCCGAGTCCCTTGCTGTGTGTTATATCATGAATCACTTGCGGTGATCAATGTGAATCACTCGCTACCGGTGAAAATGTGGTGCCAGTCAGAGCGAACTCTGTTTAGCACCTCGATCGACATTTTACGGAAGCGGCGGCCTCACCAGCTGACCAATCCCAATCGCAAGCTCAAATCTCTATCAATTAGAGAAGGTGGGCCTGGAGATCAGGCTGATTCAAGCTGGGGCAGCTGTAAAACTGTCATCGGAATGCAATGGATCATCTCGAAGGGTGTTAATTGAATTCTTCAGAATCATTTGAGATCATTAATTAAGGGAATTCCGCTTGTATTCGATGCGATGGTATTACAGGGTATTGTGGCGTTGGGCAGTCGTTTGGCATATTGATTTAACTCTTTGACATTTGTTTTAGCGGCCTCTGCTGATCGCTGATCGGTATTCATTAGTCTTGTGACGATCTAAAAAAACCGGCTCGGTTATCGCTTAGGCGCAGCGCAATTAAATATAAATTAAATTAAACGCACTCGCATTTAAAACACACTTCATGCGCTTTGTTTACGATCTATAAATATGAAACCCAACAAAAACGCCAAACGCCAAACGACGGAGAAAAAATATTGACAATGTTGACACTTTGCATCAATCAAATCAATCAATTTTCGCGGCACAATCAATCGTTGAGCTGATTGTGTTTTGTTCTCGATTTCGATTTAGGAGTTTGCTCTAATGAACTAATTGATTTATGCGAGAATCACGTGAAGCATTCATTAATTTATGCAATCAATGCTGAAAATATTCTGTAATCAACGATTTGTTTGTTTAATAATTTATGCTAATTTCAGGCCCAACACACACACACACACACGCACGGACACACGGACACACTGAACGCACTAATTTGCTTAGCGAACGCTAGGGAAATGTTCAGAAGACTTAACCCAAAAAGACGAATAATAATAATAATAATAATAATAATGTCATCGTGTTGTCATCTTTCTTGCTGCATCCCCAAAGCTCTGTTTTTAATTTGTGCCGCACTTGACCTTCGTCAGGCTTGAGAGATTGTCGCCAAGAGCGTAAAGTACATAAATGTTTATCTCGGACCGCAGATCGCTGATCGTTTTGGGCCACGTTTGTGCGCTGTGTTGACACTTTTCCGAGCCGCTCAAATGCGTCACAAGCATTAGCATAATGAGCTCGTGTCGTCTACATAATGGCCAAAGAATACTATACCAAATTGGTTCCGATTTCAAAGGCGATTAGCAACGCGATTAGCTGGCGACTCTCAAAAGCTCGTCTCTCAGATCTCAGATCTCAGATCTCAAATCTCGATTGGCGGCTTCCGTATTGTTCTCTAGTAATCCTGTCGTCTACAGCTTTTGTAAAGCAAACTGAAAACAATAAAAACAAAACAAACAAATGAATTTCCTCTGCTCTCGCTTCGAATGTTGAATGTCGATTTCGATTTGTTGCGATTTGAGTTGACTTTCGTATCAATTTGATTTGATTTGATTTGCTTTGATTTGATTAGTGTCTGCGTCATGGAAAGATTTAATTAAGAGTCATGCGAAATGCAAACATTGTGGTCAAAACAAACAGTCAATGTGACGAAGCTCGACGGCGTTTCCTCCTCAACAGGAAAAAAACCATTAAGAAAGTAAGACACCCCCAGGGCAATTTTTGGCACACTCTCGCCTCTCTTTCTCCCGCATTATGTCTGTCTCTTTCTCGCTCTCTATGCTGCCTGCAGCGTCGTGACATCGGCGACACTTAACACCAACAGCAACAAACAACACAGAACAACGCCAACGACGACGACGACGACGACGACGCTGAAGTCGAAGTCGATGTCGAAGCCACAAGTTGAAGCGAAACCCGTTCGGCGGACTGTTGGGCCTCAGCTGTGGAGCTGTGGAGCTGTGAAGCCTGCGGGGCGGGGGAGGCTGGTAGACGAGGGGCGCCAAGTGCTTTTGGCGTATAAAAGTGAATTAGTGACAAATATTCTGAACAGTCAGTGCGCACGCTCAGCAGCGACAACATCACTAATTGCAAATACCTCACTCACCACAACACTCGTATCTGCCAGATAAAACGGCGCGTCGTCTCTTTCGCAACGTGATAAGACATTTTGATAGTGTGCAAGAACAGAGCATCGCATCGACATAGAACGCGTGTGCGAGCAATCGAAACGAAAGCAACGAGCAATCGCGCAACTCAAGCGGAGCGACTCAAGGATATTCATCAAGCGGTAGCAGCAGCAGCAAGCAGCTATAAAAATAACTCGATCCGCAGATACACTTCGATCGCATAACATGTGCCAGTTAACGCATCAAGTGAGTATGACAGCACTTAGAATATTTACGAGCCAATCACACTTATATCGATCGACTGCCAATTTGCCAAACGACAACAAGAACAACAACGACTTCAAAGCCATATAATAAGAATAATGAAGAAAGAACAAAATACGAGACAAATCCCACAAGAGATATGTGGCCAGTGGCCAGAGAACGTGTTTGCTTTATTAACATTTTCAACATAGCAAATTAAAACCGCAATCGGCGCACAAATAAAAATAAATTAAAAACGACATACAAATTATATTATATGGTACATATTATATATTTGAAATTCGTTTGCCTAACGGATCCGTTCGTCTTCTCGCGCGCAACAAGGTCAAAAACATTTCGTGATTTAAATAATTCCAAGCAAGGTGTTTCAACTTTTGTAACACGAGCTCAGTTCTGAGCTCTTTTAATCGGCGATCGCTGGTGCTTTATAAGGAAGTTGCTAGCATGGTCCATTAAACATTTTTAGTATCGTTAAATCAATTTACTGGCCTCACAATCCTGCTCGAAATCAATCAGCTTCATCAGCTTGTACAATAAAAATTGAAATAACGATGCACGAAACTTGAATTGTTGCCAGGGCGCTGAACATTTGATACCCAGTCGATTATTTAACGCAAGTTTATTTTTAGAAAGCAAAGGATTTAATAGCCAGACGTTAATTAAACGAAAGTCGGATTTTAAAAAGAGCATATTGCAAGGACTCTCAAATAATTATAATTTTAAAGCTTTCCAAAATATAAAATTAATTGAGACGAAGTGCTGAAAGGACAACAATAGTATATTTAGCTCAAAAGTTGAGCTACTTTGAGCAAGGACTCTCAAATAATTATAATTTTAAAGCTTTCGAAAATATAAAATTAATTGAGACGAAGTGCTGAAAGGACAACAATAGTATATTTAGCTCAAAAGTTGAGCTACTTTGAGCTACAGCTGAAGCTACTTGACATTGTAGTATACTTAATTGGGTCGCAGCTGTCAGAGATCTATAGACCGCTCTCTCTCTCTGCCCTCTGTCCTCTGACATCTGCTACACCCTATGGGCGCCAGTCTACAGGGTATACACGCAACAACTGTTATACATCTCGTGGGTTAGCCCTGAGCCACTAAAGCGCAACCGGTTACAGATACCGCGATTCCATACCAGACGCAGATAGTTATTTTATATACCATATTTTTTTTTTCACTTTTATTTTGGTTATTAATTTTTTGGTCTTTTCGCCCGCTCGCGGACTCGTATGTCATGGAAATTAATTGAATCTAGAGTGCTTCAATTCGCTGCCGCCTGTAAATTTACATAATTAGCCGCACAGCATTTGTCTGTGTCGCGGAGGGATTGCGGTTATCAATGAAGTAATTTATGCATATAAAAATAGACATGTTGATTTTCGGTTAGGGGGGGATTAACTGGAAATAGCTGCGGTTCAGACGAAGTCGTGAATCATGAATCATGATTCGTTATTTATGCTATTATCATTATCATCATTATTATTATATGGTATTCTCGCATTGTTTGCGTTTGTCTCGAATGCTTGATTGCTGGCTATTTGTGCATATTCAAAGTGGATTATAACGGTGGCAATTGAAACGATGACTCGTTTGATGGCATCTTTCTTCAGTGCTTTGCACTGAAGCAGCAAATGTTAAGGAGAAATAAAATAAGACCCATTCAAGCTGTCATTGAGCGGCGTCTCCGGTCTGGTCTTGTCTTGTCTTCTCTTGTCTTGGCCTGGCTAAGCGCGTTCACCTACACCAAAAGCTGGTTTCTTTTTTTTTCTTTTTGTCGACTTTAAATCAACGTCATCCGGTTTTATCGCTTTGGTTTCTTTATTTCTTACGTATTTGTGAGTGTGTGTCTGTTTTTAGTGTTTGTAGTCTTTGTTTTTATTTCATTTGTTGGTTAGTCTTTAATTTGTCCTCTAAGAATAATACTAATTTTATTAACACAAAAACAGAAATGTGATACATAAATTAAATGTGCACAGGTGCTTGAGGCTCCCATAAATTGGATTCACTTCACTTTGCTTCGCTTCGATTCGATTCGATCGTGCATCCGGCTTTTGGCTCGCTCGTCAAGGGCGCAGCATACTTGGGATTGGAACTGGGATTGGATTGGGTTGGGTTGCGGGCCTGTAATTAGCATCCAGTGGGAGAGTCTCAGATAATGATAATGAACGTGGCGGGAGCATCGGGCGCCGTGATCATGAATATTTTACGTGAGACTATAAATTAAATGTTGATTTGCGATTATATCACTGATCGCTCCCACTGATCGCAGCCAATGCTGATTTCTTCTTGCTTCTCCAAATGCCATTTGAAATTTGTTATCTGTTATTTGCTATTTGTTATTTGCTATTTGTTATTTCATTTAAATTAATTATTGTATGCTAATTCGAAGCATATGCTTGCCGCACACACAGGCACCAAGCGTGTGTGTGTGTGTGTGTGTTTGTGTCTTGTAGACTGGTTCTAATAGTTTGCAGAACGGCGACGCGTCGGCTCTCTTGGCCTCCAATCGTTATTCACACCTTCCATTTGACGACTGACTTCATTTGGCTCATCCGCTTTGTTTCTTCAACGATTTTATACAATTGATAGCATCGCATCTTCATTCTCGCTATTTTTGCTATTTCCGCAGTTTTACACCCTGGCCATCGTGGCCCTGGGCATCGTTTGCGTGGCGACAGCGCTGCCCCAGCTCGATCAGCAGCAGGAGGGACCGCACACGCTGCTGGACATCGTGACGCCGAACCAGTTCAGCTACAACTCGCCACTGGCCCAGCCGGACAGTCTGAGGTCCAAGCCCTACTTTGACTTCCTCAGCACGCTCTACGCTCATGACTCGGCCAAAACGGATCTGTTCCGCAATCGTCCGCGCCGTGATGTCGATGTGAACGCCTCAACTGCGTCCGTCGATCAGCCGAAGAGCCGTCGTCGGGATCGTAAGCGTCGTGCGATCGTCTTCCGTCCACTGTTCGTGTATCAGCAGCGCGAGATCAGGAAGCAGGAGATCGCCGCCAGGAGACGCGACGAGATCAATCAGCTGTACTACAAGCGTGTGTAGTCGCCACAGAACACAACACAACACATAACAACCATGTGCAATCATCAAGCTATGGCTGTCACACACACACACACACACACTGGTCTTCTACAGGGTCCTCTCTAGCTCTTAGCTCTCTCTAACATAACATATTATTGTGTTTTAGCCATTAAGTTATTTGCCAGCACAACGCACACAATGCATACGCAATGCACACTGCAATCGATCGATACAACCAATCTCTAACATATATAATAATCTATATAATCCACACTCTATCTCTACTCGTATAAACACCTAATATAATCACCTACTTAAGCACATGCCACCCAAAACACGCAGCAAAATCACCTCGTCACCCCACCACCCCACCCCCAAAAAGTCAAAGCATTATGTTAAGTATTCGTATATCCTTAAATTAATTTGCAAATATCGCATAACATATTTGTTAACTGATTCTTAAAAACTTGTTACTATAATGTTTATTAAAGCTAACAAAATTATCCAAAACAATTCAGCAGCGTTTATTTTTCCATTTATTTAGTGTGGCAATTACAGGAACCAGAAACTTTTTTACAGAAAACTGTCTTCAGCAAGCCAAAGCTCAAAACGATTTGGAAGGTAAATTCAATTTTTGGTTTTTTTTTATTTTGTTGTGGTGGAGGAAAAAAAATGGGGGGTTTTTTTTTTTTTATTTGGTGGGGGTTTTTTTTTTTTTGGGTTAAAAATTTTTTAAAGTGACGGCTGTAGACGATAAATATATTCAATGCCTAAGGACATAGTTGTAACTAACTTACTCACATTAAATTCGAAGACTCTTTTTTACATAGGAAGGAAGACATTTAATGACTTTTAAAGTAGGAACTTGGATCGTGTAGACGAAATGATACAAAGACGATCCTTATAGTCAAAGATGCAGTCGAATAAACGGACAGACTATATAGAGAGTAGAATTGTTTTAACCTGAGTATAATGACAAGTTTCAGTAGAGTTCAATTGCCCCACACAATCTGCTCGATCCAGTCGGTGTAGAGATGCACCTTGGTGTAGACGCTGGGGAACATGTAGTTGCCACAGATGAGCCCGTACGAGGTGATGCCAATGACCTGCTTGAGGCAGTTGTAGGCGGGATGCTGCACAAAGATGGGACCCCCAGAGTCGCCATTGCAGGTGTCCGCCTTACTCGCACTGGAACCGGCGCCGGCACAGAACTGAGTGCGCGGCACAATGCGATTCTCGAGGCGCGACATGCAGAGCTCGTCGTTGTAGCGCTCGAGGGCCACCTTGAGCAGATGCGACGATTTTTGGCCACTATTGCTAGTGTGTCCCCAGCCAGCGGCTGTCAGATGGAGGTGCTCGTTGCCGCTGCTGGGCGGCAGACAAGCGGGCGCCACGTACTCGTTGAGCGTGGCATTTCTGTCCAGCTCCAGCAGTGCAATGTCGTGATGAATGCCGCCATCTTCGACCTCCTCGAACGACGGATGCACCACGTAGTTGACCAGATGGAAGTCTTGCGGCTGCGCATCGTCGTCGGTGCTTTTGTAGTCCAATTCGCCGAGGCGCACCACGTATTTGGGTGACTTGTAGTTGGGATCGAGGCGCTGTTCCTTCGTCTCCGTTGTGGCCAGACAATGGGCGGCAGTTAGCACAAACTTGGGATGGATCAGCGTGCCGCCGCAGTCCCAGCTAATGGTGGAGCTGTCGGGCTGGCGGACACCCAAGAGGGCCATGAAGGGGAACTCACGGGGGGCTGCCTTGGTGCCATCCACAATTAAGGGCGTCGAGAGGCATGTGGATCTGACATCATTATATCGGCGACATTCTGCGTGTGATAAAACCGGTTTGAGCAAAAATTAGCTGCATTTGATGCGTGTGCGACGGTGAGATACCCGTCTAATTATTTTTGGCAAATGTAAAAGTGCTACGATCTTAGCTACCGTTTAGAGCATTTATATATTTCTCCTTTTTTAACGCTGTTAATGCATTTCGTTTGACATCTTTAAAAGGAATTTAAGAGACACACAGAAACTTACAAAGTATTCTACCTGCTATAGTCTTAGAGATCTTAGCGTTTATAGGGACAGACTACAGAGCATGAAGATTAAGAATACACACTAAATGGATCATCTGCGTTCGAAACTAAATTCAAATACCCTACTGCACGACGAGTACCTGGTATATGGTATGGAGTGCGATAACGAGCAACACTCGAATTATTTACCCTTCTCAAACATTCGTGTTGTTTCCATAGGTTTAACATTCTTTTGCTGCGCGTTCAGAGGAAGCGGACAGCAAACAATATCGTTGAACTCGTCGCAGTATTTGACATTGTTGTAGCCAATAATTTGCAGATTGTAGAACACCGCCGGACAATCTGTTGCAGTCAACTGCTTGCACTCGCCTGTCCCCCGATCGCAGAACTCCCCCAACACGCTCCCAATCGACGAAAAAAGCAACACGTATAAGAATTTGCTGATCGCGTCCATTGTGTCGAACGGCAAGCGCGAAACTGCGAGATGCGTCGGTCATTGAAAGTGCGTTTTCTATCAAAATAAACACATTAAGAATTATATGGCGTATTTAAAACTCGTAAACGCCCTTCTGCTTATTTTCGGATATTGCTTGCAGTTCACTCGATAAAGCTTAACGAGTCAGATACAATATCAAATCTTTTTTTGAATAATAATTACCGGAAGAAATATGCCAAATCATTTTAAAAGCTAACATCCCCGTTTGGCGCCTAGTTCATTTGTATTGTTATCGATAACTACGAAACAATTGACTGCATGCATATACACACTGGATTTTCAGTGCTGATCAATTTCTGACAGCAAGGACTGATCATTACAGTATGACCGTTTTAAGACGTTCTTTAAATATTTATTGATAATACTGCGGTTAAAACGTATTTAAAACTTAATTTGTATTTTAAATTATAAAATGCAAGCAAAACCATCAATGTGTTTTGTAAATAAGCAAACACTTAATTCTTTTTAGTGGTTGCTGTTACTGCTGCCCTGGTCTACATATGTAAACACGCAACAGATGATCGGTACAGTCGTTGTTATGGCTCAGCTGGAATGATACATTGCAAACTGCGAGCTGATTATTATTGTCCGGGTTTAATTTGCAAAACACTCTTGTGCAGTTTCTCTTTCGTAAATGAGTTCGTCAATTTTATTCTAAAATCAAGTTTGCTATTGTGTTGTGTGTTTCAATTTATAACATTTGCGAATAATTCTGAATATGAATTTCGGTCAAATCGCGTAATTCTTGTTAAAACAAAAATTTGCAAACCAGTGTGAAACAGATGAAATAGTTTGCAGGCCGGCCAGGCTAAAAGTGTAATGGCCCTATCGATTAGGCGTTGTTTCTTTTCCAGCCAAATAATATGAATTCATGATAATGAATTAAATATTCACTTCATTACTCAGAGCTAATTATTAAATGTTCATATAAATAGCAAAAGTGTGCAAAAGGTGTTGTTTCGTACAAAACAGCTGATGTTTGGTGGCTGCTGGCAAATTGAAAGTTTAAAATTTATGTTAAAATGAAAAATACTTCGTATCGGTGTGGCAACCTAAAACACAAAAATAAAATACATCGTGAGTGATTTTGCATATTATTTAGTATGTTTATACCAAAAATTATATGTTACGTTGTTCACTGTGTCGTTTATTCATAATTTGAATTAATAAAAAAAACATTAATTTTCTAAGATTAATTTATCTGCTGGCCGCGGCCAGCAAGATTATTAACAGACAATTGTTAACAGGAAAATAAAAACAGTACAGGGCGACAGCGATAGAAATGGCGACATTTTAACATAATATGTACAGTAGTTCAGGGTTGTTCATTGAATGTGGAGCAAGTGTGGTGGTTCATTTTGTGTGACTCTTTCCCGTGAACTTGTTCTCAACGAAACTACATATTTTACTCGACGCCGAACGGTGTGTTCGCGCACACTTTTCCACAAAAAATATTTTTAAGTGTAGAAATCGGCGGAAATATTGTTAAAAAATTGCATTAGCAATTACGGCACCATTTTCGGAACGCGCTATAACTATTTTTACGCACGGATGCATATTTATGATGTGGATATTTTGTGATTAAAAATTTTCGCCATTGAGGTACGAAAAAAATATGGTTGAAAAAAATTTCCGCCCAACAAAGAACCGACGCCGACGTAGAAGCGGCCGCAGCCTATATATAGCCGTCTCGCTCTACCTTTCAGCCATTCGACTGACGTGATTGAAAAGTGCCGCAACTTCGGAAGAAAATACAACTAATTTACAATTAATTGTGTAGTTTTATTTAAACTTTCAAAAATGGCAGTGTGTGAAAAGAATATCTCGCTTTGCGAGTGTCTGTACAATAAAAGACGAAAACGCAGCCATTTGCAAAACAGAGTTGCATTTTCCCTAAGATTTGCAGGGCCGCGGCGAGCAGTTGTGTGATAAGCGAAACACAGTAACAATTGTGAAAAATGCGTGAAATGTAATGGTTATACAGTAGAAATAAATTTAAAAATTATTTATTTAAAATATATATGTCATTTATTGACCCTGATGTGCATGTACAGGCATACATATACATAGGCGCCAGGGATGAAAAATATCCGGTCTTTAACGAAACACGCGTAAAAAATGTGTGCTAACAAAAAAAAAAAAATTTCCCGCCTTTTTTTTCGCAGATGTCTCAAACATGAATGAAGGTAATTCAGCAGGAGGGGGGCATGAAGGGCTAAGCCCGGCCCCTCCTGCTGTGTCAGACCGTGTAACTTTACAATCAACGGAAAAATCAGTTACAACGCCAAAATCCACAGCCACAGCAGCTAACAACAACAGCAATAAATCAACAGCAGCAACAACGCAGCAACTGAAAGCTATCAGCAAACAACAACAGAAGCAGCTGCTTAGTGCGCAGCTGCCTGTGCCGCTGTCGAACTTGTCGACAGAGGCAACGGCAGCAGCAACTTCAACAGCATCGGCAGCCTCCACATACTCCTCTTCAACAGCAACAGCGGCAGCACTAGAAGCCGCCATAACTGACAGAACGTCGTCGTCGCCACCACAAGCAAAGCGTCAGCGATTGGAAACAGGAGGCGACGGTAGCAACAATAACAGCAACAACATTGTTGGTGCCATTAGCAGCAACATTGTTGGCTCATTGCTGCCGGCGTCTGTTGTGGCCAGCAGCGAATTTGGCGGCGCGAATTCATCCGCATTGCAAGACTTGAATGCGCTCAGGAAGCGCATTCTCCAACAAAAATATCAAATTTTGCGTAATCTTAAGGAAAGGTAAATTGAATCAATATTTTCACGGAATTGAATCTTATTTCCGCATTTGATTCGCAGACATCTAGAAAATGTGTCGGAATACTTTTACTTACAAAACGGTGGCAGTATGATGGACTACCCCGCGTGGCGTAAGAAGACACCAACACCGCAGTTCATCAGCTATAGCAATGCGAATCGTATCGAGCAGCTGATACTCGAGGAAAAACCAACAACATCCGCCGCCGCAGCAGCCGCTGTGGCCCAAACACAAACACAAACACATAAAACCAATCAACAGCAACAGCCATCAGAATCAACGGCCGTTAGCAGCAACGCTGCAACTACAACTACTACAGGGACAACAGGCGTACAATTGGATGCAGACAGCAGCACACCAAAAACGGTTAGCATTCTTTTCTATGCAACCACATATATATTTCTTTACTGAAACCAAATATTCCTATTGATAGAATACGCAATCTCAATTGCCATCAAAGCTTGGCAGCAACACAACTGCAGTAGCAACAGAAACTGTAGCAAAATCGAGTCCAAGTAGAAGTGGACAAACTGCAACGACAACAACATCAGTAGCCACTGGAGCTGTTAATACATCAAGCAGCTTGGTTGAGACGAGTGGTAATGCCTTGCCACCGGAGGCGGAAATAAAAATTCCATCAGTTGGTGCAACGCCAGTGGCCGTTTCCACGAAGCTACCCGCCGCCGTAGTACAGTTGACGCAGCAAGGTAAGCAGAAAATGTTTGGGATTCCATCTTCCTTAGCAGGGAAACTGTCTCAATCTCTCTCGTATCTATCTCATTGTTATTATTTTGTGTTTTTGTTGTATTTCCGTTTGTGTTTATGTTTCAAAATTTATTATTGTACATTACTCAAAACCGAGGAACATGCAAAAAGCAGAAACAAATGCAATTTTATGAACATTTAATACTTAAAATTTAATAACTTGCATACAATTAAGATAAATATACTTGTACCGCCAACTGCTAGCAACTCCCAGAAACGCGCCCAGAACAACTGTCTACCAACTATAAAGTACAACGCACGTCCTGCACAATACCAATAAAACTGTCGTCTCTCCAAATGCAAAACAATAACTAGCAACAAGAATTACACATTGCCATACTAATATAACAACAATCACACCATTACAAACATACACAAACGCTGAATACTAAAAATGATATTTACATGTACGCATATTATATAATAACAAAAACATAATATTTAATCCATCACACAACTACATTCATGTATTGCTGTATATTTGTTTTCCGATTCCCACTATTAATTTCTGTTTTTCATTATCATCTTTGTCATGTCACATAAGTTACTTCCACCTCCAAATCCTAACGCACAAAACTACTCTCTCAACTCACCATCAAATTGTATCGTTATAATATAGGTCACATACCCGGTAGACCTCTAGGAGGTCGTCACGGTATGGTCTTCGGTCAAATACCCGCGCCTCCTGCCGTAGGAAATTCTTCTGTACCTTTGGTGCCAGGTGCTTATCGTTCGCAACAAAAACTAAAAAAAACCTTAAGAAATCTAATTCTCTTTTAATTTTTTAACTTTTTATATAATTGAGTGTTTGTTTTTCAATATAAAAGCATTTCCTTATTTCAATTATTGTTGCTACCAATTGATAGTAGTGCATTATAATTATTGATATTATATTCATTCGATGTGCCTAAAATATTCTATTCTATTGTATTTAAAATTTATCATTTAAATTCTAGAATTGGTGTTTTCCATTCATTACTCATTTCATTCATTTCACATAATATATGCTTATTTTCTTGCCTAAATTGCCAACCAAGATGTTTTTTGAATCGAATGTACAAATATACATTTAAATTTAGTTAGCTAAATTATTCATAGATTAGCATCATTAGTTATTATTTAAAACGTTGCTTTACAAAGTTCTCCTATTTTTATTTCAAATTGTATGCATAATTGAAAATTAATCAAATTCGGCACGCCGAAGTTATATTTTGCATTCTTGACAATCCGGATGAATTGAGTTCAACTCACGGATAATATAAAAGATTTCCTTTTGCACCTAAAAGCGTTTTCTTGTACGCCGATTCAATGCTCTTGAAAATCGTAGCTGTGTGCCAGAGCAAAGCTAAGTTGCTAAGTGACTTTTGAATTGAATACATTCGGAAGTCCATAACGCTGAGTACAATTCTAGATTAGTTTTAATATTTGATAAAGTATGTATGTATATAGCACCTAAAAGCGTTTTCTCGATCGCTTTTTAAACGCCCTTGAAAATCGTAGCTGTGTGCTAAAGCAATTGTTGCGGTTGCATGTGACTTGATGCGTTTGAATTGCTCAATTCCATTTACACTGTGCACATTTTTATCTTAAGACCTAGTTATTTCTTCTGCAAGCGCACTCTGTGTCACATTGATGTTCTCATGTGATGACAATTTGTAAGTTTGCTAAAACAAACTGAAGTTGCGATTTATCCATGTGATTGTGTTCTTAAAGTGATTACATTGAATTACTCGCCTTACATTTGCTTCCGATTATTTAAGGTGGCGATGCCGATAAGCTAATATTAAGAGCTAGGAGTTTTGCATGAATTTATCTTAGATTTTGCCCATTTTCGTTTTTAATTGATATATATAGCAAACAATCTGAATACATATTTAAAACACAATATAATTCGCAATAAAATATGGTTAAAATGAATTGTATAATTGACTGATTGGAACGTTTTTTCATTATCTTACGTATCGTGTGCTTTAATATGGTAGCTTGTGATTGATGAAGAACTTTTCAGCATGCGAGTTGGCTAAGAGCTTTCTACTATTTCTTAATATCGTTTTGGACTAATGCATAACTTCTTCAATCACTTTTTTCAAAGGAGGCACTCCATTGGTGCCCTGCAGTAGCTCTGGGGGCTCAACGGCGCTGCGTCGCCCAAATTCTCAGCCAAATGCGACGGGTACGGCTGGAGGAGCATCTGCGGCAACAGGAGGAACAAGTGCAGCGACACCAACGCCACAATACACAGGCACTGGTGGTGCCAATGGAGCTGTTGCTGGTGGTTCCTTGACACCCTGTACACCGGGTGGTGGCAGTGGTAGCCTTTTAAGTCCACTTGCCAGCACTGGCACATCAAACAGTGCACAGGAGTTTTCGTTCAAGGCGAAACAGGAGGTTTACGTGATGCAGCGTATATCCGAACTACAGCGAGAGGGATTATGGACTGAGAGGCGTTTGCCAAAGCTGCAGGAGCCCAGCCGCCCCAAGGCGCACTGGGACTATCTGCTCGAGGAAATGGTTTGGCTGGCAGCTGATTTTGCGCAGGAGCGTAAATGGAAGAAAAATGCCGCCAAGAAATGCGCTAAAATGGTGCAAAAGTATTTCCAGGACAAGGCTAATGCTGCACAGCGAGCAGAGAAGGCACAGGAGCTCCATCTAAAACGAGTCGCCTCTTTTATATCACGCGAGGTGAAGAGCTTCTGGTCGAATGTTGAGAAACTGGTCGAGTACAAGCATCAAACAAAAATTGAGGAGAAGCGAAAACAAGCCCTGGATCAACATCTCAGTTTTATTGTTGATCAGACAGAGAAGTTCTCCCAGCAGCTAGCCGAGGGCATGAATAAAAATGTGCCCGAAACGCCAAGTTTAACCTCAAGTCGTCTAACTTCACCTAAGCGCGAGTCAGATGGTAAGTAAAAACGGTAACACTTTTTTAAAATAAGTTTAGTAAAACATAATTGAGAAATTGCAATCTTTTGTAAAAATGCAATTTAAAGGTTAAATTGCATTGAATCTCAGATATTTTACGAACATACTCAAATAGCACCTGATGAGAAAATTAAACTGAAACGTTGTCTTGCTCTATTTTTGAGCTCTACGATGTTATTAAGGGATGGTCGCATTAGCGAGGCATTTGTCTGATGCTTTATGAAAATTTATAATTAAGTATATTAAAATGTTGGCAATTTTATTTAATTCATGCAATTTGTTTCTTCAACAGATGAATTTCGGCCAGAGTCGGGTTCAGACGATGATGAGGAAACCATTGCCAAGGCCGAAGAGGAGGCAGCTGATGTCAATGAGGAAGTCAAAGCTCTGGCAAAAGAATCTGAAATGGACTTTGATGATTTCCTCAATGATTTGCCACCAGGCTATTTGGAGAATCGTGATAAGCTTCTGCTTGAGGAGCAGAGCTCAACAAAAGACGCAGCATCTGCTAACGATGCGGATGCTGATGACAGCGATGATAGTGAGTTTCAGGCAAAGGAAGCCAGCGACGATGACGAGAACACAATTAGTAAACAAGAGGAAGCTGAGCAGGAAGTTGATCATCAAAAGGAGATTGATGAACTGGAAGCGGACAATGATTTGTCTGTTGAGCAGCTGTTGGAGAAATATAAATCTGGAAAAATTGATGAGCAGCCCAGTGCTAAACGTCGCAAAATGGCTGTGGATACTTCAGAGCACGATTCGGATGATGATTCAACGGCAATCGAAGATTCCACCGATGGCAGCGATGTGGAAGCCAGCGATGAAGACGATGAAGATCTCTCAACCATTAAAAGCGATACCGATATGGATGACGGCGAGCAAGATGGTCTCAAAAGTTTACTTACGGAAGCGGATGGTGGTGGCGCTGGAAATAGCGCTGCTGTTGTTGGCAGCAAGGACAACAAAGATGACATGCTCAATGACGCCGCAGCGCTGGCCGAAAGTCTGCAGCCCAAAGGCAACACATTGTCCTCAACAAATGTCGTCACGCCGGTGCCGTTCCTATTAAAGCATACGTTGCGTGAGTATCAGCACATTGGACTAGACTGGTTGGTCACAATGAACGAGCGCAAGCTTAACGGCATCCTAGCCGATGAGATGGGCTTGGGTAAGACCATTCAAACAATTGCACTATTGGCGCATTTGGCCTGCGCCAAAGGCAATTGGGGACCGCATCTTATTGTCGTTCCCTCGTCTGTGATGCTTAACTGGGAAATGGAGTTCAAGAAATGGTGTCCTGGCTTCAAAATACTCACCTACTACGGAACGCAGAAGGAACGTAAGCTGAAACGCGTCGGTTGGACAAAGCCGAACGCTTTTCATGTCTGCATCACATCCTACAAGTTGGTGGTACAGGATCAACAAAGTTTCCGACGTAAAAAGTGGAAGTATCTCATATTGGATGAGGCGCAGAATATTAAGAACTTCAAGTCACAGCGTTGGCAACTGCTACTCAATTTCTCCACAGAAAGGTAACTAATAATGCTATTGCAGATCTTTTTGCTTTTATTTTGCCTTAAAAGCTTTAATTGCCAGCACCAAAAATCAGTAACCATGCGATTGCTTAACTAGCCTGGCGACTACGCTTGGGTGCTAACATAAAAATACGCTATAATGCCGCATATTAAATAAGAGCATGCTAATCCAGACCTTAGAATGCTTGTGGCCTTGTTTTGTGACATTTTTTTGTTCGTTTGATTAACACTGAGATTTGTTATTGATTCTATTTTTACACGGAAATCAAAAGCAATTTGTGTAGATATTTTAATTGAGATCTAATTAATTTCTTCTTTCTATTTAATAGACGTCTGCTATTAACTGGCACACCATTGCAGAATGACCTCATGGAGTTGTGGTCCCTAATGCACTTCCTGATGCCGTATGTGTTTTCTTCGCATCGCGAGTTCAAGGAATGGTTTTCCAATCCAATGACCGGCATGATCGAGGGAAATATGGAATACAACGAAACACTAATTACTCGATTGCACAAGGTGAATATTTCTTGTAATTGAAGTTAAAAATATTACTAATGTGGCACCTAAAAGCGTTTTCTTGTACGCCGATTCAATGCGCTTGAAAATCGTAGCTGTGTGCCAAAGCAAAGCTAAGTAGCTAAGTGACTTTTGAATTGAATCCATTCGACAGTCCATAACGCTGAGTACATTTCATTAGTTTTAATATCTGATAAAGTATGTATGTATGTAGCACCTAAAAGCGTTTTCTCGATCGCTTTTTAAACGCCCTTGAAAATCGTAGCTGTGTGCTAAAGCAATTGTTGCGGTTGCATGTGACTTGATGCGTTTGAATTGCTCAATTCCATTTACACTGTGCACATTTTTATCTTAAGACCTAGTTATTTCTTCTGCAAGCGCACTCTGTGTCACATTGATGTTCTCATGTGATGACAATTTGTAAGTTTGCTAAAACAAACTGAAGTTGCGATTTATCCATGTGATTGTGTTTTTAAAATGATTACATTGAATTACGCGACTCACAGTCGTTTGTATTCTAATTGTAATGAGATGTACAACAACTTTAATGATCTTCACTAATTAACATATTTATATACATATACATTTTATTTTTCCTCAGGTTATTCGACCATTTCTGTTGCGTCGGCTTAAGAAAGAAGTGGAGAAACAAATGCCAAAGAAATATGAACATGTGGTCATGTGCCGTCTGTCCAATCGCCAGCGCTATCTGTACGAAGATTTCATGAGCCGGTCCAAGTAAGTAATCAAAACGCTCAAAGATTCAAAAAACCTTACTGAATAATTAAATTTTCATAACAGGACTCGCGAAACGCTTCAAACTGGAAACTTGCTGAGTGTGATCAATGTGCTGATGCAACTGCGAAAAGTGTGCAATCATCCGAACATGTTTGAGGTGCGACCTACGATATCTCCGTTCCAAATGGAGGGCATTGCATTCCATACACCACGACTAGTCAGTGACATCTTGGAGTATGATCCGTTCACGGTGAGTTTGTGATGTTATGTAGAGGGAGATTAAGATGGGTTAATTAAAATGATGATAAACTGTCACTGAATATTGCACTCAATCTATTTTTGAGAGAGTAGCGATTGTTATAGGATGTTCGCTGTTGCGAGGCATTTGCCTGATTTTAACTGGTCTATTAATGCCATTAAATAACTACCTATATTAGTAGTTGAACTAATTTGATATTTTTCATTTGCAGCAAGTCAATTTGGAGACTGTTAACTTGTTGCTCTTGCATCTGGAGCAAACTATGACGGCCTACGTTTCACACAAATCACGTCTGTTGGCACCGCCTCGCAAACTGATTGAGGAAATCGACAGTGCACCACAGCCGCCGCCTCGTTGCCCAAATGGCAAGTATCGTTTTCACATTCGAGTGCGAAGTGCTGAGCTGGCACAGCGTATTAAGCTGCAGGCGGTACGCATAGGAGCAAGTCCGGCCATGCGATTAGAAGGTTCAAAGATTGTGCCCATGCGCAGCTTACTTCCAAGTGGACGTGTTTTGAAACGAGTCAGCGGCACTATTAATCCCATCAATATGGCTCTGAAGCCAGTGATAATCAATAGTCTGGTATCGACGCCGACGACAATAGCCAGCAGTAGCAATGCCAGCAATTCAGCGCATAAATGTGCTGGGAAACAGCGCAAAGCTTTTGAGCACAAGGTCCCCCATGAGTGCACCGACTCCAGCTAAGGTGGCCAAGACCATGCAGGATGGGAAGCCCTTCTTCTACCTGACAACAGCAACAAGTTCTGGAGGTGCTGGAGCACGTTTGACGCTCACTAGCAAAACAGCAACAACTTCTGGATTAACACAAGGCTCAGCACCAACAGCGGGCAGCAATTCTGCCGGACAGCTCCAGCAGCTCATCAAAGATCCTATTGTAAAGGATCTGGCTTCGCATGTCAAGTTGACGGCGCAACGCCAAACTAATGGCAAGTCCCAAGTGGACTGCTCGACACCAGAGGACTTGGAAGACCCCTATCGAGTGCAGCAGCTGGTACAGATGCGTAAGGAGCAGCGTTTGGCCTCACTTAAACGCATGGCCAACATAAATCGCCGACGCACCGATGCTACGCCCATTTATGGCTCGGATTGCCGCGAAGCCATTGAGCATTGCATGAAGGCGACGCGCACATTAAAGCATTCTACATGGCAAACGCGAGGCTATGCAAATTGCACCGTCGCTATGCGTCAGCACAGTGACACATGGTCGTTGAATCTGTTGTTAAAGAGTTTTGAGCAACGATGCGCCGAACTGTCTCCGATTTTTGCTAACTTTGTGATCTATGTGCCGTCAGTTTGTGCGCCAAGAATTCGTCGCTATGTGCAGAATTTGTCATCCACGCATTGGCAAAATGAACGGCGAATTGAGGAGTCTATAACACGAACGCTATCGCCGAAGCTGACTATGTTGCATCCTATAATCTCCGCAATGACTACACAATTCCCCGATCCTCGACTCATTCAATATGATTGCGGTAAATTGCAAACATTGGATCGCCTGTTGCGTCAGTTGAAGGCCGAGGGGCATCGTGTTCTCATCTTTACTCAAATGACTAAAATGTTGGATGTCCTCGAGGCATTCCTCAATTATCATGGTCACATTTACCTTCGACTCGACGGTTCCACACGTGTGGAACAGCGTCAGATGCATATGGAGCGTTTTAATGGCGACAAGCGAATCTTCTGCTTTATTTTGTCAACACGTTCTGGTGGTGTTGGTATAAATTTGACTGGCGCCGACACTGTGATCTTTTATGATTCGGACTGGAATCCAACTATGGATGCACAAGCACAAGATCGTTGTCATCGCATTGGACAGACACGTGATGTGCACATCTATCGCCTGGTCTCTGAGAAAACCATCGAGGTGAACATCTTGAAGAAAGCCAATCAAAAGCGTATGCTCAGTGACATGGCCATCGAGGGTGGTAACTTTACAACCACTTTCTTTAAGAGCTCCACCATCAAAGATCTGTTTACGATGGACCAGACACAAGAGGATAGCCAGGAAAAAACCGATGAAAAGGACAAAATTGTTGCTACTGAGCCAGAGCCTGTTTTCGAAACAGAGAAGCAATCGCTGCGAGCCTATGAGCACGCACTCGCTGCTGCTGAAGACGAACAAGATGTGCAAGCCACAAAGACAGCAAAGGCTGAGGTGGCTGCTGATTTGGCCGAGTTCGATGAAAACATACCAATTGCAGACGATGCAAATGCCGACGGCGGTCCCGTTGAATTGAGCAAGGCGGACCTTGAAATGCAGAATCTAGTGAAGCAGGTGAGCTGGGCTACTTGATTAACATTTAAAAAATGGGCAGCGTTTGCTACATTGAGCTTGAAGGCGCTTCCTAGTGCACCTTTGAACCAACAAACGTTGCGCAGAGGAACTTCAACACGAAACGGACGTTCAGACATAGTTGCAGCGATTTAACCAACGCTCGATTATATCACTCAACGTCAGACATTCACTTCACAACCATCCTTTCTTATGATGTACTTATAATTAACATTTTATAATCTTTGCTTTAGCTGTCGCCGATTGAGCGTTACGCTATGCGTTTTGTGGAAGCCACCGGAGCCGCCTGGACAGCGGAGCAACTACGTGCAGCTGAAGCAGAGCTGGAGGCGCAGAAACGTGAATGGGAAGCCAACCGTTTGGCGGCTATGGAGAAAGAGGAGCAGCTACTCAAGCAGGAGACAGAAGCCGAGGAGATGCTGACCTACAGTCGCAAGGATGCAAGCAATCAGGTTAATACCAAACAAGATTCCAATCCAATAAACAAAAGAACACCAGTTGTAGGCATTAGGCTGACTAAACATAATAAGCGCGATAAACGTTTTAAGCATCACGGCGTGGCCCGAGGTGCAGCTTCAGGTGCAGGTTTAAGCAGAAGTGTTAGCAACAAACAAATTTCACCAGTGCAACCGCTGGTTAGTTCTGTGCGTACGAGACGAAACAGTCTCAATGTGAGTGCGCCGGCCAGAAGTAGTGGCAACAGTGGTAGTGGTACAAGATCAACAGCTGCAGCGCCGACTACTCCAAAACCTGTTAGGCGACAGACACGTTTACATTCATTAAGTGTAGCGGCAGTTGTTGACACACCAACGCCCCCCTCTAGAAAGACAACGCGCACAGCTTTGGCGGCAGCTGGCACGCCAATCAAAAGAACTGATGAGCGTCCCAAACGTCAATCAGCTAATGTAGCCATGAGCAAGTTAATGAAGGCGCCAGCCAAAACAACTGCTGCATATACAACGGCAACACCAGCTAAGACAAATACTCAAGCTAAACCAAGACGCAGAGAGAGTGTGTCGTTGACAACAACGGCAGCCTCTAAGCGAAAGTTGTTGGAAAGGCGTGCAACAATATCAGCGCCACTCGCATTGAAGCAGCAGGGTAAGAGCCACAGTACTGATGTAAGCGATGAAGACGAAGACGATGAAGACAATGAAGAAGAGGATAAGGATGACGATGATGAAGATGCAGATAATACGCTTGTTTCCGTGGATAGTGGTGAAGAAGAGGATGAGGAGCAGAATGAATCAACTGCGGTCTCTAGTTCAGCTTCTGGCTCCAACTCTGTACAAGAAGACGCAACACAGACTGAAGATGATGAGGAAATGCAAGAAGAGCGACTAGATAACGACGATGAAGCCGAGAATGATGATAACAAAGACGAAGACGATGACGATGACGAAGACGATGACGATGACGATGAGGATGATGATAAAGATGACGATGAAGATGATATCAATGTGGAAACACAATCAAGTTCAAGTTATGCGACAGCCGGCGACGGAGCCAATAGCTTAGATACCTGGAGTGCTCACAATCAGGTGCAAGATACCACAATGACTAGTTCTACATATTACAATGTATCCGAAGAGTCTGAAACCGATGATCCTAATGATCCCTTGTCGCTATCCAAGGCAGAAGCCAAAGCAGAAAAAAAGGAATCCACGCCGGTGGTGCAAAGACAACGCAGCATTAGCTGTCGCGTCGGTAGCGACGACAACAGTGGACACACCCCTCGAACGCGCTCAAGAGGCTCAGTAAAGATTAACCTATGGACGCTGGATGTGAGTCCAGTTGCGAGCACGGGCGGTAGAAACGTGAGACGAGCAACACCGCGTAGTGAAGCAAATTCACAAGCAATTGCAAAACAAACGACGAGGCGATCGCTGGCAGGAAACAAGCGAACTGCTGCTAAGACTGATGAGAGTCAACCAACAACCTTAAATCGGTGGATAACTAAAACACCACGTGTTAGCCTACGTTCCTCAAGTGCTGGCACATCCAACTCTGCCGCTAACACCTCGACATCAACAGCAGGGACAACAGGAAGTTCGGGTACCAGCTCAAATGGTGCCAGCAGCAACAGGTGATGGCAGAGATTATGAGAACAGCAATCAGTATTAACAAACAACAGTCCCTGGTGCAAATCTCTGCTGAAGCCAAGAAGCTGTGTGTGCTGTGTGTTTTTTTAGAGGGTATTCAAATGGTGTGTGTATCTACTGCATTTCAGATCTTAAGTACGAGTATTTCATAGACTGTAACAAGTTTCCTTGTAAGTTAGTTAGGTGGCATAATCAATGCTAGGCAGTGAAAATGGGAAAAGGAGCGATAGGATAACAAATTGTGTTTAGAATATGCAGATAGCGTAGCAACTTTTGTGAATTAACATATATCCCAATGACGCTAGCTTAAAGTGACATACGAGAACCTAAAATACGTGAGGCGAGTGAGGAGAAGAGAGATTAGTCAAGTAACTGAACTTTAAGCGAGCTAATCATCTGTATTAACAGTGAGCTTAGTTAAAGTTGCAATGTGCTTGCAAAGCCTATGCAAACAATAACTGATATTTTATAGTGAGTATATAATTTAATTGACACTTTAAGCTGGTTACGTTAGCATCTCAACGAGCCAGGCCAATTGAGAGGGCACGAGATATGTGATTGCTGCTGCCCCCAAGAAGAACATAACATAGTTAAGAACACACACGATCCCAGATTGTATATAAATACACACACAGATATCATCAGAATATAGTTTTTACACCTAATATGTAAGCAGTGTGCGGAAATTCACTTGTATTATTATTAATTTTGTTGTTAAAATTTTAAGTCTTCAAACACTCTCAACTACGCCTTAGTTCTTAAGTCTTTAGGTAACTCTTTAATTCTATGGTAAATGTTAATATTTTTGCATTCGATAATTTATTTTGTATTCTAAAATGAGAAAAACAAAACCTTAAAAAGTTTATCATTAACAACAATCTAAAGACTATAAGCATATAGGTTGACTAACAAATAAAACAGAAGAATCGATTCAATATGCTTTCAACAAAGAAAACAAAAATTATTTAAAAGACGTTGTGGTTTTTATTTACGGACAAATTTCGTGCGTGATGAAAGAATTTGATTAGAAGAAGACAATTTGACAAAGTTGGAAAAGAATAAGCGGAAATCAAACAATTCAATCATATTATTTTCTGTGTTACCGAATGTAGAATTCTGTTTTGGTGTCGACAAAAAAAACAAATAAAAACGATGTACGAATTTAATTTCTATGATAGCTTTTATATATCCAACTCGATGTATGCTCGTTGGTTTATTTGTTGGCCCGTTGCATCCTAAATCAAAACCCATATCCAACCACCCAATAGACCCTCAATTCCTTCACATCGATTTCCGTGTATAGAAGTTCCATATAGACTTTGCTAATTGTTCTTCAAGCAACGTACGAAATAATTCCGGGAATAAAGTAAAATCTACAACGCCGAATCTCATTAATAACGTGAAGTGATTTGCTAGACACAATTATTGGGATATGCGTTATTTATTCTAAGCCAGCCATTAGCCAATAAACACCACCACCAAAACAGAGTTGCTTCATACGATACGAAAATAATATAATTGAACGTTTATTCTTTTCTTTAACTCGCTTCGCTTCTCTTCGCTCGGCTCGACTCGATTCGACTTCACACACTCACAGGTCTGGATATCGCGCAATTGCATGGAGGAAATGCCGGTAAGTAAGACATTGAAATCGCAAGCATTTGAAAGCATATTCTATTGATCTGTTTTGCTATCCGCTTATTAGATGTGGTGCCCGCCAACGCCGCCGCAGGATAACAATGATATCTACATTGATCATTCGCTGTCGTTTATATACGATCTCGAGCCCATTCCTGAGTCCGAGCTGCCACCTGTCTATGTGCGACGTGAACTGAAGAGATCACGCACTGACGCTGGCTTTGATGGCAGTCGCAGACCCAATAAAATGCGGCGTGAGGATAACTATGTTCCTCCACGATCGTTGTTTGATCGGCCAACAGCCCAGCTGGCTCGTCTGAGGCGTGAACTAAAGCATCAACGATTCCGCGGCAGTTTCAAGCCCAATTCAATAATACCGGGCCTGAAGCCGCAGATACCCGCTAAGCCGCTGGCCGAACCAGAGGCGATGAGCGAATGGTGTGTGTTTGAGGACATGGCAATATTGCATGTCCTAATCAATTTGCAGGGGCTGCCGTGCAGTCTCATGCTTTTGTCACCGGGTCAGACACCCAATTGGGATTTGGTGTCTGAGATGGTGAACTTCTGTTCGAAGACGTATCGTTCAGCCAGGCAGTGCCGTTGGCGCTATGAGACGCACATTCAGCCGCGGGAGGAGGGCAAAGTGGTTGAGAGCCCCAAGAAGCAGAAGAAATTGAAGCCCATACTGCGTACCGAGTACATGAGAAGTCCGTTACGCTATCTGCGCACCACACAGCTCTATGCCAGCGATAACAATTCATCCTTCTATAAGGTGATGCGGCAACGCTTTGATACCATTAAAACGGCCTACTTGAAGAAGGCACCACCACCAAAGCGTCAATTCAATGCGCCTAGCTTTATGAATCCCAAGCATATGGGAGTGCTGCAAAAGTTTGGCATTGCCAACTACGACCAGCCCGTGTCGCCGAGCAACATTGCGGACATGATGAAAGCCAGCAAGATGCGCGACAAGCAGCGCGTTCAAATGCCGCCGATGCAGCAACAGCAGCAGCAATCAGTGCAGCAACATCAGCAGCCCATGCAGCAGCAGCAGCAACAGCAGCAGCAGCAACAACAACAACAAGTGCAACAGCAAGTTCAACAGCAAGTGCAACAGCAAGTGCAACAGCAAGTGCAACAGCAAGTGCAACAGCAGCAGCAACAACAACAGCAGCAGCAGCTGCCCACAGTGGCCACCGTGCAGCAGACCGTCGAGCTGGTGCCCAGCACAACGGCAACAACAGTCACAGTGCCTGCTGGCAGTACAGGCCAGCTGCAGCAGCTGCAGATACAGCATTTGACCAGTGCAAATGTGGCACCAACGCAACAAACGGCCATCCTCGTGCATCAGCCACAACAGCAGCAACAACTGCGCACGCAAACAACAACGCAGCAGTTGGTGAAGACGTTAGTGGGCACCACCACCAATCTATACTGCCGGGCAGCTGCAGCAGCTGGCACAACAGACGTCGGCCAATACGGGCGGCAACGTGCAGCTGCAGACGGTGCCACAAGGCGGCCAGTCTAGCGTCAGTGTGGTGCTTACCACGCCCGTGCAATCGTTGCCCATTGCCACGCACAGCAATGTGAATGCCGCGTCAACAGCGCAGATTGTGTCGATCTCGTCGCAGTCAACGCTACCGGTGAATAGTGCACCGCAGTTGGGCAGCATTGTGCAGACGCAAACGTTGCCGCAGGTGGTTTCCGTGGGTCCGTTGACCACCACAGCGGCCAGCCAACAGCAGCAGCAGCATCAGCAGCAACAGCAGCAGACAACAACGGGCACAGTGACCACACTGAACACGGCCATGTTGCGTGGTCAACGCATCGTTTCCACCGGCGGTGCTGGCGGCAATACACTGCAAGATGTGGTGCTGCAACAGCGTACAACAGCTGGTGGACAGTCCATTGTATCCATGCCTAGTCTGGGGCAGAGCGTAAGCCCAGCGCAATTCCAAGCCCAGCTACGCTTGGCAGCTGTCTCTGGCGCCAACGCCACACAAACCACTCAACTTGTGACAACCAAAGGCATTCCAGTTAGTGCGTTGCAGCAGAGCGGCAAGACGGTGCTGCCAGGCACTCAGCCGCCTGCGGCGCATATACAGCTTTACAGGCAGCGCAATCTCAAAGTGCTGCAGACGCAGCAGGCAACACCAGGCGGCGGCACAGCCAATCTGAATCCGACTGTGGTGCAGACGGCAGGCGGCGCGCTGGCCACTGGCACTATCATTCAAGCCAGCAATCTCATGCAAACGCCGACGCATGTGACCAGCCAGAAGGTAGCCGTAACGGGCATGCCTGGCGCCACCACAGTGCAGGCTGGCAACGTGGTGAGCTCGGTGCAAATGCATGGCCAGGCGCGCACACAGTTCATCAAGCAGATGACGGCGGGCAAGCAGGGCCTGCAGCGTCAGGTGTTGACCACAGATGGCAGCGGTGGTGGCAACTCTGCCACCGGGTCCGGTGACATGCTGCTGGTTAAGCGACACAACATCTTGGCCGCCCAAAAGGCACAACAGGCCACGGGACCGCTGTTCACCACCACTAGCAGTGGCGGTGGCGGCGCACAGCAACAGCAACTGCCCGTCGCTGGTATAGCGCAACAACAGCAGCCACAGCAGGTGACACAGCAGCAGATTGCCTCGCTCGTCAAGGCATCCACTGCTGCGGCGGCCAGTGGCAGCAGTGTGAGTGCTGGCGGCGTGACAGTGTCGGCAACAGGTCCACCCACAGTGCAGGCAGGCAGCGTTAACATGACTTTGCCCCAACTGAAGCCGGGCAGCCACATTAAGGTGGCCATGCCCAATCAGATGCGGCATTTGCAAATGCAACAGCAGCTGGGCATGTCGCGTAAGATAAGTCGCATGACGCAGCTGGTGAGTGCATCGGGTCAGCCGACTGCCACCAATATTGTGGCCACCACAACAGGCCCACAGCAGCAGACACCCGGCGGAGTCACCGTTTCGCCGGCAGCTCAACAACAGCAGCAGCAACAACAGCAACAGCAGAAGGCAACGGCCGCTGGCGGCAGTGTTCAAGCGCAACTGCTGCACATACAAAACAGCAAGGCACTTTCTAATTCGGTGACTGTGCAGCAAATCCAGCAGGTGATGCGCAGCGGCCAGCAGACCGGTCTAGTGCTGGGCAAGACCAGCGTTGGTCGCGTTATACCCGTATCGGTGGCTTCACAAGCGACCCAGCGTCAGACTATACAGGTAAGAGAGTTGATTTGCTGCAATTATGTGTTGTAATTGTTAGCTTATTGTTTGCATTATTTGTTTTAGGTGGTTTCTGCCGCCTCGGCACAAGCGCTGGCTGCTGGCAATCTGCGCACAGGTCAGAATATTGCCGGTCTTAAAGTGGCCACCACTGTGGCACTGCAGCATAATCAGCGACAGAACGCCAGTCCTGTGCGCTTGCAGACCACAGCGGGGGGCAACTTGCTGGCTGTGGTTCAACAGCAGCAGCAGCAGCAGCAACAACAGCAGCAACAGCACACGAGCATTGCCGGACCAACAGCTGGTCCGGCCGAGGTAATGACTATCACGCAGACGACAGCGCCGCTGCCAACAGTTAGCAGCTTGCAGCAGCAGCAGCAACAACAACAGCAGCAGCTGGTGGGAGGCGTGACGCAGACACAGCCGACCACGCAACAGGTACGCACGCTGGTGAAGAAAAAGATCATGATCAGAAGCGAGAAAGAATAACATTTGGCGAGTCGGGCGGGTGCTCGGCCGCGTAATCGGCGTACCATCATCACCTCCACCACCTCCACGAACACAAGCACCTCCACAAGCACAACCACCACCACCACACCACAGCCACAGCAACAAGCACAGATACAAACACGACAACAACAACCACAACCACAAAAACAACCAAATGCATCGTCGCTACAATTTCAGTTGACAGCAATTTCGATCCGAACGTGTGACATGCTCAAAATTATCGATTGCTTAACTCATCTCAGTTTTCAATATCATGCATTTGTACAACAATTTGTCCGCTAACCGAAACAAAAAACAAACAAATTCAGCACAGTCAGTCAATCAATCGATCATCCATTCGCATAAATTGTACTTAAAAACCTTTGTTTCGATTGGTTTTACAGCCATGAGCGGCGCTCGCCTGGTGCCAGCTGCAGGAACAGGATTTAAAATGATGATGTTGATGGTGTTGCACTCACAAAATACACACACACATGCAAAAATATAAAAATATATATAAGAATAATGCAAAAATGGTAGCTTGCGGCTGCAATGAACTGTAATTATATAAATATCAAATAAAGGGTCTAGCTTTTAGTAGTGTATTAATCCCAATCTATGATACAGCTGATCAGCGGGAAACACCATTGTACATCGCTTCATATTCCTTAAGCTTTCCCCCCGACAACGCTGTATGTACATTGTTTTGGTAACTTTTAGAACATTAGATCATGCTTAATTCTAGAGTTTTAAATATTAATTATATATAAATAAGTAAATATATAACTTATGTTTTAGCATAATTTAAAATACAACAAAAAAAAGTATTATGAAGATTACAAAAACAATGCGTTTTAATGGAGTTTTATTTTGTGGAAGTTGTCCAACCCTTGATGGAATACGACTTGTGAGTTGGTTCATTAGCAGTGGTTCCTATCGTCGTTGCCTGGGCAACGCATTGGCCAAAACATTCAACACTTGCGACCAGTCGAGTCCAATTGCTTTTCACAACAATCCTTGAACATGTCGCTGTTTAATGTGTGCAGCTGGTGGACAGCGCAATGTGGCGACATCACTGGCGACTACGATGTGGCCAGTCTGCTGTGCGCTCGCTTTGGACTGGAGGCGCAGGAGAAGGACTACTTGATTGTGGGCTCGCAGTCCGGCCAGCTGAGCATCTACTATCCCCATGCGAATGAGTTTGATGCCACCGATTTGCTGCTGGAAACGCAGCTGACGGCACCCATTCTCGCTCTCTACGCGGGCAAGTTTAGCGGGTAAATCAGCAGTGGAAAGAAAGTACGTTGAGTTGAGGAATTATAATCCATTCACCCACCAATTGCAGCAATGTGCGCAACGAGAATGTCAATCAGTTGGGCGTGCTGCAGCCCAATGCGCTTGTCATCTACAATGTGCAGACCATCAGCGGACTGGCCGAGTATGGAGCGCAACTGAAGCTGCAGCTGCAGGTGGAGCACAAGTTTCAGCGTGTCGCCTTCTCCATGTGCCAGGGCCACTTTGGACAGGTGAAGGGACGCGAGTTCTTCTGCGTGGTGCATTTGGACGGCACGCTGACCTTCTACGAACAGGATGGTATCTCGTATGAGTGCCGCTTTCCTGGCCAGCGCAGTCTGCCAGCTCCAGTTGTGTATTGCGAGCGTACCGATAGCTTCTTCAGGTTCAGCGCTACGTGGCATCTACAGTGCTATAGCTATCAGGATCTATCCCATTCGCTGGTCACCAAGAGCAGTTATCAGCCCATCTGGTCACAGTGCATTGGCGAGGGCATTCTCGACATGCGCGTGGTGCAGCTGAAAGAGTGAGTGGAGAATTGAATATATACAAAATATAGTGTCAAACGAAAAGGTCAAGGGTGGAGAAATTCAGATACTGTAAACTATAAACATATGTATACTTAATCAGCACGTACGATCGTGTCTTAGTTTGTCGATCTGCTCGCACTAACTTTTCAATCTCAGACATTGCTTCAAGAAGCGTATTGCATATTTCAGAACTTTGTCTTAATTGTTTTCCTATTGCATAATCGTAAAGGTCTTGCTCTTACATCATGATTCTTGGCGAACGCAACTTCATCAGCCTGGACGACAATGGCAAATTCAATTTCATTCTCAAACTGGACTATGCGCCCAAGTGCTTCCACAGCTTTGTGGTGGGCTACTACTGGGGTAAGTTTGACTTGCAGCAGGCAATCAGGTTGTCTAGTCGTAACTGGGCTTACTTACAGAGCCTGGCGCACGTCTCATCACCGCCATTGTGTCGGACACGGCCAAGCTGCACATCTACGAGGAGGCGAACATAATCTGGGCGGCACAGGGGCAGCAGCCGGCTCCAGTGGCCATTCAGCGCTCCAACGTGCAGTCGCTGGCCGGCAGTATTGTCACCTTGTCGGAAACGGGACAGCTGACCGTGGGCTATCTGGGTGCGCAGCCGTATCAGTTTCAGGTGCAGCCTCTGAACCAGGAGGAGCTGAGCTTCGCCCAGGCGCACAAGCAGCTGCAGCAGCTGGAGGATGAGATCAAGGAGTCGGTGGACATACGCGATATGGATGCACTCAACCAACAGGCGGCTGATCAGGTGCGCCTCAGCTTCAGCATACAGCCAGAGGTCTGCGATGATCTGGACACACTGCTGCTGGATGTGCCCGCCGATGTGGCAGTCAAGGAGCTGCCCTCGGCCAAAGGGCTGCTGAAGTTGAAGGTCAAGGCTGAGCTGGCGGAGCTGCAACTGGTGATACTGACGCCCAGTGGAGTGCGTTGCAGCCAGGACACGTTCAGTCTGGTCGATGTGCCTGAGGGCACCAGTCGCGAAATTGCGCTGGACTTTTACATGGCTGAGTTGCTGCATGTGCACACTACACGTGTCGAGGTCTTTGCCTCGTTTCTGAGCACGCAGGTAGGTGCACAACCTTGACTTAGTTGTTGTTCTAATTCATCTAACTCCTCTCTCTCTCTGTGTGGAGTTGTAGGGCATTCCACAGGTGTTGCAGCAAAGCGCCTACTTGCCGCTGTCCATGTTCTATCGCAGCTGCCAGCCGCAGAAGGCGGCGGGCATTAAGCTGACCTACACTATTACCAGCAAGCATGTGCCGCCCAAGCTCAACACATTCTTTCGCGAATTCCTGGAGGCGGAGAGCGAGACACACGCGTTGGGTCTGCAGTTGCTGTGCCCTGGACTGGAGAAGCTAAGCGAGGTTATTACTGTGGTGGCGGCCAAGAACTCGAATCGCTTGAGGTTGGTTTTTATTTACACACATTTATAGGCACTGCACTGTGTAGCTTGTCTCGCATAGAATACAATCGGATCACGTGGAGACGTTTGCCATGATACTGGAGCGCATTGTGGAGACCACTCTGCAGCTGGACAGCGCGGCGGGTTTGCTTAAAATGCACAAGAAGAAGCCGAAACGTGGCGTTCGCAATCGCTGCGTGGAGCGCATCATTGCCGCGCCCTTCATACCCATCCAGCCCATACTCCATCGTGCCGATGTCCACCACGAGACGCAGCAGAACATACGCAAGCAAACGGTTGGAGCAGAGACGTGTCAGGCACTTATTTGTTACTTATTGTTGTGACACTTGCAGGAACAACTGGAGGCACTATGGCAACAGTTCAAGAGCCTGCAGCGAGAGCTGCAGGAGCAGTCGGAGAGTGAGCCCAAGGAGACACTCACCATGCAAATTGAGGCGAACTATGACCACCTGATATTGGAGGGCGATAAGTTGGTCGAAATACGCCGCGACGAGCAGAGGTGGGCACCGCACACAAACACAAGCGACCTCTCCTTAATTATCCACCCACTCTACACACACACAGACAGGCACAGTGCCTGTCAGCTAATATGCGACACGTTTGCCATAGTGTAAATAAGATATAATGACTGCGTGACAGTCGAAGAGTATGTAGCAGAAAAAGATAGTCAGTCCACAGTTTTCCACTTTTCTACCCGTTTGCAAGAGAATGTTATTTTGATACTTCTAGATAGACACCTAGATAATATACAACAAATGAACGCAAGCTTAGTTCTAATGCTGATAACCTACTGTGAATGTTGGTCGCAAATATGACTATAATCATTTGGGATTGTATGTCAATCAAAAAGTATGTATATAGAGGAGCCCAAATTCCTAGAAAACTTAAAAAAAGAAATATTTATTAACGGTGGACTTCATTCAAAAGTAATTGATGTTATTTTGTATATACTCTAATTGAACCAAAATTAAATTTCGAAGCTATTCCAAAAATAATTTAATTAACAAACGAATTCATAAATGTTGTGATGATGTTTGAAAGATGAATTTGAATAAGGAAATCATTTTAAAAGTTAATATTTTCGTCAGTTTTTCACTGCTTCTTCACTGCATTCTCTTGCGATTAGCAACTTTGATTTGTTGGGGCATACAGATAATTATCAGCGTAGGGCGACTCACAGTTAAGCATCGGGAACAATCAGCGTTCTTAATTGTTTATCTACATTGGGCGCAATTAGCTGTCGGGCACTGTACTTAACTTGCAATGTATTTAATGTATTGACCATTCGTTTGTTGTTGTTGACGCGACTGTCAACTGTTACGTGTTTAGGCAGCGCGGCGACCTCAACTGCGCCGTGGCATTGGCCAAATGGATAATTCATGCATTAAACCTGGAGGAGCGTGTCGTGAATGTCGTTAGCTCGGTGCTCAGCGTACCTGTCGAGGACTGGACGGAATTGGTGTGTATACGAAGTGTTTGTCACGGGTGTGTGTGTGTGTGAAACGAGACCCGCAGCTGAAACGCAATTTTCTTTCTCACAGAGTTGGGAAGAATCGATGGCGCCTGGCATTGACATGCTACACCATTTCGGTCCGCTGATGCGCTCCAAGTCGACGTCGACGCACGGTCTGTTGGACGGCAACAGCACGAAGGACACATTCGATTACGGTCGCTTCAGACGACACTTTGCCACGCTCTTCGATCGCATTGTGCGTTTGGCCATCTCCACCACGGACGAGCCGAGTGGCCAGCAAACAGCCGCCATGGAGCAACCAACCGAGGCAACGCAACCGGCACAGCAGGTGGATGAAATTGGCAGCATGGAGCGGATGTTGGGTGACACAGCGACAATTGCAGCTCGGCCCTCAAAACCCAATTTGAGCAGCTCCCTGGAGGCTGTGGAGGACGCTGAGGAGTATGATGAGGAGGATTTGCGGGATACGGGCTATCGCAAGGACTATGGTCCAACGGTGGCGGGCGATGGCGGCGAACAGCAGCCGGAGCAGCAGACGAAAGCGAAGCGTTCTGAGTGGGTCAACGAGGATTTTGAGCTGCCCACCACTGAGGAGCTGTTCAGCGACTTGGGCATTTGGTGGTAGCCACAACTGTCTCTGTGTCTGCGTCTGTGTGTTTGCTTAGCTGGTTAGTAGTTAATGTCAAATACAAGTACTCTATGTGCACATTCTCAGCGCTCAGTGTTTAATTTGTGAGTTGTTTCGACGGCGATTTGTATGGAACTTGACTGGGAGCCTGCCACCTGGGCTTGTGGGCGTTTTATGGTCTCGTTTATGGCAGCAGATAAAACAAGCTAAGAGTCAGACATATACGCATTGTGTTAGCGCTGCAGACTGCATGCAAGACAGCACAGCCAGACGCTGTGTCTGGCATTCACCGTGTAGGCTGTGATCCGCTGTCAGCTGTGCCTCCTCCTCCTGCGAAATCTAACTGCGAGTCCCACACACAGATAAGCTAGGCCCAGCTAAGTTATATGGCTGCAGCTCAAGTCCTCCTCGCTGTGTTCCAAACAATGTCTCGTAAATTGGCGACAATTGACTGAGAAATGTGAGCGACGTCAACGCGAGTCCAGCGGGTTACTCACTGCTGCGTTCTGCGCGTTCAACTCTGGGTGGCCTCTGGAATGTGAATTGATTTGATTTCAGTTGAAGATTGCGACACTTGAGGTGTGACCTTTTTGGTCGATCAAATGTGTTTTTGTGGTTAGCAATTAATCAAAGACACACGCACACGCAGGTCAATCACATGAAGAGATTCTCGGAATGTCGGGAGAGCGCAATAAAAATCCCAAATTTGGGTACAACATCTGCGGCGTTACTTTCTACATAAATCAGCAGTGAAGTACATTTAATCCGTAAATTAAGTGTAAAGTCATTAATGCGGCTGCTGTTGATTTAATAATCTCTATAAATTGAGGCCGCACTGAGAACGAGCCTCTCACGCTCTCGACAAACTCGATATTTTCACCAACTGTTCGCGCACACCAGACACACTGTGCAAGCCGACAGGCTGCTATCACGTTTGACTTAAAAATAATCTGCGCATATATATACATATATATATTGGGATTGTTAATTAGCATTAAAGCAGCAACGTTATTATTAATATTTGAACGGAAGAAATAACTGTCTTATCAATTAAGCTGAAATGAATAAATGGCAAACGGAGTGCAGGAAACACCGGAAGAAAAGTGCAATGAAATCAATTGATGTGCTTGTTCTTTAAATATAGTATCTTTGGCAATCAGTTTATTCAGTGATCGGTAATCGGCAATCAGTATTCATTGTAATTTGGATTGTATTGTTCCTTGAGCGAGCAGAGCGCCGCATACTTGGGATTCGGGCCTGTTTTGCATTCGGAGGCTGGCTCGCCGACCTTATACACATGCACACCCACCGCATAGGTACTGGCGTAGTTGCAGGCCATGTTGTAGATGTAGAGAAAGGGGTATTGGGGGTTTGTGAACCGCATCATGGCACAGCCCACGTGCGTGTTGCGATCGACCACAGTCTCAGCGAAGTGTCCGTACTTGTCCCTAAGAGAAGGCCGAGATAACGAGGGAGAGACGGACGAGAGAGAGAGAGAGAGTTCAAATGAGGGCAACTTAAAGGCAAGACGATCGACGACTTACAGATGCCGGGCCACACGGAATTGGGTTATGTAGCTGCTATCGATTAGCGGGTACTCGCCAAACCAGAGACCCATCGAGTTCTCCACAATGCTGCGCACATTCAACGGCAAATTCCTCGGCCTGTCGACGCCGCACAGATTCTGGCCCACATTGCGGAAACGATACGAATTGTTGCAGTCATCGTGATCCAGAGTGCAGGTCTTCAAGTTCAATGTCGCCAGATACTCCAGTTCCTCGTCCCACACCATCGTGGCCATGCGAGCAGCCGGATAGTAGCCGGGCAAGTGGCCAGCGGCGATGAAATTGCGCCGCTTGTTGTGCTCGTCGAGTATGAAGTCGCGATGTGGCCGCAGATTGATCATCACTGCATCTGCCGAGCAGCTCTCGTGGAATTCCTAAAGGAATACACCATTTGAATTTTTGAACAACTGAGATTGTAGGATGCTGAAACTTACGCCATCATTGTTGCACGCCACATGCCTGGCGCCCTTGGCACAGAGCATGGGATCGCACCACGACTGATCGCTGGCCAAAGCAGATCTTGCGAGGGACACGAGCATCAGGGAAGCACAGAGTGAAATTCGAGCCATTTGAAATGTTCCGAATGCTGGAGTTGGTAGGATGGAAATGTAATTCCTGTCCGCCTGCAGCTCAATATTTATATCCCAAAAAGCGCCTCAGACGAGCAGCAGACGCATTTGTGGAAACGCACAAAGTAAATGTTATTTTCGGACACCTCGTTTTCGATCGAAATACGATGGCAGGTGCAGTGCACACAGTGGACGGTTAAGGCAGGTCACGCTGTCGTTTTTTATTCTCTTTATTTTGGCTTGCGATCATTAATCACTGGCAGTTGAGCGGACCAAGTGACGTCACAATGCTTATCACTACTGAGCCGCAGTCGGCGCATATAAAAAGAGTGATTCGAATTGTCCTTTCAGGCAGTGTCCTTGTCCTTGGGGCCATTGCGTTGGTAACTTAATTTGGCAACTGTTAAATTAATTAATTGTCAGCATGGTGTAGAATAAATAAAACTTTGTTCTAACAGACTAATTGCACATTCAATGTAAGTTTTGCACAGCAAATATATGTATAATATTCTAAAATAAGTTCTAGCACAATTGTTAAATTTAGTTAGTTAAAAGTCAGTGTAAATCCTGTACTAATTGATTTGCAATTACGTCCACACGTCGCGTTGTGCAAACTAAAACTGGCGTCTAGTGCAAAAAGTCTGGGTTAAAAACCTCTATTCCATCCCGAACTCTCCCTATGTACATTGGAGCGCCACTCCATAAATGTTTGGCGAACAAGTTCAAGTTGAAGTTCAGCACGGCATATAGTCTATATAGGTATATAGACTTACTCGTACTTGGAGTACATGGCAAAAATAAAAGTAGTCTAGTTGCTGGCATAAGCGCGTGTCTTCTGGGAATATGCTGCCATTAACTAAACGCTTAACGCCAAAGTTGAGCTGAGTTCAATAAGCATCTACTTTTTGCTCAATCTTTCTTTGTGTTTCTTCACTGTCGCGCAGTCACAATGTGGGTGTTCTTTCTTTCCTCGGTTCAGTGACATTTTAGGCCGTGTTTGGTTGGGTATTGTGGGCATTGTTGGTATTATGCTATTATTGGGCGTCCAGACTAAAAGCATGGCATTAACTGTTTAAGATTCTTAATACTGGTTTGTTTTTGTCAATCGCGGCAGATTAGCAGCTGTTTGGCAGGCGAAATAAAAGCATACACATAAAAGCGACACACACAAATCAAATAAAATAAAATAATATTGCATTTGCATATTTGAACAAGATGTTTATGATCTTTCGGCACATTGTTGTGCTGGGAATAACAAACGAAAGTGCTGTGCTATCAAATACTAACCTGTCTAACCTGGATCCCAGCTGCGCATACCCGACACGTGCAGCGTAAAAGGGTATGCTTCTTTCATGACTGTCTCGGTAAGTCTAACAGTATGCACATACATATCATATTCTAAACAGTCAAACTATTATTGTCAGTCCATCACATAACTCTTAACATGCTTTAAATAAAAAAGTTACATATAAGACAGCAAGTTTTATTTGATTGAGCTGTATTCGAATGTTATCAGGTATCTGACAGTCGAGTGCACTCGTGACTCCCATTGATCATGTGCTAGGGTATTTCAAGTGTCTACCGTGTGATCCAGCATCGCTCATTCATTCATTGAACCCCATGGAACTGAGAGTGGCGCGGGTATTTGGAAGTCGAACTTCTTGCTCACTGTGACATGCGTCACTCATTAATTTTGGCATTATTTGGCTAAGCTCGTTAAACGAATATTTGAATATTCACCGACAACAGGCGGTTTTACAACAAATCAATGACTAATTATTATTATACAATACCATAACACCACCTGCTGGACTTGGGTCAAAAGTTGACTATATATATATATTTGTATGCGAACAACTTGAATTTATAATATTTTGATTTGTTCATATTTATTGGTAAACAAGAGACTATAGACTAAGGCTAGAATTAACGGCTAACTTATGTAAAATACAACACAGTTCTCTACCTGAGCGTAATATCGACACACCACTGATTCCGATCAGTAGTTGGGGCTGTATTGCTCCCGCGTCGAGCACAGACCCGGATAGAACGGATTCTTGCCGGTGCGACAGCGTGACGCAGGTCGTCCGACCTCATAGATAGGCGCATCCAAGGCGTAGATCGATGCGTAGTTGCAGACTACGTTATAGATGTACACGTAGGGATAATCCGGGCGCGTGAAGCGCATGATGGAGCAGCCGATGCGCGAGTTGCGATCCACCATCATTTCCGCAAAGTGTCCATAGTCCTCACTGTGAGTGCACCGCCATTTAAATTGGTATCAAAATGAAATCCACTTTGCGAATACTTACAAATACTTGGTAACACGAAAGCGATCAATGTAGCTGCTGTCGATGAGCGGATACTCGTTGAACCACAGGCCCAGCGACTCCTCGATCAGGCTGGTGACGTTCACATGCGGATTGCGATCCCGCCAGATGGCGCACAGATTCTGCCCCGAGTTGGCGAAGCTATATGTGTTGTGGCAGTCGTCGTGATCCAAGATGCAGGTGCGCACGTTCAGCGACGACAAATACTGCAGCTCATCGTCCCACACCTAAGCGAACAGTTTGTATGTTAAAGTAATTACCCACCGACTTGGATCAAATTTGTCGACTGTTGCTCACCATGGTGGTCATGCGTGCGGCAGGATAATAGCCAGGCAGCTTGCCCAGGGCCACGAAGTTCCTGCGCTTGTTGTGTCCATGCACGAAGGTGGCCTTGTGACGAGAGATGTCCACCTCGTAGGAGTCGGGCTGGCAGCGTCTATGGAAGTGCTGCAGTTAATCCAAAAAACGACATGAGAAACTGGCTAGCAGCGCACATAGAAGTAAAGTGCCTTACGCCATTGTTGCGGCAGGCAACGTGCTTGATGCCGGGACCACAAAGATCGGGATCACACCAACTGTATTCCTTGGCGGCGACCAGTTGAAGCAGCAACAGTTGCAGCAACGCCACGCAGGCAGCCGGGATGACCAGCGATGACATTTTGACAAGCTAAATTCTAGTGATATATATAAACTAAACGATACTGAAACCCGAAACGCGACACCGCAGACAGCAACTCGGCGCTTCGATTTCGTGCAATTGATTGAAATTGATACTGAATGGTTGGCGGTTTGTGGATGGTAAATCACATTGATTTGTGGATCAATGCCGCACCGTTGGCAAATCGCAATCGCATTCGCCTGACTTGAGCGCTTTCAATGAGAACCTGGCCAATTCGCGTGGCCGTCTTTATTGAACGTTTCTGTCCGAATGAATAGCTCTTGGCAGACAGACAGACTCCGAGCCAGAGTCAAAGGCAGAGTCAGAGGCAGCGTCGAGAATCGGAGAATCAGTCAACCAGGCGCATGTGTGCTAAGTTAGTTAAATTAACTTTTATATGTGGCTAACTGTGTGTGTGTGTGTATCTATGTCTGTCTACACTGAGATGCTGAATACATACTTATTCTGTTTCTGTTTCTGTTTCTATTTCTCTTGCCATTTCGCTTCGCGGACCAAGCCTTTCTAACACGTTTAAAACAAAACGGCCAAGAACAAGTTTATACAATACAAATGTTAATAAACAAACATAAATATTAATTTGAGGGAACGACCGGGAATACGAGAAGCGACCAGAGCTTAAGCTTCAGCTTCAGCTACAGCTCTTCATCCCATTTCATCCCATCTCATCCCAGCCCATCGCAGTTGGCTTTCTCGATGATTGAGAGGGCATTTTTATTCGGCTAGCAATGTCATCGTTTAGCCGAATTGTTTTTTATGCGATCGAATATTAGGGGATATAAGTCCATTGAACGATATCTGGTTGCCACGAGCTCTGCGTTGTTAGTGCGCCTGGACTATAAAACGAACACGTTTCAATTTATGTGCTCGTAAATGATCAATATATAGATCTATAGCTATTGTGTTCTATATAGTATACTGCACGTATATATAATATGGGAACTTTTGCCGCCGTCGGCTGTCAATGCTTAATTTGTGGGCGTTAAGCCCAAATTGTGTCTTAACTGTATTTCTCGAGTGAATGATTAGCCGCAGTCGCAGTCGCAGCCTCAGCCGCAGCATGTTTTTTTGATTCGATTTTTATGGCAACAATATTCGACATATTAGTGTCAACTCATTAGACTAAATTTAGTGGCTCGAATATGCTAATTGCAAAGGCGATAACATTAAGATTGAGCCACGCGGCTCCACTCAAAGTTATCGCTTGTTTTAATGGCTATAGAATGGATTCGGGCTTGTGCAAATCATATAATGTAATCACTTAACTGATAATCACAGGGTATATCCACAAAACAGCCTTTTTCCATTCTGTTCTGCTTGTTCTCGTTTGTTTTATTTATAGATTCTCCTTTGATTGATTTGCCTGCTGTTTGCAAACGTGTCAAATCATATTTTTTTTTTGAGGCTTCAGGCCAAATCGTTAGCATTTCCAAAGTCACTATTTATGCAGTTTAGCATTCACAATTAATCTTCCCACAGTTCTTGATGTGAATTGTTTAAGGCGCCACAGCCAAAGCACACATATAATCAGAATTACATTATTATTATTTAACAAATGCCTTATTTGTGCATTGTGCATTAATTGAGCATCGGATTAGATAATCGATACTGATTGCAACGCCGACAACTTCCGTCATAATCGAACATCGTTGCGAGACAGCTTGACAGTGCGACATGAGTGTGAGTATACTCACAATTTTTTGCATAATTACATTTAATTACATTTTACAGATGACAACGTTGAGTACTCACAGTCACACACGTCTCTCTCTCTCTGTGTTTGATTCTTTGCTTGTCTTCGCTTTAAGTCGCATTTCAATTTATTTGAATTGACATGTCCGTCCGACGCCCGGCGGAGCTTGTAACAAAAAAACAAGTTAATTCATATAATTAATAATAACACATATATTGCAAAGAATCGCCATACGCCGAACTGTCTCTTTGTGTGGCAACTTGTTTGCGTTGAGTTCCAAAAGCCAAAAGCCAAAAATAAAAAACACCAACAAAACACAAAACCAACAACAAGCACAAAAAAATTTTCTCAAGCTGACGCCTGCGTGTCTGTTGAATCGATTTGACCGCTGCCGAAGCGAGCTGTCAACATGCTTATTTCTATACATTTATTAGCCACATCCTGCCGGGCAGTATTTCCCCTTCCAATCTTTCTCTCTTCCGCTCAACTTTTGTTTTACTCTTCTCACTGCTAATTATGCAAATGCTTCGATATTGCCTATCCCCAATAGCCATGGAAGCAATTAATTCAACTAGACAGAACTCCGAACTTTTGATGGACATACACACGCCAGGGCCATTAGAGGCGACGCTGAATACTTGATTGCAAATTAAATTGGACAGCACCAGCACTGAGAATACGAAGAAACCAAACCATTTGTGGCAACACCAATAGGACTACCATTAATTTGCACTATTCATATTCATTCACTCCCAACTCTATTCATACACTCGACAGACTCGAATGTTCACGTTCACGCGCTAGTTTCTGTTTAGCTGCCATTAAGTAATAAATAAATGTCAATCGCTTTTAAACATAATTATTTATTTATTGACTTACAATAATGCGACTGGGAGGGACACAAACAAAAGACTTGGCTTTGTCGTATACTTAATTTGCATTGCGCTCGTAAACTTTAGTGAAGTTTATTACGTGAACGTAAATCAATTATATGCATATTGTCCGAGCCCTTTTTTTAGTACATGCAGTCAATTGAGACAATTAATTGTTGTGAATTCTTATAGCATGACTTGAAGATATACAAAATATTTACTTAATAATTAGCTGATATCACGCGCAATGAATTGTTTTCTTTGAATAGCGACAACTTCACTCGCATTGGCATTAATACTACAATAAGCTAACCTTATGAATGCTTTCTTTGTTGAACACGAATTTTGTATGCAAATTGCTAATGAACATATACAAAGTTATTAACAACGTGTATACTTTGTTTCATTTAATTACATTTTGTTATGAAATTAATTCTTAATGGTTTATTTATCAGGCAATGGCTGAGTTTATATTAGTAAGAGTCATGCATGTAAATTTTATAATCATCAATTCCATTATTTGAAAATATTTGTAACACTGTGAAATGTATTTTTGTTTAAATTCTTATGCTTAAAGTGGCTGAAACTGAGTCGGCATTTGCCTTGTTGAAACTGTTGATATTTAGGAAGCCATTAGATAAAATATAAGTTATATTGATTGAGCAATAAAACGTATATTGATTAAGCAATAAATAAAAAGTTACATATCTAATTAAGAAATTAAATAATTTTGTGAATTAGTTTAACATAGTAGATGTTCATTAAAGAAAAGTAATTTGAATATTGACTACCAAAATAGTACTATGCTTATTATTACATTAAATAGTTTTAAATAAGAGTAAACGCAGTCGACTATTTAAATGCTATAACGTAGTTTTCATTTATTGTTATTTCTGCTGCATATCAGTGTGAATGGGGCATGTGAAATGGCAGAAATTGCCACCCCGTTGCTCAAACATTTAGGTCAGCGCCGAAGAGTATGCTTTAATTTATTTCATCAATTGATGGCCGCGTCTGCTGAAAGCTGAAAGCTCTCAGTCGCTCTCTCTCGCTCGCACTCATGCCTGCCATCACACATGTGAATATGACTCAAAAGCCAAGTCGCTGACATAAATAATGCTTCACTGGGAGCAGGAGCAGGAGCAGTGAGCAGCAGTTGGCTGTCATCGGGAACGCATAGATTTCATTTTCTGTTAGTTTATCCGGGGAAAAGTCATTGCGTGGGAAAAGCCACCCGCAAGTGCAACCCTTGTGGCGCGTCTTGGCCCGGCTTACGCGGGCGATGCGGCTGCTAATGGCGGCCGCCTCCTACGCACAGCTCGAAGCGAGAGCAATTGTCCTCGGTCGGTCTGAAATGATTCATGCGTTTGTGGTGCTCGCTTATGTACACTCAAGATTTGTGAAAGGGACTCAAGGGTTTCAGGACTTATGCCGCCAGAAACGATGATGCATGGCATGTTCACATGCCATATGCTGACTGCGGCTTATCGCTGCGCATCTTTATGTGTGTGCCTCTGCAATTTGAAGGGCCACTTGGCAAGCGCTGTCAATGTGGCTGTGGCTGTGGATATGAGTTCGACTTGTTGTCGCTGTTCATTTGTGCAGGACAAACATTGTTCGTGATAAATCGCTGATTTTAAGTGGCTGACGACGTTCTAACGCTTCTCCAACTGCCTATGGGGGATTGGCCAATGGAATGGGGGAAACAACACTACTCGCTGGACAACAGTAACATTTCACAATGCCAAATTTGGCGCACGTTCTGGCGCCACACCACAAGACGCCAGACAAAAGAGACAGAAACGGGGAGAGGGAAACAGACAAGAGACAGACAGACACACGCTCCAATTATATACGCACCATATTGGCAACGGCATTTGCGCCGATATGGACAGGTTAGCGCCTGATAAGGCACGAGCACGCGTCGCTGGCGTCATCGGTGTCTCTCCACGCGCGCGACACGCGGATGCAACAAAAGCGGCAGCCGCACACAGTCGGTGGCCCCCAATGGACTGGCTGCAGACTGGTAGACGAGAGAGAGACAGGTAGACAGACAGACATCGGGTGCACAGATGTCAAACATTAATTCGATTCTGCTGAAGACGACGTGCATCAATCAGCGCAATGCTTGTGCTTAACTTGTTCCATAGTGCAGCTTGCCTGCGTTTGCCTCGTTGCGCATGCGCTGCACGTGCCCCACTGTGGCAGCGACTGCGATTGCGACTGCGTGTTGGTGGCTTTCCTCAATGGAGCGCCTGCAATTTCAGGCTCGCACAAGATTGTGTTTCTGTCTAAATCGACGTCGATTTACGAGCTTATTGTGTATAAGTAGTGTCTGCCTTCCAAGAAATGCCCAGACAGAAGGCGGTGGCTTTCGCTGTTGGAGGCAATGGAAACGTCTGTGGCAGAGGCGCAGGCAAATGATTGCCCCGCTCAAATTACACACAATGTTGTGCAGAGTCGCGCAAAAGCCCTAGACAACTTTGACAAGTATTGCTAAGCAAACATGCATAAACTGATGTGAATATGAAAATGTGTGTGGTGTCCGAGTCCCGACTCTGTCTGAATCCGAGTGCGATTGTGAGCGTGTAATTCGAGTAGAGAGTGGAGAGTGGAGAGCGTTGCTCGCAGCACCAAGTGTCGAACTACTTCCTTCCGCCATCCGCCGTCTGCCGCGGCGGCTCCCAGAGCTGGCCACCCCAGACTAAGTGTCGTCGTCGTCATCGTCTTTTGTCGCAATTGTTTCTGGGTTCGTGCCTGCGAATCTGATGCCACATGAACATTAAAAGCAATGGCAAACAAAGCAAAAAGAAATCAACAACATAATCATAAACATCATGCAGTCCAAAGTGGCAACATGCCGAGCGCATTTCAATTCAACATGCAACACGAGAAGTGCGACTATTCAAGTTGCCAATGACTCTGTGTCTCGTCTACCAATGACCCGATGCTTCATTGGCTTTCCTAGTATTACACGGGCTCCATACAATCATGATGATAATGTGAGTAATGCAAGAGAGTCTAATTCATGTAGTTAGCCTTCAAATTTCATTTCGAACCACAAAAAGAGTCGGATTTATTATATTATGCCCCTCCCAGTTGAAAACACAGCATTTTAGTTTAATTTTTAATAGAGTTTATTTCTTTTTTTTTGCATTTGAAATTGGTTGCATTGTTTTTTTGTTTTACGACTTTTCTTTGTTTTTAGGCATTTCTATGTCATACACTTACAGATCCAGCCATACATACATACATACATTGATAAATGTAACTTGATTAATTTCAGAATTAATTGTAAATGGAAAATGGCAAATTTCTTTTAGTTTTGTTACTTGAAAAGAACATTATAAATATTAACACAGTTTATTTTACTTGAATTTCATATACGTAAGTGGAAAGACAGAGACTAACTTTTCCTATTGAGATTAACGGAATTTTCGAGATTGTGAGAGATAGAACAAGACAACGAGATAGCGAGATACATAGATATAGAGAGTGTTAATATTATTTGTAGAGTTTTGTTTCGTTTGTTCCTTCAATAGTTTTGCATATTGCAGTATTGTAGTGGGGTTTTTAAACTAAGCAAAAATACTGTTTGTGCAATTTTCTCATATATATGTTTAAAGCTTAAATTTTAAGCAAAGTCTACAATTTAGTTAACTAACATTAAATGTAAATGTAGTAGTAGGTATATATATATATATATATATATATATATTTAAGTTAACTAATTTAAATGTTATCGAGTTAAGAGTAGTACGAGTTTCTCGGTGACGTTTAAGCGATAATACACACGTACAATACAAAATACATAAGAACAGACACACAACATACTTTCGAGTAGTACATAGGCCAACGTTGCGGGGTCTCTCAATTTCATTACAATTATCGAGCTTAACGGCTAAAATAAATAAAACTTACGGAACTAAACAAATGGCGACAATGAATTTCGATACGAGTGAAGGGGGCGGGTGGAGCGAGCATGAGATGTATATAACATATATGCAACACCATGTGATGTTGGCGATGTGGTGGCGGGAGTCAGGATGCTGTGTGGGATAATGTTTAGCTTAATACTGGTGCTGTCATGGGTGCGAATGCGGAATTAAACAACAAGTACAATCAAATTTCTTGTCGTTGTGTGGAACTGTGTGCCAATGACGCTAGCTGAATACTGCGCAGTTGAAATATGCTACTAATTGAGCTTAACTGTTTACACTCCATGCAATGCAAAGCCCTTGAAGCTTAATGCTGCTTTCCGAGCTTTAACTTGCGCTTGTGCTTTCTTCCAACGTTCAGCTCGCCTCATTGGCGCTTAAAAGTATGCAATGCTTTTTTTTTGCATTAGCCTGTTTGAGAGTGCGTATGTGTGCGTGTGCGTTTGTGTATGGGTAGTAACTAAATTGTAATTGCTAATTAATCTGGCGACGTGTGCTCAGTGAATCGGGGGCGGCGTGCGATCCGGCGCACGCTGCCTCAAGAATTTGTTGGGCACATGCTTCTTGATGTACTCGTTCTCCTGCAACTCGTTCTGCTGGTGTCGCAGTTGCTGTTGCTGCTTGTGTTTCTGCTTCTGCTTGCGACGTCGCAGTCGCGACGCATTGCCTCCACCTCCACCTCCGCCTCTGCCGCCTCCCTTGGTGAAGCGCACAAAGCTCGGATCGCCGTAATTGCTGTTGCCGGCAAATGTGGCGAGCGTGGCATTACGACGCCAGCTGCCAGCTGGACAATTGGTAGCCGCACGCCAATCGGGCAGCTGGACGCCGAGACGGCGACACTCGTGAGCATAGGCAGCAAAGCTGTCGCAGTGACAGCTGCCCGCGGGACACTCGCAGACGTCCATGCTGCAGGAGGCGATGTAGTTGTTGGGATTAAGACTATTATCACAGTTGCCAAATACATCCGACTCGAGCAGCGGCCGGCAATAGAAGTCCGTCTTATGCTTGTGGCACGTCGGCTGCGCCACCACATTCTCCTTGGTGCGCGAACACGACTTGGGCCCGCCCACCTTCCACGAATTAGCGAAATGTCCCACATCCGTGTCGTCATGCAGGCGCCCGTCCCTGCCCGTGAGATCATCGCGTCCACTGCCGTTGTAGTTGCCACACAGTCCGCACAGATGATGCTTGTACTGTGCCGGCACCGACACCTGCAGAAAGTTGTTGCCATCCCACTCGATGGTCAGGCCGAGCTCAGTGCGCAGCATGATACCGCCTTCCAGCAGGCGGGTGATGCTCACATTATGGCCATGCCCGTTGCCCTGGCTGCTGTCGTCCGCATAGGGCAGCGAGACGCGAGTGCCGTTTATTTTGACGCGCATTTTCTGGCCGAGATTGATGCGCAGTCCGCGCAGCTTGAGGGTGACCGTCTTGGGCCACGATGATCGTCGTGTGCCGCGCCCATCGTTTGTGAGGCGGATCGAGAAGTTGTGGCCTAGACAATCAGCAGCCAACAGGTATTTGCAGCTGCCCTGAAAGTGGACAATATACAAAAAATGTTAAGAAAAATGAAAAATTAATTAACTCGCCATAAAGATGTGTTATAATTTGAGCTATATCGACTTAAAGGCTTAGGTTTCGGAAAAAATAATTATTCACTCAAGATGCATACAAACTTTTTTTATGAGAGTTTTTAGTTGGAATAATTTTTAAATATTTTGCCTATAGTTACAAGCTGACAAGCTGCTTAAAAGCTTCGCAAATTTTTTATTGAAGGTATTTGAAAATCTTAAAAAATATTGCCTATTTTGTTGGTAGTGGCAAAATAGCATTCAAAATAATGTTAAGTACTTCAACATAATGAAGCTCTTGCGCTTTATTGATATTTAATGTAGTCAGGATTGCCCAAGAACCTTTAAAAGTGTCCAACATAATTTATACGAATTATAGTCGTGTAAAACGAAACTTGAAAGCTGCTTAAAAGCTCGTACACACTCAAGTCAAGGCGCTATAACATTTGTAGTATTTTGTATAGTTCGCCAGATAGCTTTAATTATGTTTGCACATTCTTAAGGCCACAATAAAGCACCTGGCTATGAATAGCCCAATAAATTTCTTAAAGCCATTAAAGTCGCCATCAGGGGGGATTAGTGTGTGCGGCCAAGTTACTATGTTACCCTCTAGCTGTGGGCTGAAGCTGAAGCTGCGGCTGTGCTGTTGGAATCGGCAGCAAAAACACACTGACGTAATGTGAATGGGTCATAAACGTGTTGTTTGTTCGGCTATGCAAATGTAACGATCATATAAAAGTCTAATTTATTATTAAAGTTTAAAAGTACGACGAGCATTGCTAGTTGATGTCGATTAAATGCGAATCGTTATTCATTTCGTGGCCATAAATGTCCGCTTGCATTACACTAAGCATCGATATATATATATATACATATATGTTATATACAAATATATATTACATAGCTGCGACTTACCTGGAAACTAAAGAACTTGCCATCAAATGTCTTGAAGTGAGGATCGCCGAAGACGGTGCAAGTGCCGGCGATTTCCATGCACTTGGGACAGCACTCGCCGGGCGGCACCTTCAGCTCCTCGTTGGCCCGACAATGCGGCTTGTGGCAGCGCATCTCGGAGCAGCTGATGGTGCCGCCATTACAGCGACAACTGCGACACGGTCCCATGTTCCACGTCTGGTTGTTCATGTACGTGACGCCCTGATGCGAGCACTCACTGCGCACCTCGGCGACGGCGCAGCGCCGACAGCAGCCGTCCTCCTCCTGGAACTCGGGCGCGCACTCCAGTATGGGGCAGGTGGCACGCTGGCAGATCGCGGTGCCATTCAGGCAGGTGCAGTTGGTGCAACGATCCGGCGTAAACTGCGTCTTATCGTAGTACACCTTTGCGTTGAAGAGACACTTGCCTGCGCGGACGAAAGTCAGATGGATGTCAGGCAATGGGGGGCTGAAGCAACTCACCTGTGGCGGACATCATCTCTCGCTGGACGGAGCAACGGGGGCAGCACTCGTTGGGCATCTGCTTCTGCTTCGAGATGGGGCACTGGAGGATGGGGCAAGTCTTTTTGGCGCAGCTCAGCTTGCTGCCGCTGCACTGGCAGACCAGGCAGCGGTCGTCTATCGAAGCGACAACCTCTTCGCCTTCGGCAATGATCTGACCATTGATCTTGCAACCTGCAACGAATGATACAATGTCGATCAGACAACGGTTTATAAATCGTATTAATTCTGCTGTCTGCTGTCTTCTGTGTTGTTGTTTTTGGTTTGGTTTTTATTTGGGCGACAGCCAAGAAAATTTCCACATGTCGAAACGGGTTTCCAAGCGATCTATTTGCATAGACAGATTGTGAGGTGCGTACTAGTCATACCCTGTAATCTGATGAATGGGGTGAATAGGTTTGCAGCACCACAAATTCATTTGTATAGATGAATACTTTGCTTTAAATATGCGACGAAGAAGCTGTCAGTTGCTTTGTGTAGGATATCTGTTAGCCGTGCATACCCTGCTGGAGCATGCGCTGCTGTCTTGCGGGCTTGTTGTTGCTGGGCGCTTTTGTTTTGCACGCAATGCGACATTGTCGATTTAATAGACAATTTAAAGCCCATAAATAAGCAAATCGTGCAAAGTCACAAAATAGACACAAAAGTTGACCATCTGGGCGAAGATCGTTTAGACTATTGTCTGACAGTCGTCCGACTGATTGGACTGACAAACGGACAGATAGACAGATGGTCCGACGGTCGGCCTCCGTCGGACCGCAGAGACGATTAAGAGGCATTAGCTTCGGATGCTGCTTGGCCAGCTAATTTTAGTGAGTGATGCCCATTGGACTGGTTGAACTAGTTGACAGCTTGGACACTTGAGACCGCTAGACACCTGGACAGTTGGATCCGTTGGAGAGAGGTGTGTTGTGCTGTGCTGTGTGGATCGAGCGACTTACCCTGACATGTGGGACAGCACTCGCCGGGGCGTGGCGGTGTCAGCTGGCTGTCGTCGCACTGTGTATAACATTTCTGCGTTGTCTCTGTGACAACGGTCGAGATGCACTTGTACGTCTTGCAGGGATCATCCGGGTCGCTCCACTCGGCGCCGCTTGCATACTGCACTCCCTGATAAATGCAACCTAAGAGATTCACATTTTTATGGTACATCATTTGCTTAATCATTTATTAAATTATGCAACTTAATAAATATATAAAATTTGTGCTAATAGTTGATATTTCAAATTTATATAAAACTGAATAACTCTGTTTAAATAAAATTATTTGAAATATTATTGTAATTAACGGCAACAATTAATGCGACTGAATAAATTGTCAAATTGTTATTTTAAAATATAATGTTTTGTTAAATTATTAATCAATTAGGTTTCTAAATATTATTTAATTTGAAATATCATTTTCCAATTATAATGAAATATGAGATTGATACTTGATTTCTGGATAAAATAAAAAATTTAACGCAATAAATTGTTGTAATGTTGAATATTTGTTCTCAATTCTTAATTATACATAAATATGATTTTAGCATGAACATAATTGATTGAAGCACATACATAAATACAAACAAATAGAAATACTAAAAATTAACGCTAACTTTGAGTGGCATTTGTTGCTGCCACACTCACCTTGGCACTTGCGACAGCAGGTTTCGTTGGACTTGGCTTCAATCAAATAGCAATAGTCGATCGGGGGGCAGCTTTTGTCGCATATCACAAAGCCATTCTGTAACGAAAGCGTGTAGACAAAAGACAGCCAGTTAGTTTCGTGATTGCCCCATATATTGGACTTATGGCTTAAAGTCAGTCACTCGCACTCGCCCCATGTGGCGTATGCGCAATTTGCGTAAATGCGCTTAGCCAAGTGAGCGATTGCTGTTGAGCACTTGATTGTTTGGTTGTGTCTGCCGCCCATCTCCACTTGCCCCCTGTTGCCCTTTGTGCTGATGCCAGTGACACTACTGCACCTGCAGCTGCACTTAGCTTTTGTTTGTTGACTGTTGCCACAAACAAATTGCATTTGTTCAAGCGAGTTGCACTCTAACCTTCAGCAGTCCGTATAATTTATGGATGCAAACGAGTCGAAATTATATGGAATTGAGTGCACATTTTAGGGCGTGGTAAGCGCGCACACAATGCGCCATGGTCGACACATTGAATGCGCTGTCAATTCAATTTGAATGGATAATTGAATGACGAGAGTAATGCAAAGAGGCAGGATAGCACAAAGAGAAAAACAAAGGAACAGGATAACACAGAGAGAAAAGCAGTTGTCTAAAAACAGATTCCAAATTTGTATAGTTTTTTGAAATAAGCAGCTGAAATCTGCTTTAAATTGGGCAACTATATTAATTTTCATGGAAAGCTAAGAATTTAATGTCAATAAATAAAAATCCATGGAATTAAAAGTAAAAAAATCGTATACAAAAATAATGTATGTTAAATTAGCTTACTATACTTGAAAAAGGTTTTCTAATATCTCAAGAATTTTTCAATTTTCGTCAACGAATGGGAAACATATTGATTTCATAGAGATGGTAATTTAAAGCAACTTTGAAGAAGTGTCGAAGTGATAGAAGGTTGTATTGCAATTTAATGTGTCGCCGAGACTGCTTTGCATTTTAAATGCTTGCATCCCTTGGCCAAATGGCGCGCAGTCTGCTAGCGGATTCAGTTGACCAGTTGGCCGAGACTCAATTGGCAACAGCAACTGTGTGCGTATGTATTTTTGTGTGTGTGTGTGTGGTGCTAGTTTTCGTTCGACTTATTGCCTGCTGCTCACACATTTTCCACAATTTTGCTTGAAGTTGCTCGAGAGTTAGTTTTTGCTGTAGTCACTGTTGTTGCTGTTATTATTGTTGTTGTTGTTGTGGTTGTTGTGTTAACGACATGTTGACAGCGGCAAGCGGCGCATTAGAATTGATGTCGATCATAAGTCAGAGCTTGTGGCAAGGCTTTGGCAGCTTATGCAACACTTACAGCGATACGACGAACTATATCTGAAAACTCAAATCTGAAATCTATGGGCGCCTTTAACCCTTGTGCGCAGCTGTCGCATGCATTTGGCGCGTTGTGACAGCAGGTTAAAAATGCCAAGATTTCGAGTCAGAGCGACGAGGAGCGCGAGAGAGACGGGGCAACGTGGTCTGGGGGGTCGAGTCTAGTGCTGAGGCTAATTGTAAATGTATCTATAAATCTAGATAGATGTCGACCAAAAACAGGCAAAATATTTCACTAATTTGTATGCAATTGCGGCGAACAATGTCATACTCTCGCGCATGTGTGTGCGAGTGTGTGAGTGTGTATAATTTAGTGCAAGCAAACCAGATTGGATCTCAATTTGGATGGGGCCGCAACGTCGCAACGTGCAAAATTTGCAATTGTTATGAAAATGTGTCGAGAGTCGAGAGGTTTTTGTGGTTGGTTTCTGTTTTGTTTTTGTTTTTGCTTTTGTTGTTTTTGTTTGTTGTTGTGGCGCTTTGAGATTTTTATCATCGTATTAGTTTAATGGCAGTTGTTAGTTGGAATTTTAATGGCACCTTTAGTGCGGCATCGTTACTACGACTACGGCTACATCTACAGCTGCAACTTGGCCATAATGCAATAAACACTGACAGATTGAAAAGCACTTTATCGTTGTTGCGCGCCCAGCGACTTCAACTCGCCAATAGTCCGGCAGTCAGACACTAACGTGCACAGCAATCGTTGAAAGTTGACAGTTGAAAATGGAAATGGAAATGCGACGGGGAATCGCAACAGCGAGCCAAAGTTCAAAAGCTCTTCAGAGCGAGCGACAGTGCGAAAGAGAGAGAGAGAGAGAGAGAGAGAGAGAGAGAGAGAGATAGAGAGAGAGGGAGAGAGAGAGAGAGAGACAGGGACAGAGAGGGAGAGAGAAGGAGAGAGAGGAAGAGAGAGAGAACGCAGGCATTATTCTCTTTGCAGATCGTAACACGTTGTGGGGATTGTGGTCGAACTACACTACGATACTCGTCTCGTGCCTCTCCACGCATTTCCAGATGCTGTTTATGCTTTGGAATTCTTTCTTTCTAATCTGGAACCGGTATAGAAATATTTCAGCCAACATGAAAGTTAAGCATCGCCAAAGTCTTCGGTCGACGTCGTCGTAGTCGTCGCCGTCGCCGTCGCCGTCGTGGTTGATGTTGTCTAGTAGCTGCTTTCAAAGCTTGCTATTAAAAAAAAATAAAAAAAAAAAATGTACAAAGAGAGAACCAAAACCAAAAATATAAGCAAAAAACAAAAAAAAAAAAAAAGGCGCCACGAAGGCAACCAAGCGTCCCGGACCCGGCATCGACACCGGACTAGCTGCTAAGCAGTGGCTAAGATTGTTGTTGTTGATGTTGTTGTGCGCCAGCGGCAATCACGAATACTAATCATATGAGTGTGTGTGTGTCTATGTGTGCCACAGTGGCAGAACCACATTTGCAAACGGCCTCCAACGACCTTGCGTTTGACAAAACATGATCAGTTTTAACACCGTCCATTCCGTTCTGTGTATTCCCCTCCGTGTTCATCAGCATCGTCCCCACATCTTCAGGTGGAGCCGAAGCTCTTAAACTGCTTCGCTCGCCAGTCTTGTTTGCTGTTGTTCTTGTTGGCTGTTGAGCAACTAAACGTTTGCTGGGCAAACTTGGCCAAGACTCCGAGTCAAACACTCGAGACCCGCAGACAGATTATGTAGACTGTAGATAGCCGCTGCCTTTAACTAGAGACGGCTTGTAGAATATGGTAATCATCAAATGTGCTTTTGTCTTTCTTATACATTTTATGGTCATGTTTGTATTTTGTCACTTGTGCAGGAATTCCATGCCGAAAATCTGCTGACATTGTGGAAAAGCGAAAATGACTCACATAATTATGAAGACACGCATTAATAATTATGAGTCACCAATCTGTTTACCCTTAGCCAACACACAAATGAATATGTTATTTATTTTTTTTCTTTGGTGCTCAAGGCGACATTTAATTTGGAAATATCTATCGTAAAGCATCCTGACAGAAATTCCTATAAAAATCGCTGGCTCAATCAACTGGCAGAATGCGCAGACAAGCTAAATACGCTTAAATCATATGCCATTAGGCGAGCAATGCGCACTCAGCATAATTTTCGCATAAAAACCAAATTTGTTAACAAATTTCGGGCGCGGAAAATCCAACCATTCGACGAGACACAGACAATTTGTTTGATTGTCCTTGGGCAAGGGTCGTCGCGGCACGAGGGGATGATTTGCAGATGGAGTTTGGCAAACAGACAGGACACTTATATGGTATGCGATATATTATGATATTTAAGATAATAAACGTCGGCCATAAACTATCAACAATCACCGAAAGCGTTTGCAAATATTACATACTACAAGAGTGTGAGAGTGAGTGCGAGTTGAAGTACTATATAAATAAAAGAAGTAATCATTAAGTGTGTGCTTTATGGGTTAACCGAATTACAGCAGAGCCATTTGACAGTTCATTGCGTAGCTTTTGGAGCGCAACTTTAAGAGAGTTTTAAGAGCCAGTTGGTTGTGCTTTAAGAGCCGGCTCAATAAATGCCTTCAATTGATTCCGCGATGAACTTTCGTTGACTCTCGCGCGCGCAGTCGCAGCTGCAAAGCAAAGCAACGCCAAAGTGTGTGAGCAAAACGTACGAGTGAGCCAGAGCGAGAGGGAGAGATAGGTAGCGAAGTATGTGATAGGGCAAGTGGAAAGGGGACAGGTAGACGGTTAGAGCAGGCACAACGCATGGCGCCATCAACTTAAAGTAAGGTGGCGCCAGCATTGTGTCTTTTTTTTTTTTTTTTTTTTTTGGTTACGCCCACTGGATGATAACAACAACAACCGCAACAATAAGAGCCGCAGCATCAGCTTATGACTGGAGGCTATAGCTATATACAACAATCAATCGAACGCTGGCTGCGCCGCCGCAGTTGCCATCGCTGTCGCCGTTGTCGCCGGTTGTCGGTGTGTTGTTTTTATTGTTGTCGTCGTCGCGAAAGCTTCTTGGCGCCTAAATTGGAGCGGCGGTGTTTAGCAGCGCTTAGCGCAAATTAGCAGCAGCATCGATATTGGAAGTCTGGCAACGCCAACAATATGAGCACGCGCTATCGTCGCTTAATGACGACACAGCACAGCACAGCAGAGCACAGCACACGATGTCGTTCTCTCTACAATCTATCGCCTGCCACCTGCCGCCTGCCGCCTGCCTGCCTGCCTGTGTGCTTTGGCACCGTCGGTAGCCGTTGACGGCGACAAAAAACACGGCGCCAAGTGTTTGTCAAACGATCGCTACCCTGTGGTTAACGATTGTCATGTCGCAAACCCGTTTGACGACCTTGTATCATAGCGATCCCAGCCGAGCCAAGATCGTCCAGTGAAAAAAGCCAAACAAATGCAAATAACAAGCAAAAAAAAAAAACACACACACGTAAAGCAAACAAACAAACAAACATTTTGCTTAAAACATGAGCAAACAACCTAGTACCGTTGTTAGATAAACAGCTGACCAGAGACTTAACGATCTGTTAATGCCATGTCAGCGAGCATTCGCTGAGCATTTATTGCACTCGTTAAATTAATGCGATTATTCTATATTCAGTTGTTTCAAATTTTTATCGCTATACCGGCTTATTGACCGATACATGGCCAATGAAATAGTTCGATTTTAACACCATATAGACACAACTGACAAATTACGGAACTAAGCGGGTATCATCTTAAAATCAATTGTTAATAAGGAGATGTAATACTAAGACAAGTATTTTTTGGAGATTAAATAAAGAAGTGTGAGATCGTGTTATGTCTAGCAATATTTAATTTTGTATTCATTTCCCACAGATTTGTCAATTTTATTTGCAGCTTTCCACAATATTTCTGCAATACTACCACTGTGCTGTTTGTTGTACTCTAAATGTGTCTTCTGTTGGCATTGCAACGCGACTGGGTGAAATTTAGTAGCTATCTAATGTATGTGTATATATATATGTATATCTATATGTTATTTAAAATATATATTTTCGGGTCTTGGGATTACGAGTGCATTTCCTGGCCGCGGCTGGCAGGCGTTGTGCGACACATGGCCACATTCGCAACATATCTGTTCCGCACATCCTTGCTGCATGTCCTGGCTGGACATTGGCGTCGCTCATGCAGCGCGCCAGACAGCGACAGCGACAGAGACAGCGACAACGACGGCGACAGTTACATGCGATTTATTTCATGTACTTGTTTTATTTTATGTCATTCTTACTGGTCGAGTGGAGTTCTATTCGGGTCAAAGGGTGTCCACTTTTGTTGGCACGATTTGTGCAAGTTCTTGGAGCCAACCGCATGCTGAGCCAACAGCCCAACGCAGACTTATAAATGAAGCACAACCAACAGCTATCGCTTAAGTGGTAAAAGTATGCATGCCCCTCGTTCACTCACCTGGCACATACACTTGAAGCATTTGGTGTTTTGTATGCGATTAATTAGAATCTCTTCGCCCTCGTTGGCGCAGGATTGCAAGTTGCCTGAAACGAGAAAAGCAGAATGTGATGGACACATTAGTGTTGCAATTGGGACCGAGTGACTGACTGCCTGACTGGCTGACTGGGTGAGAAACTCGTTTTTGAGAGATTGCTAGCTGATTCTGATTCTGGTCTAGATTCCTAACCAACTTGTCAGCCATAAATTCTTGGAAATCTCTCAGCACACGATTTCCTGTTTCGTTTCGTTTCGTTTCGTAGAGTTCTTCTCTTTCCAGAACTGACGTTTCAAATAAAACAAATAACAAATATCAAATATTTAATTTACAAGCATGTCGCCGGAAATTGCCCACTGACTGAGATGCTATCCAGCACGTGACCCGCAGCGCAGCACACCGCGCACCCAGCCAGCTAGACAGGTCAAAGAGATTAGACCACTTTATCAGCTACTTCTCAGTCTCAGTCTCTCTAAAGGTGTGTATGCCCCTGTTTGTCTGTGTGCGTGTGTTTGTGCCCAGCCAGACCATAAAGTAACTACCTCGCCCTGTCGTCAGGTTCCTCCTCTCGGGCTGCATTTTGGGTTATTCTTTGTTTGCTTTACCTTTTTCTTCACTTCTTCTGCCACCGGCGCTAAGTCAAAGTAGCAAGCGCCGCATGTTAAACATGTTCCAGAACACAGCACAGCAAAACGATCAAACAAGCATCGTTCAGCAATGCTCAACTTCAATATATCCTGCATACGATCTTATGTATTTACACAATTGCTATAAGTTTGTTTAAGTTTATCAAGAGCTAAGAAATATTCAATTTAAGGCAAGCTAATTTTATGTTTTAACAGGAAATCAATTTATCTCTGAACTTCGGGATTTAGTGGTGTCAAAAGTAATCTAATTGACATGTTAAAACGAAGTTATGTTGTTAAGGAATAAATCATATGTATACTGCATTTTGAGTAGGGCAATAAGTAAAAGGAAGTGAAAATTAAATTTGTTGAGTTGGTTTACAAGTAAAAATATTAGAAATAATTGTTGCATGTAAAACATTCGTTTGTACTCCTTACAGCCGATATGCCCGCTTCTGCTGTTCTTTTATACAGGGTATTATTAAGAAACGAATCGAAACGACACAAGAATGAAACGCAACAAGACAAACGGAAATGACGGCACAGCGACCCCGGGGCCCGGGCTGACTTGCAGGGCCCATCCCGATGTAGCGATGCTTGGCCGGGGCTGGCTTCGTGGGACCACCTGCAATGTGCTGATAAACACACACGAATCACTTTCTGTGGTTGTGTGTGTGTGTGTGTTCGTTGATAAATAAAGACGCCGGCGCTATAGCACATACACACACGTACTTGGGTAGAGATACAGATACAAAATACAAAGATACAGATACAGTCGCCGTTGCAATTGCAGTTGCAGTTTCGAGGCTACAACTACGCGCTCCTTCTGTGGGCGGCTTTGGCACGGTCTACGCCTGATTCTTTATCGATATCGATTCTTGTATCTTTTTGGGTCTGAACATTGACGTTAGCTTGGTGTGTGTACTTGGTAATTGTTTGGTCGCTTGTTTGTTTGATGTTGCTGCTGCTGCTGCTGCTGCCCAGCTTGTCGTCTCGTTTCTTGTTTTCCTGTTATGCGATTGTGTCCTGCTGTGCCTTTTGCCTGCCAGCTGGACCACCTTCATTCACAAACAAATCCATTGGTTCGCTAATGAAGTAGAAGAAGTGGTAAACTTTTTGGCCAAGTTTCAGATTCTCGTTTCTTCTGTTGTTATTGATGTTGTTGTTTTTGTTGTTTGGAAACTTTCTACACACGCAACTGGGTATTCCCTTCACTTTTGGTCGCCCTTCTAGTTTCAGCTACTGGCGGGCTGACAGTTAATGAACCTTGTTCAAGTAACCCGATATCGGAATTGCAATATGTATATCTAATTTATGCCATTTTTTATTTCATTTAACACAGTCAAATGCCATTAAAAAACCCACTCAATATGTTTAGAGAACACGAAAACCGAACAGCAAAACAAAAAATTAGAATTAAAAACAAAAAAATAGAAAATAAAACTAAAAACTGGCAGCGATCAAATACGCTCAGTAGCCGTCCAGTCGGACAGCTGGAGACGCCGACGTCGGCTGATTAATCACAATCACAGATTAAGCGCCAGCCTCAGCGCCAGACAGCAACAGCAACAGCAACGTGTTGGGAGCGTCTAAGCGGCACGTGTGCCCATCGCAGAAACCCGCAATTCTAGACTCGCGACTGTCAAACTGGTAACTGTCGAATGGCAACGGGATTAAGGACAGATCTGGCGGGCGGGCAGGGCCAACAACAGAGCACACATTTAACGATCTAGGATCAATTACAACAACAACAGCATTGTGTGTAAGGTGAAGGTCAACGAGTTGCAGCTGAAACAATCGAATTTGCTCAGAATTGTGCGTCACTTGACATTATATTATAGTTCTATGGAAATAATGTTGCAACCAGACAGACCGCTTAGTCAGCCTACGAAGAGTGCCATAGAATTGTAGCAGTAGTTGAATGCTTCATAATACATAATATTTTTTATAACTTGTCTCATTCACATTATAAACCCCACTAATTAGTTCTACTTCACTGAGTACTCAAAATTGTTTTAATAACTATTCAAAATATGTGTTAAAACCTGGTCAAGAGAAATTAAGTAACAAACTTTGTTTAGAGCATTCAATTGTGCAGTTTATTATTTCCTGTCGTCTAATAATCATAAGATTGATTACCTACATTATTAATCACCTAATCCAAAAACAACTATTTGTGTTCATAACATAAGCACGAACTTTAAAAATTTTCCACGTTTTGCATTGATTTGAACATCTATCTATAGTAACTGTCACTGTAACTCATCTATATTTTTCTCCTTGGCATGCACTCACCTAAAATGCCTTCTTTGAGTCCTGTGACAGATTGCATCTGGATGAAGGCGATCAGTAGAAAACAGGCGATCGAACAGATTGTGGCCAGCGAATGTTGCCGCCTGTTGATGATGCCGCTGCTGTATTTAAATTTGTGTGCTTGCGTGTGGCCATGACTTTGATTTTGTTGCGTTGTCGTCACTGGTTCGTCTTGTTCTCGTTGTCGTCGTTGGTGTTGTTGTTGGGGCTGTTGTTGCTGGCCTCTTGAAGACGTCGAACATTTCCACATGCTGCTAGATTTGTAACACATTTTCGCAATTTGTTGGCGCAAGTTCACAGAAATTTGCATCAATTTTATTACTATCCAAAATCTCTGCTCGTATCTTCACGGTATTAGAATTCGATGTTGTTGTTGTTATTGTTGATGTGGCTGCTGCTCTTGAAATATTGCTGAAAATATAGTGTTAAAAAAAGATCAAGCCGGTCAGTTTAAAAATACTCGGGGCAGGCGCCAAAATAAGTTGAACCGAAAATAGAAATCGAATTTTGTTTAGAAAAATTCAGTGTGTTGCGTGTGAGTTGTGTGCAGGTGTTTCATACAATGTGATGACTTTGTTGTTTCAATTTATGAAAGATACATTTTTCGCGCTAATTTAATGCAAGCTGGCCATCAGTCGGTCGCTTTGTCGGTCAGTTGCCGGCGGGTCAGACGCTTCTGATCTGGCCAAATGATTTACACTTGCCGCCTAAGGTCTAAACAGAAACCATTTGCTGTTAGCTGGTAACTGATTTGTTGCTGTTTCTGGGTTTTCACTTGTTCAGTTTTATGACGCCTATCAAGATGAGGCTAGGCACACACACACTACACACACACACACAGTGTATCTCGAGCCCTCTCACTCTCGCTGTGTGTCGCCTTGGTTGCTTTGTGCACACTCAGCGAATTCTGCGAATCATCTTGGCCTGGCCAGCATCCATCGCTTTTGCACGTACGCCTTGGCCAAAAGGTAAACTCAACTTCGCTGGCCATTGGCCGTTTCGTCAGCTCTTTCGATTTGTCTTTATGGCGGCTCTTAGGTGTTAGACAACTTGGATATTATTAGTTGCGATTTATGCGTGTCAGTGTGTGTGTGTGCGAGTGTGTGAAAGTGAGCATGTGTGTGTACAGGTAACACCAGCTGACAGAGATATGTGTGGTGTTCTTTGTTGTGCGCCGGGTCATAAAAATGTTAATGATTTTCGTCTGGCGCCAGGCAATATTTGTAATGCTTGTTTGACTTATAATTAATTTCATGTTTTCTGCCTCTCCTCACACTACTCACCCAGCTCACACAAAACGTCGCATAATTCTTTATACTGTGCCAATAACAACAACAAAAACAAATCATAAAAACAATAACAACCAAAAAGCAAATCAAATTTGCCAAAGTTTATTGATTATTTCGCTTCAAAGTGGCGCCAAGATTTGCCGCTCCCGCTCTCGCTGTCGCTCTCGCTCTACCTTAAAGCGGATGCTAAAATAGAACTCGATCTTAAATGTCCCATCGATGAATCAGTCAATGCTATTCTTTTCTTCGCTCTATCGTGTTTATGTTGCTCTATCCCTCTCTCTCTCTCGCTCTGTCTCCTTGTGGGTGATCTTTAATGACGCACCACATAGCCCACTTTATATACGCTGTTTTTAATGTGTGTGGGGTGCATTGTCGTGCACCCAACTGGGAGATTGGCGTGCCAAAAGCGGTGCTTGACCTAACAATGTTATAACAGACAGCCAATTAAAAAATTGTCACACAAACTGATAACACTCTCTGTGCACTTTATACGGACAACTAATATAGACATTTGCCATATATACATATATGTTAATTTCTGCAATTGATAAGATTCGCAGCGACAACAAAACGAGAATGCGAATGCGAGCGCATCACGCAGAACGGAATCTCATAAATGCCGTTCTATTGCTGATTAGCTGCAATTTGTCACCGCAAATGCAGTTGACAAGGACAATGCGACTGTAGTTTATATGTATATAGAACTCTGTATGTAATTTCACAGAGTTCATTTTACCCGTTGCATGAGGAATATCTTAATATAGGTTTGTTGGTAGTTGTGGCATCTAAGGAATATGTTCAATGTAGAAATTGGAGCTACAATTAGCGACTTTATTTCTACGAAGTTACGTGTAACAAATAAAAAAATAACGATGCAATTTAGTAGAATACATTACGAATTACGGTTTGAATTGTTGTTACTCGTATATTGAATATACAATAAATATAATGTAATTCCTATTTATTATTTTATATGTCAGTATGTCAACAACGTAAATCAATTGCTCTGTATATTTCATTTACTTCGAAATAAATATTATTTCTACCATTTCCTTAGAACAATTTCGCAATTTGGAGAGCAGCCAAAATAGTTACAAAATATATATTGTATTACATCTTGAATATTGACGATAAGATCCATCGCAACATGTGTATGGAGTGCGTCGCAAATAGTTCATAGACTGTGTGTACCTCGTGTGGCAAATAATAATTGTAACCAGATGCCCTGGGTAGTATCCAAAAGTCGAGCCCAAACTTCAACTACAGAACTACGCAATCTTTGTTTGTTTTGCTGCTTTTCGAGTTTTTGGTGGTGAACTTGAGAGCACACGAGCTGACATTGAAGTGGCAAACCCAATAATAGCGATAGTTTTGTCGAGTACTCGTATCTTAACCAGCGAACTCCACTGGAGAACCTTGTACTTGCGGCTGCTTATCGTCGCGGCGGCGCAGCTCAGAGGTTTGTGGCCCCAAAAATTAAATAAAATAAACAAGAACCAATAATAGAAAGAGAGAGAAAAACAAATGCTGGAGGGATTAGCGTGGGGTTGATGTGCGCTTGAGAGCACTTGTCATGGATTGAGCTGATTTATAAATAGATATTGAGCCGACAGCTTGGCAAGAATTAGCAGCGATTTTAATTTAAGACAAGTTGCTATAAACGCTTTGATTTAATTGGCCGCCTAGCGGCCAATTGCATGACGACGCGTCGCGAGAATCGTGCCAATTAAATGCGCCGTCGAGAGGGGGGGGGGGGGGTGTGGCTGAGGACAGACTGATTCACTGATTATAGGGTTTCGGTTACAGTTTGGCATGGCCAGCTACTGCTGCTACAAAGGGCAGGGAATGCAGGCAGGGCTGGGCATAAATGCTTCTAATGCCGCCGCCAACGCCATCAATGCTGTCGTCTAGCTGGCGTCAAGCACACGGGCAATTAAGGTAAGCGACTCGAGTCAACTCAACCAGCGCAGTCTGGCCTAGAGGGACGCGACGAGCGACGGCGTTCCGAAAGGGTTCACGCCGGGCATGCAGACGTCGCTCGGTCGCTGCGTTGCCGTCTAGACCAAGTCTAATGATGTGCGGTAGGTACGGTAGTAGGTAGGCTGGTCGTCGCTTTGGCTGCCAGCCCATAGCCAATGCGTAACAGCGGTAGCCCAACGGGCCAAAAAGGTGCGTGCAAACGGAGCAGAGCGGAGCCGAGCCGAGCAGGCTTATCACACATTGCAGAACAACAGAATTCCACTTAAAATGTCGGCCATTAGGCACGTTGCATAGCTGTGCTGCCAATTACAGTGTGCTGCGCTGTCGCAGTCTTTAATTCAATTAAGTGTGGCATTTTTTTCGGGGGCCTTAACATCGAAGAACGCTCAAACTCCCGATCAGTTGCTCAGACCAAGCTGAGCCAAGCGAAGGCACAGGGCGCAGATAATAAACATACGGCGCTAGCAACAACAATAACATTTGCAAATCATGCAAATTGCACAACAACAGCAACAACAACAATGACAACTACAAAACTCCAAGACACGATTCCAAAGCTGGCGATCTGCCAACAAGTTGAGCTGAGTTGAGTTGAGTTGAGTCTGCTTGGCAACCTGGCAACTAATTTCAATATATTTGCATATCGAAGTCAGTTTGCCACAAACAATGAGACGGCTAAAACGCACATTTGTCAAAGTTGCCGTGGGGCTGAGGGCACAGCCGAAATGCGCCACAGCTCAGCTGGGGCTGAGATGGAGCCTATGCCTAGTTGTTTGGCCGGGAAGGCGAAGGCAGAAACAGGCAACGACGTTACTGGTTCAATTTAATGCGACAAGCGGCGATTACAACTACCACAAATGAAGACAGCAACTTTTCGGAGTTGATGATTGTTCCACAACAACATTAACAATTCGAGCAACAACAATGGACGACGACAGTTAACGAAATTTATGCTCGCTGGGCCCTATAAAAGGGTCGCTTGAATGCCCCACACGACTGCAGCTTCAAGATTGAAATTGAAATCGAATGGCAAGATAAATGACATAATAAATACACAAAACACGAAGACATAAAATGCGACTAACAAAGCTATTAGCCTCAGTTTCAGTCTCAGTCTCAATCTCAGTCTGCTTTCTGATCCTGAGAACTTGTCTCTGTCGCTGTCTCAGCCTCAGTCTCTGTGTGGCAATCAATGTGACGTTTGCCTCCATCCTGTCTCAACTGCAGCTACAAACTCGTTTCAGCCTTGGCCAAGAAATGTAATTCACTCGCTCTGCTAGCACTATTATATAACTGCTTGATTCGTCTGTCAGATTAGCTTTCTCTATGTAAACATGCAAATGTTCTTACCACCAATTTCAACCGGATATCGTTGGCCCTAAAATAAAGCCACACACACACTGTGTGTGTGTGTGTTAGTGTGGCACGTGTGAACTCAGCTCAGCTCAGTTCAGGGTAGCGATCAAATCGAAGCGTTAACTCACGTACACGGCACACGTACGCCGTTGCTTTGTAAGCTTTAAGCACATGTGCTGAGCAAAGCAGAGCAGAGCAGTCAGATCTTTTGCACTAATACACATGCACATGCATACTGATTTATCATTTAGCCTCACGAGGAGCAGAGAGTGAGAGAGAGAGCGAGATAGGTTGTCGTTTGTTTCCTGTTTTGGTGCGCCAGCCAATTGGCAAAGCATTAACATTAGCAGTAAGACTAACTTGAGTACTTAGTCATAGCTAGACAATTGTCACAATCTGGTCCGACTTCTGATCCATATTTGTCATATTCTAATATCGAATTCTGCAGAATGCCCACACACAACAATTGGCACACACACACATGCTCGATGTGTATTTAAGCTACTCATGTGGTTAATTTTAAAAATACTCGGCATATGGAAGAGCCGCTGTTGAAATTTGAGTATTATTAGCAATTCTACCGCAAAATCTATAAATAGCCCTCAACAATTAATTGATACACAGACAGCAGAGTCATCTGTGCATGTATATCTATATATATTATATATATAAATATGGTAAACTATATGTTATGCTTCGCACATATTTATAGAGCGTATCGAGGGGGTGGCTCAGCTACACAAGAAAACACAACTCAATACAATGCTCAATTTTACGCGGAAGCCCGGCAAATGCCGGAGTCTGATTCAGAGCTTGATTGGTCGCCGGGCCAGCGTTGGACAATGAGACATTCCACAGCATAGCGTTGAACGGAATTATTATGAAAATGAAAATACGGCTTTTCAAAACAATTTGTGTTTGTTTTATTGTGCAATTATTTTTTGGGCGAAAGTTAATCAAATAACATATAAAAAGTTTCCGAAACCGGATTTATTGATTGGAAGATGAGCACAGACCGCGCCGATTGTAGCTGTAAACAATTTTAGAAACACACAGTCACAACACACAACTCGCAGCAACTCAACACAAAAACAGAAGAAAAAAAAAACAAAAAATGAAAAAGATACAACAACAAATTAGACGATATATGGGAATTCCAGCGTGTGACGCGACAAACCCGAATCTTGGCTGTTTGTTGTTGTTGCCGTCGCCTTTGTTATTGTTTATATACATTTCGCGAGCCGCTTCTGGCACATTTGTTCAATGACAATGCACAAAAGCAACAGCTAGCTAGCTCTTATAAAATATGCACAAAAATGCCAACTGATCGAATAGAAGAAATTGTCTAGAAACAATTTATTTGGCATTTAGCTGAAGATGCTACATATATATATGTGCTATATGCTGCTGTATACTGTATGGTGTATGGCATAATAGAAACATGTTCCCTATTATTTATGATACCCTATAGAGATGGTAATGGATGTACGGCCAACAGCTGTTCGTGGCGCCCATTCATCCCCTTCAGTTTTTGGAAAATGTCAGCGGAAAAGCGATTGAGACTTTGAACTGGGATACAGGGTGTCGCAGAATCGAGCACTCTCGCTTGCCCAGCGCATTCTTAATTGTTAATGTTATGATTATTGTTGCTGTTGTTGTTGTTGGTGCTGTTGCCGATCTGCTGGTGTCTTCTTTGGAAGCTTGTGACGTCGACACACATCGTATATGTGTATATTATTCAACAATCAAAATGGTTTTCACAGTCAAATTTATTGATTAACACGCAAATGCGAATTGTTTGCATATTTTCGTTTTTGTGTTCCAAAAGACAAACAACATCAGATACAGATACAGATACAGATACAGTAATAGATTGGGTAGACAGAGACAACACACAGATCGAGAGATGAAGGAACGGGCGTGTTCTATGTATTGTTTGGCTTGCTTATTTTTTGTTGTTGCTGTGGCTTGTGTGTGTGTGTGTTTTGTTTGCCTGAAATTGGATATGCTATAAAATGTCACTTATAAGTATGCTAAGCGTGGTTTATAGAAATTCCACTGGCATGATTCAGATACAGCTAGACTTCCGTTTCGCTGATTAACGAGTTCAAAGTGCAGCCACAGTCGCCTCTCTACCGCCCCCGCCCCCCACTCCAACGTGGTTCGTTGCCAGAGTCTTTCGTTTTTCCGCTGATACCGGCTGTAGTCATCGTCGTTGTTGTTGTTGTTGTTAGATGTGTCTCGCGTTCTCGTCGTGGTCTCGTGTTTAGTGTAGTGGACTTCTGCTCTGCACACACTCAGATCGGTATCGCTTAATGTGTCTGTTAATTCACGTTGATGTGCTCATATATCTTAACGCTACGATTTCATGTTCGGACTGCGACATGCGAGACCCAGACCCAGACAACTTACCGCATGTGCGACAACAACAACGGCAGCAACAATAAATAGCCAGAGACAGACAAGCAGTGACCACTTTGAGGGGCCATGTGAAAACGTGTTGCAGTTGTTATGGCAATTGTTGTTGTAACTGCAACTGCAACTGCAACTGCCAACTGCCAAGTGCAACTGCACTGCAGGCAGTTTGTTTAACGTGACGTTGAACCTGCCACAAGCATGCCCGCCACTTTATTTCGAACCATCATTATTATCGTCGTCATTGAGGTGCTAATTAAATTACAATCTTCCGCCATAAATAAAGTCTGTGCTGTGCACACAATTCGAGTGACTAAAATGCAATTGTTTTAGCTACTAACTACCTAAATGTATCTCGTCAGCTCTGCGTATTAAAGATGTTTCTCATCCGTCTTAAATATTGTATTGACATGTCGGTGCCTGCCTTCGCGCTTAATAGGCCAAATATTCCGAGATAATAGCGCTGTATTTGTGTATAAGTATATCAGATATTTATCTGGCGATGCCAGCATATTTGTAGGGCAGAGACACGCGCACATAGATACATAATTCAGTTTGTTTATGGCAGCTGCTGCTGCTGAGCGTTGATTTGAAATTAACATATGATTATCACGAATTTTGCTTCCATTTTGATGTTTTAGTTTTTATATGTTTCATACATTTTTGCATACGAAATACATAAATGCCCATTAATACATTTCCATACAAATGTGCACAAGCACAGTTGCCAATGCCCAAAACAGCGTCCCAGCACCAGCAATCGACAATCTGCTGGCAAGCTCGGAGTGTAGTCTGATAATCTGATCATCTGCTCATCATCATCATCAACATTATCAGAGGCATAATTTGTATGCTTACTAATGGTGAGCTGCCAGGCGACAGCAGCAATTTATTTGTGTTTCTTTCAAATGTATGTTTTTTACTTTTCATTTCATTTTTTTGTTTTTTTTTTTTTGTGATTGTGGTTGATTTCTTTTGAATCGAATTTACCCCTTGAATTTTGCTTGATTGCTTGCTTTTGGACTTTGAGCGGGGCGTTATCAAATAGTTGGAAAGTGTCTATCTGTTGGCTGGAAATATGTTTCATTAATTACATAACGTAATTATGAAACTATATCGAAGACTTAAGCTACAGCCACAGCCAGAGATTAACAACAGTAATGGCAGTAGCATTTTGTTTGCTTTTGCATTGAACGCCAAGTGCGGTTAGCTCGCTCTGATCGGGCAATAAGAATGCGTTAGTAAACGAATCGACGACGTCGTACCAACAACAACAGCAACAGCAACAACAACGACAACTTTGTACGCAAATGTTCTTGTTTACATTGCATACGAATTGCTGGCAGTTATCATTACAATTTGCTATTCGCTGTTACACAAATGAGCTTGTCAATGCTGTTGCCATTTTGTCTGGCATCACACGCTGCGTATTTGCAAAATCTTAATCAAAGCAATTGGCATTGGCAAGTGAAGAGCAAACATAATCAAGCAGAGTAACGACGATTCATCAGCAAAGCACTCGCATTACGCTCTTGCATACAAATGCAGCTCGCTGTGTTTATCTATTTCTTGTTTTTGGTGAGATACTTAATAAGTGTGCGGCTATTTGTGGCTATGCTCGCTGGACTGCAACACGCCGCAGTGTCTGCCACAGAAATACAAAACATGGTGCTGCTATTTATAGGCTTATCTGAGAGCGGCGGAATTTTCATTGGTTTGGCATTGTTTGGTAAATATTAATTAGTTTGTAATAAAAAGCGGAGAATAAAAACTGAAGCACAGGCCGAAGGCAGGCAAGCAAATTGCCTCAGTTTTGCGTGTCATGGCGAAATTATCACGACCACTGCACAGATGCGTGAATGTGTGCCATGAGTGTGTGTGTGTGTGTGTGTAAGTTGTAGTACATGACGCAGAGAGCAGTCGAGTGGGGGCCTGGTGAAATTGCAATGCGCCGCAACGTTGACGCAGACGCAGACGCCGCCGTCGACAACCTGCGCGATGACGCATGTCTTTTGTGTGTGTGCGAGTGTGTGCGTGTGTGTAACGTATGCGTTTGTGAGTGTGTGTATGTGTGTTTAGCCAAGGCATAGACATATGGCGACAAAGCTGACGTCATTACACTGTTGGCAGCAGCTAAAGTGACTGGCAGAAAACTACCCCCAACATGCGGGTCTCCGCTCTCCGCTTTCCGCTCTTAGCTCTCTGCTCTTTGGGCCTCACTTCACTCAGGTCATTTCTTGACGCCCAAATGGCAATTGCTGCTTGGCCCAGTTGCTCGCCGCTGCCTGCAGTCAGCACTTGGCGACTAATAACTGGCAACTGGCTACCATACAAGCTGGCAATTATTGCCAACAGCTCGGGCTACCAGCTGTGCAACCATCCATATCTACGGCCACGTCCACATCAACGTCCACGTTCACATCCCACGCACTCAATTAAGAGCGCGCCTTGGCTATTGGGTTACACACTTCAACTTGCGCCTGGCCATTGTCAGAGAGACAGACAGACAGTCAGACGGACGGACAGTCTAGGCACGGCTCCATTCATTTTGGGCGCTTTTGTAGTCAGCATTTAAAATTATTTATTATAAGCAACAGTCGCTGGCTGCAGCTTGAAGAGCTCCACTTCTGCTCGCATTTGTAGCTGTGTCCCAAACTGAAGTTACAGCTGAAGTTGTAGTTACAGTTTGGGCGTATCAAATGTTTTTGGCTCTGCACTGTTTTCGCCCCTCATTTAATTTGCTAGTTGTTTCGGCCGTGGTGCTCAGCTGGCTTCGCTGGCTCTTTTGGCTCTTACTCTGGGACTGCCTCTTGTGTCTTGTGTTGCTGGGTTTTGCCAGTCAAACGAGCCAAGCCGGCCCAGGCGAACGCGTTTAGAGCGGCAACAACGACAGCGACTGCGACAACGGCGTCTGGCGCTTGACGCTTGGCGACAGCAATTTACCTTTAAGCGAATGCAAAAGTATGCGTAGAAAAAGTAGTCGACAACAACAACAGCAACAGCAACAAGAAGAACAACAGCAACACAATCACCCCAGAGAGTGGCAAGCTGCAGAGTCTATAAATAAGCCAAAAGCCAAAAGCTGCGCCATAAATCATAGGAAGACACACGAGTGTCGAGTTATTATGCGATCATATTTTAATTGCCGGATTATTATTATGCTGAGGACTCTGCGCAGCAGACAGAGACGGAGACAGCAACACCAACAGCGACAGCGAGTTCCAATTGTAGTTTTAGTGCCCAGACCCAGTCCCAGTTCCAGTTGGAGTCGCCGCCTCAGTCGCATTCGAGTCGCAGTCAAAGTCCCACTCCCAGTCCGCAGTTTTGATCGCAGTCGCAGTCTCGGTCTCAGTCTTCGTCTCAGTCTCAGTCTCTCTGTCTATCAGGCATGGCAAACCAAACAAAACACCTGCAGACCGCCTGTCTCTGGTCGAGTCTATGCTTGGACAGGTGCGTGCACCAAAAAAAATATTATATATATACATATATATCTAGTTGAGACAACAACAACAAGGAGCACAATGAGAAACAAGCTGACATACAAGCTTTGCTCAGCTTGTCGAGGATTAAATACCCTACTAATTGAATCTAGTCGAGAGTATTGTGCTGTAATTTTGCAAGGATCAGCATTAAGCATTCACAGTCATTTTCTCTGCGTTTGCCAATCAGCTTAAAATTAGCAGCTCGTTATTTGAACTGTGATTTTACGCTGATTAGGATTACAAACGCAGAGTTTATAGATACGGATATCATAATGAAATGATAGTACCCGCTGCAAGGGTATAAAGAGAAAAAAGATATATATTTACATACAAATATGTATATACATATAGCTTTAATGAAGTTGCAGTTGCAGTGTGTTGCACTGTTGCAAGCTCAACTGAGCAAACGAGTTGAGCATGTGTGTGAGAGAATGAGTGTTGTGAGTGTTGTGTGTTGGCAAAACAGGTATGGTTGCATTTTTACCATAAGGCGAACAACAAAGCAACAACAACAAGAGCAAAAAGCGACACCTAGGCCCAGAGAGCTTCCCACCCCGCCCTCTTCGATCGTCTGATTGTCGTTTGTCGTTTGCCGTTGTCGTCTAAGCCCGGCTGACTGTCATCCAACTCTGCTCTGCCTACTGTCCGGCCAGCAATGCGGCCTTTATATGTCTGCTGTCTGCTGTCTGCTGTCTGCTGTCTACTGCCTGCTCGTCTCTCCCTCTGTCTGTTCTGCTGCCAAGATATGCCAGCATTCATATTCACTTCCCCCAATTCCCCAGCACACTCCAGTCACAGCTGAAGGCGCAGCTCCAGCTTCAGCTCCATCCACAACTCTAGGCTGTGGAGTCCCAACCCAATCCATAGCCAGTCCCATGCCATCCCTCACGCTGTCGAGTTCGGATATTACTCGTAAATGCGTACGCAGTTATAACCAACATATCTTTACATTTTTTCGTTGATATTTCTCTCCTTTATATTTTTTGTTTGTTGTTCATTTATTTCTTGCGCAATTCGCTGGTACTTTGTTGGCTTTAATGAATGCATTGTAATTCCAGCAGTTTTTAGTGCAATACACTCCGCATATATTGCGGACAGGAAATTGTTAACTTTTATTGGCTGTCACCAATTGAATTTAGTGCCACTTCAATTCACTGCGATCGAATGGTTTTGGTCAACTCTAAGTAATTGCATTTAAAACGTGATATTTAATCATTTACTTATGACAGCTACATCAGCAAGCAAGAAAGCTGATATTCGTCGTATTGAGCATGTGAAATTTGACACATCGTTACTAATGAGATAAACAATATGATTCATATGCAAAGAAAAATTGTACTCACACTGCACTCCACAGAACAATATATTCAACTGTGATTGAGCTATCTATCCCTGTTGACTACTTCCTTGTCTGCTTTGTAATTGTCTGATCCACATGACTTTGACTGCTGTTTTGGTCTAATTGCGAAATTCCAACCGTGGTCAATTGCTTTACGACAACGCGTATCACAGGGCAATCAAGATAGGGCAACTATCAAAAATATTTATTGTACTATCAATCTGCCATCGTCTTGTGAGTTAAGGTAATGAGTAATTGAATGTTAACAATTTCACGATGAGTCGATTTGTTCAAGTGGCGCTGCTCATTGAGTGGACTTTAAAATGCAAAGTTAACAATTAGTTGTAAGAATTTCACAGTTATTGGTAATGCTAACGACAAGTCAGTAAATAAATCAAAATAAATTCTTCAAGACTGCTGTAATAATTGACAAAAAATATGTAATTATATTTTAATAACTACAAAAATATTTCTTGTAGTTAGTTTACATTTTCACTTTAAATTAAGTATACATTATTATTTATTAGCTTCATTGACTTTCACCCACAAAAATGTTCACAAGATGCAATCTGTGAAGCATTCTAAACAGCTCTGAAATTTGAATGCTCTTAATTGCTGCAATCTTCTTGAACTGAAGAATTGGGGGAACATGTTTTATGGTTAATGCTTCCAAAAAGGTTGTGCCACCGGCTAGCTGAACACATTTGTTCTCTGTCTGTTGGATACGTCAAACTTTGCGTCGCATTATGCTTGAATGATCGCAAAAGTGACAATGGCCGTAAAACAAACGACGGGTTGTCTCAACTGTAAATTTGCGCCTTATAAAATTGCGAGTACAAAATGCTATGCAGATTTCTTAATTGCCGGCAGTGCGCGTTAGTTATAAGCAAACATATGTTTGAATAATTTGTGCTGCTTTGATTCCAACTCATTCATTTCACAATTGAATATACACGACGTACATTCATAAATTCTTCAAGTGACTGACAAAGACACCGATGAAGTCAGAGCGGAAGGCGGGGCGGGGCTGTATTACAGAGAAGCCACCAAACTCGGAGAACTTTCGTTGCTCTCTGTAGCGGGCTGGCTGACTGGCTGGCTTGCTCGCTCTGTCATTGTGACTCTCATAAAATGTGATAATAGTATTCAAACAATTAAACAATTTTCGCAACATGCTGAAACAACTCAAGAGACAGGCAGCAATACAGCAGCAGGCGGCGAGCGTGAGCGGCCAGTGCAAAGGCAGAGGGGAGAAGAGGGGGGAGGTCGGAGCGGTAGGCAGATAGCAAAACATTTATATGTTCTCATTATAATAAAACAAAATCGCGCTCTACACGTACTTATTGTCAGACAATAATAAACAGCAACAGCAACAACAAAAAGATTAATTACAAAAGAAAAGTAAAGAGGCAAAGTTTACCCGTAGAATCGACTTCCAGCTGGCGGTGTGGGGCAGTCGACCGACTCGACTCTTTCAGCACAATTGCAGAGACGTAGACGAGGCGGCGGCGACGGCAACGGCAACGATGGCAACGACAACGACAGCGGCAGCGACAACGACGACGGTGGGTTGAAATTGGCGGCACAGGCAGAATCGAAAATTAATTATGCTTGACATGTTGCCGGCTCGAAGAGCAGCAAGAGCGGGCGCAGGATGCGGATCAGGTGGAGGTGGAGCTGCTGCTGTTGCTGTTGCTGCTGAAGTCGTCGTCTAGTTGTTGTGGCTCTTTTTGTGGTCGATATGAATCGCATTTTCAATTTACTCGCTGTCCACTTTGTCTATTTGGCGATTTCGATTCGCTTTGTTTGTTTACAGCCCAGTGGGAAGAATAAGAACAGCATCAACACTCGACACTTGGCTCGTTACTGGCGCACGCTTTTCATTTCAATTTTTCTCTCTCGCGCTGCCTGTTGTATTTATTTAATTTCTTTATTTTTATTAATTTCGTCTTTTTAATTAATCGCGTGTAATTATTTATACTCGCGAGCGCACGCGCCACTTGACGTTGCCACGTGCCACACTCACACACACACAAAAGCTGCTGAGGCTGCTGCTGCGGTTGGGCTTCCGCAGGATGTGTAAAATTACAGATTACGCATACGCCACGTTGTGCTCAGCAGTCGGCTTAGCTCAGCGTGCCAGCTGGCCTGCCGCCTGTCGTAGTTATCGTCTACAAATTTATTGCTTTAGTTTATTGTCTTTATTCTAATTCAAATGGGAATTGAAATTGAAATGGAAATGGAAATTCAATTGCAAATTCAAATGCAATTTATGTAAAACGCAACAAAAGGTGCAGCGAATGCAATTGCCAATTGCGCGCCAATTTGTAATACGCTAAATGTTTATTTGCTTTGTTGCCGCGCTTCGCACTATCATAACAGCAAATGGTTGTAAAGTGAACGCATTCAACTTTGCAGCAAAATATTTGTAACGAATTTGTTTATATTTCGAAATATTAATTAAAATAACACAATCACTCTTGAACACACAACCAACGCTCGCTTGCTACAAGCTTGCGATAACAATTTCTCAACTCAAGCGGGGATTTCGATTTTGTGTTTTTAGTTTTTTCGTTCTTATATTTTTTTTTTGGCGGGGGCAACAGTTCCCTCTACTCTATTCTCAAGCTCATACTTGTAAAGCGTATTGCTTTTTTTTGTTTTGATTGGAAAACACAATCTGGTGCGATTTTCCTGCGATCGGAATTGAGCGATGTTGACGCGCGCGTGTTTTTCCGTCAACTTGAAGTTTTCCTGGCTGCGCAGGCAGTTTTCTTAGCTCGCGACTCGGCTCGACGCCCGATTCGAATACGATGCAATTCGAGTGCGAGTGCGAGTGCGATTCGCTGCGTTTGAAGTGAATTGAGTTCGGCAAGCAGTAACAAATTCTCTGACCTTTCGCCGGCGCTGTTGAACGAGAACTGAACGCGACGCGCACGAATCGCCAGCGAGAGCAGCAACTGTGAAACACGAGCGTTGAGTGCAGAGACCCGACGCGAAACGAGTCGTCGCCACCGCCCCGAAGTGTCGCTCGCCTGCTGTCGCTATTGTTGCTGTTGTTGTTGCCGTTCGCAGCAGACGCTGCGGATTGGTTTTTTCTTCGCTTGTGTTGTTTTTTGGGGGCTCGAACCGTTAAGCGGTGAGCGTTTTGAGCGCTAAGCAGAGCCAGCAATTGGTTTGGTTTGGGGTCAAGTTGAACTAAAGATGCCCGGCAAACACACCTACACACCTACACAATGAACGAGAAGCACTGCGACTTTTGGCATATTCAAAGTGCAAGCCACTCACTCTCCTCCGACCACAATTCGATATTTCTCTGACTTATGACTTGGTGCTGACTCAAATTGCACGACATTTTGTAACATAATTTTGCGGAATTGCGCGCATTCCGCACTCAGCGTGAAATGAACACCTTGTTAACAGGCAGCAGACAACGGAAAACAGACAACAACAGGTGAGTGGCTCATTCGTAGCACAAATACAGGCCAATAATGTTATCTGCCATCTAAGGTCTCAATTTCCCATCGTTGAACGCTTCTCAGAATTCTGCGCAGTGCTGCAAATTAGAATTTGTCTTGTTTGTCAGCCGGCTTTTCGAGCAATATGCGTTGAACATTGTTTTATTTCTGCACTGCTGGAATGTCAAGGGAAATACCTCATCTAATTGTCATCGCATGGGGTGCATGGGGCGGCGTCTTTTTTGATAAAAGTTCCCGTTGAGCATTTACAACGTACAGCAAATTCACCTTGCTACGAGTATACTTAATGCGACAATGTCTATCGAGTGGTAAACAAATTGGTTGGCCATTTACAGAGCTACCCACAACATAGCATTTGAAATCATGCATTAACAGCAGCGAGCATTACAACAACAACAACAACTTTGACTTATACAACCGCTTTTTACAGTTAAAATAAAATACAGCAACTAGCACTTAGTCGCACTTGTTCAAAAGCCACAAATCTTTTATGGCATTTGTTTCGAATGCGATAATAACACTTAAGTTGCTAAATTGTTGGCTTAAACGCAAATTAAAGACAACGTCTCTCGTTTCGTTTTTCGCCGTCTCGCTGCATTTTGCTGCATTTTTTTGTGGCCGAAGTAAGCAGGTGTTTGCCTGATATAATTTATACTTGGAAGCAAACGCCAAATCAAATTGGCAAGCATTTGACATTTATGCTGAGAGCACAAAGACGACGGCAGGCGCAGGCAGCAATCAAATGCCATGGAAAATGCAGTCACAGGGGCAGCAAAAAGAGATGATTTATGCACTCATTGTATAGGATAGGCATAGACGATAAACCAAAGACCATAGAGCATAGAGCACAGACGATAGAGACCGTAAAGCAAAGATCTGAGCACAGAGCTAAGGCAAATGGGGGAAAACTTGCAGTTATCACGAATGTTGGCGACTTTCAGCAGTTGCCAGTTGAGCATTTGATGCCAAAGTTGCAGTTGCTTACATTATTTCAGTTTTATTTTTTTTTTTTTTTTGGGTTTCCCAGGCGCACATTTTGTCACAAGACGTTGCCATTATTTATGAGAGTATGGCACAGAGAACTCGCAGAGCAAGTAAAAATTTGCAAATGCCGCTGCCTCGCATGCAACCCAAGCCAAGCCAAGCAACCACAATTTGGCTGTTGGCTCTTGGTTGTTAGCTGGCTAGTTGACTGGCTGGTTAGTCGCCAGTTGGTTGGTTAGTTGCCTGGTCATGTGGGAAACCATGACGCAGTCCGTGGCATATGATTTAGTTGGCAAAATTCAATAATTGCACTTCATTAAATACTCGTATTTGAATAGAGTTCGTTTTTTGCGGCTGCTATCTGTGCGCCGTAAACAACTTGAAAAGCAATTTGGCTTAAACGTCATTGCCTTCCAAAGACCGCAGGCCTCCAAATACGCTGGCGGCAGCGTTCGACTGGCCCACAATTTTCCACGCCACTTGAGCGTAATTAGCCGTTGAGCTTCTAAGCTCCATGCAAATATTACGAGTCACATCTCCGCCCCCAAAGGGGACAACGCTTTGGTCACAACTGCGTCTATGCAAAGCAAAGCCCCCAAGTATCCAAGCTGGTCTATATTTAAAACAGTTTGTCGCCTCGCATTGATGCTATTTTGATATCTGCAAATATTAGCAATTTGCCATTATTTACTGTACTTAACGTTGTATGTATGATTCCTGCTGTTTGATCAGCAATTTGTGCTGTCTGCTTACGTTTCGCATTGTATTTTTAGTGAAATCGCAGACACACGCAGCGATATAGATATAGATACAGGTTTGTGCCCAGGTGAGGGTGCGACCAAATCCATAAACAAATAGGCATAGAACACCTACAGAAACAATCCGACGACAACTCATAGTTCTCGTGTTGTGTCAACAATTGACTTGTTGACTGGATTTGGAACTCGGCGCTTCGAATCTGTGGGCATTTTCCATGAGGTTTCCACGCGCGCACCAATGCTCAAAGAATGCCACAGACAATCGCAAGACACGCAGACGGACAGTCAACGAGAGATGTGAGACTTATAAACAAGCCGATCGAATTTCTAATGGCTCTTAACAAAGTTCATTTGCCTACACTTGGACAATGGTAAGCGATACCATAATTAGATGGCAGCAGCACTTGACTTAGTACGGCAACAAAAACAAGATACAGTACTATGATAATGTTATATACTATGCTATACTAGCTAAAGCTGTGTGTGTGTGTGTGTTGTGTCTGCCTGTCAATGCCGAGATCAAAGCGCCAGTTGTTTACACAGGCGGCGAAACTCTCATGCTGTAATTACATAGTAGAAGTGTGTGCACTATCTTACGACCGCAACAAAAGCAACAACTGCTAGTATACAATAACTGCTTGTCCTTGGCTATAACAACAGTCTTGTAACTCGATGTCAGCTCGGCTAATTGATGCTGGACACACACACGCTGGAGCAGCAGCAGACAGCAGGCAGCTAAAACAATGGCAAATGACAGTTGAGTCGCATAATTGTTAGCACTATAAACAATGGCTGTCACACGCTGCGTATACGTATTATGCTACAATTTGGTGTCCAGTGGCTCGCCAACTGTGCGGCGACTTTGCATACATTTTGACTTTCATTCAACATATTTTCGAGTGTCTTATTTGCTTTTTATTTTCATTTTTTCAATTTTAATGGGAATCTGCCTTAATTGAGTGCCTAATTAAAAGGCATTGAATTACACGCGACCTCAACATTGGTCGTCGCAATTAAATCGAACAAGCGACGCATTTTCTGACTTGTTGTTTCTTCATTTCGTGCTGTGCCGTGCTGTGTTATTCTGTTGTTGTTGTTGTTGCCGTTTCTGTTGCTCTTGCCGTTGCCGTTGCCTTTGTCGATGTCGATGCAACTTTGCTGATTATTTCGGAAATGCCAATCAGATGAAAGGCCCACAGAACGAACAGGGCAAGCTCGCGATTGCAAGACGAGCACAACCCCTTCGCTCCCTTTGGAGCACAACCCATACCCATTTGTCGTCATCTGTGTTGATTACGTTCTTGCGTCTGCAGCAATGAGTCAACAATCCAGACGCAATGCGAACACGTTTGTAGCGTGTTGCCCAATTATTTTTGAGTTAAACATCCGCATCATTCTATTGGCAACAATTTGATTATGTGTGTATGTGTGTATATACAAGTATTTCTTTATACACTAGTTAACTTAGTTTTAACCAAATGTACAACAATTCTTTGAACTTATAGGCTAAGGCTATACATAACTAATATTAATTTTAATAGGCCTACACTACATGTTTAACAGTCGTTGCTTTGTATAATCAGCTATTGTTTTCCATATGTATTTAGCATTGACCTAACGTCTCATCTAGCATCACTAATTCGGATCGCTGTTTAATTGTTAACCATCGGCATGTCAGAGTTGACTCGCATGCAATATTTTCATTGTTGCATGCAATACAGTTGATTGCAGTACCGAAACGTTGTGTTGTCACTGCGCACAATATTAATTCCGGCTCCATAATAAGCTGAAGAAGTATAAATGAGTATGTGTGATAATCAGAAATATATGGAGAGTTCTTACGTATGACATAGGCGGATCCATCGGCTGGCCCGACGACCTGCAGAGCTATCAGAATGATATCAATCAACTGACCGAGGAACATGCCACCCAGCGTGCAGAACTTGAGCAACCCGATGCCCGGATAGCCCAAATAGAAACGATCGACGCCAAACATACCCAGAAACACCGACAGCAGTAACGTCGTATCCAGGTGGTAACCATTGCTGGGAATATAGCAAATACGTAAAGATTCCCTGGCAAACATGACATTAATGACTTACGTCCATTTGCAGGGCATTTCGCGTGTAAAGGTCGAGTTGCCAGTTTCTGTGCAGTTGATTTCATTGGCGGCAATACACCAGACACGCGCTCGATTCTCCTTGGTGCAACCACGCAACTGCTGCGTCTTGGAATCGATGTGATTCTTTGCTGGATCAGGGCACAGAAACTGGCCCATTAGAAGCTCGTTGCAATTGACGGTGACTGGTTGCGTTTCCGCCACATAGAACAGCAGTAGCAGCGGCACGGCGCACCTGATTAGCATTGGTGATTATGTTGATTGTGTTGTGCTTGGCGTTATTAATTGCAGCTTGGCGTTATTTCCCAGCTTTTTCGTTATTGTTAGTCGCAATTCCTCTCCAAATGCAACATCGAGAATATACTTTGTTTTGTTTTGCTCTTCTTCTTGCGTATTTTACTCTCTCGCTGTGGTGGTAGAGTCGATAACAACAGTGTTGGCTAATTGTCAGCAAATATGAGCTTGACGGGCAGTCCAATAGGTGGCGTCTGCAGTGCACGATGACATTAGTATTTACCAAGATGGTACGTGTTGCATCTACGAAAATATAAACAAACGAAACCCAGAGCTCTCCGACTTGAATGTTGCAAACAAGTTTTTACAATTGCAACTCGATGATGCGTTTAAGACGAACATGACGTGGATAGTCGACAGACGTACATTACAGCAAATATATTATAACCAGTATGTATAAAGTAACTTTTTACTTGTGTGAGCTTAGGTTGGTTGGTTGCTTAGCTAATTATGCACTAGATGGCGGCAGTATGGAATGGACACTGGTTAAAAATTTACTTTTTATTATTTAAACGGAATATACAAGTTTATCAACAAGCTGCCGAAATTCTTTGTTGTACCACCATCTAATATTACAGCATAAACCGCGTAATTTATACTTTTCCGTATAATAGTATAAAAACACAAGAAGTGCACTTTGGGTATTTTTCGAGTATCACCCAATCATTTCTTTACCTCTATTAGCACTAACCATGGAATGTATTCTATGGTTAGTGCTATTAGTTTTATAATAAGGCCGTTACTTTTTTTGTAATGACCGCATATTTTCGGAAAATGCCATTTTAATGGACATCGGTGAAATCTAGATACTCGAATGGTAAGGCAATTATCGAAATCTAATATTACTCGATGTTTATCATGAAAATCGATCATTTACAACATATTCGATATTTCTCCAACTATGCATTTGTGTGTGTATGTGATGATTACGCATACAGATCGTAAACAGACACCATCGCACAGTGTGTGTTATTATTGTAAAGCTTTTTTACGCTTCAACACTGAATAGTTATTGAAATTTTGAACTCTGCGCGCTTATCATCACCGATGGAGGAAAGAGAAATTAAAAAGAGTCCAAAGTGTTTCCACAGCTAATTTGCAATGGTGCTTTTGTGCTGTGGCTTCAGTCGTACGCAACATCAGGTGGCGAGTGGACGCAATTAAGGCAAACGGTTAACTTTGATTGAAGATGGCTTCAAAAAGCATTATACCCAACACGATTAACCCCGATCTGCAGAAGGAACGCGATGCAGCCAGTTTCAACAGCGAAGAATTCGCCGCTTGGTGGGCGGGCGGAGCGGAGGAACTTAAATTCAAGCGGAGTATCAGTAAGTATTGGAATATAATTAAACCGTTATCTTGCAAATTCCGAGCAAAGGTGAATGCAAATCTCTACAACATATTTGTTGACAAGCCGATTAGATTGATAATCATGATGACTTTACATTTTCTTTTACGCCCCTTTCAGAGGAGTACATGTACAAGGACTTTGACAAGGATGCCTTCATCAAATTGCAGTACATGTCGCATGAGGAGGTCAGTGAATTCGGCATTAAAAACAGCATTGAGGTTGCTAAAAAGCTCCGCCAGCTGCAGGCAGAGCGCAATCCAGGTGGCGACGAATACTGGCCGTGAGTAAACTTTGGCCACTCTAAAGCCAGTCTCTTAAATTGTTTTGTGTTGCAGCACTCTCTTCGAGGCGCCCGAGTTGTGGGGCGTGCATTTAGCGGGCAATCCCTTTGGTGTCATGTATGTCATGGTTGTGCGGGCGCTGAAGTCACAGTGCACCCGGGAGCAGTGGGAGGAGTTTGGCAAGCGTGTGGAACGTTTTGAGATTACTGCCACCTATGCACAGACGGAGCTGGGCCATGGCACCTATTTGCGTGGTCTGGAGACACGCGCCGACTACGATCGGGCCACGGATGAGTTTGTGCTCAACTCACCTAAGATCTCCTCCTACAAGTTCTGGCCCGGCGGCTGTAAGTGGCGCAAGTAAATTGAAATATTCATGTAGCTCATATCTGCTTGCTTGCATTGTAGTGGGACATGCCTCTAACTATTGCGTGGTCATGGCACAACTGTATATCGACAACGAGTGCAAGGGACCTCACATGTTCTTTGTCCAGGTGCGCGAGGAGGGCAGCCACGAGCCGCGACCCGGAGTCCACATTGGCGAGATTGGCAAGAAGCTGGGTTTCATAGGCGTCAACAACGGGTTTCTGGGCCTGAAGAACGTGCGCGTCGCACGCACTCGCATGCTGATGCGGCACGCGCAAGTGCACAGCGATGGCACCTATGTCAAGAGTCCGGCTGATGTGCTTACCTACTTTGCCATGGTCAGCACACGTTGCATCATTGCCCGTAACTGTGCTCTCTGCCTGGCCTTGGCATCAACCATTTCCACACGCTACTCGGCCGTGCGTCGCCAGAGTCCCATCAATCCCAAGTACTAAACTCATACTTAACTGCCTAAGATGTATATTAATGCATTTCCTGCTTGCAGAGAGCCTGAGCCACAGATTATTGATCATGTGACGCAGCAGCTGAAGGTTTTCCCGGAGATTGCCGCCACAGTTGCCTATCGCCTGGCCTATGATTATCTCTGGCAGTTGTTCAACGTAACCAGCAGCGGCATTGAGCAGGGCAAGTATGAGCATCTGCCCGAGCTGCATTCGCTCTCCTGCGCCCTGAAGGTGCTCTGCTCCACAGACAGCACTGCTGCCGTTGAGCGTCTGCGTTTGGCTTGCGGTGGTCATGGCTATCTCACCTCCACCAATCTGGGCAATATTTATGTCAGCACCACGGCTGCCTGCACCTACGAGGGCGAGAACACGGTGCTGCTGCTTCAGATTGGTCGCTATCTGATGAAGTCCTGGCGTGCTGCGCTTGCAGGTGCACCGCTGGCGCCGACTGTCAAATACTTGGCTGAGGTGCAGAAGAATCCAGAGTTTGGCGAGTGGACCGGCAGCTGGCAGAATCTGGTGAAAGCCATGCAGTTTGCTGCTGCCAAGTAAGTGGAGCAGCAGATTCCCTTGTAGACGTGACATTAATCAACTTTCTGCTGCATTCCACAGGAAGACGCAGCTGGCCTTCAACAGTCTGGCCAAGCGGCTGGCAAATGGTGAGTCCGAGGAGGCGGCTGCCAATCAAACAGGCATTGAGCTCACCCAGGCAGCAGAGGTAAAACTTTTGAGTTGCATTCAAATTACCGAGACTTAGGGCAAATTTAATTTTGTAACAACAGCTCCATGGACGTGCATTTGTGTTCCACTCGTTTGTCGATGAAGTAATCGGTGCAAAGGCCAAGAAACGATCATCGGCATTGAATCGTGTGTTGGAGCAGCTGTTGGAGCTTTTCTTGGTCAACGAAACCCTCAAGCATCTGAGCAACATTATTCGAGTGAGTCCCATCGCAGTGCCCCTTTTGCAAGCATTTTCTTTAATTTGCATTTGCATATCGCTTTACAGTTTATTAACTTGACAGACGCCGATCTGAACAAGCTGCAGTCCCGACTGGAAACCGCCTTATCGAAAATCCGTCCCGATGCAGTGGCTATTGTGGATGGCTTCGATTTCAGCGATCGCCAATTGAACTCGACAATTGGCAGCTTTGATGGCAATGCCTACGAGCGAATTTTCGATGCAACTTTGAAGTCGCCCATGAATCAGAAGTCGGTGCCAAAAAGTTTCCACGAGCACTTGGGTCCATTCATGAAGTCCAACATGTAATGTAGCTACGGTACATTAACCTAAAATATCAATATTTTTATTTTGCTCGTTTTTAAGTTGTCTTGGTTGTTATTGCTCTTAAATGATTTGTAAACAACGATGTTATTTGTTTTGATTTTCTTGGTCTTGCTCTTTGACGTATGAACTCTCTCACTCTCACGCTCCCTCTCTTTTTACTTCACTCTTAGCATGCGCAATTCGTTTAAAGCTTTCGAGCTTTGCGCACTTTGCCCCCAAAGCTTTTTCTTCGTGTGCGCTCATTGCGCTAACTGCTCAGTTAGTGAGTGCAGCTCTTAGCGACAACTTGTTTTGGATTTCACATTGTGCTCAGTTTTACTTTAATTCCTGTTTGACCAATAACAAAATGTCCCACATAAAAAATATAATTCCTACAACTGTGAACCCTGATCTGCAAAAGGAACGATCAGGGGCAACCTTTGATGTAGAAGAGTTGGCCGTTTGGTATCAACGCAGTGCTGAAAAGTTGAAAACAAAACGCGAAATAGGCAAGTGCATGTGTCGCTTTCTTCCCCTCTGCCGATAGGCAACTTTGTTTGTTTGATAAGAAAGTGCAGGTTATATTTGATCATTTGTGTTTATTAATATGTCGGCAAAGTCCAGCAGATAATATTGTCTACTGATTGCTCGTGCGAGCGTGTGATAAATACTAATAAAATTGCTAGGGTTTATGTTTTAATTTGTATTGATCGCCGCTGATTCTGCTTATCAACTTCAAGTCTTCTAAACCTTTGGATCTATCAGACTTTGGTTTTGTGGTCAACATTGTATATCAGATAATACCAATATACATATGTCTTCTGAACTCCATAGAGCGTGCTGTCTTCACTGACTTGGAGGACGGTTATGGCTTGAACCATGAGTACATGTCCCATGAGGATCTCTACAACTCCACAGTGAAAAAGGTGGCTGAAGCAGCGCCCAAGTTGAAAGCACTGCAGAAGAAAATGAATCCAGGCGGTAAGGACATTTGGCCGTAAGTCGTTTATTGCTAATTAATTAAGATCGACTTTGAGTAATTTACACTTTGAACTTTTGCAGCGGAGCCTTGTTTTCGATTCACAGCAATGGCTTGTTTCCCGCCAATCATCCACTGGCCACCCACATTACAATGTTTGTGGACGTGATCAAGGGCCAGGGCACAGCCGAGCAGGTGGCCAAGTGGGGTCCCATCGCAGAGAACTGCAACATCATTGGCACCTACGCCCAGTCGGAGCTGGCTCATGGTACCAATGTGCGTGGCATTGAGACAAGAGCCGACTACGATATCCGAGCGGGTGAATTTGTTTTAAATACCCCCAACTTGGAGGCCTACAAGTGGTGGCCAGGCGGCAGTATGTAGTAACATATTTAGACCTCTATTGAACTTACGTAACATTAAATCTATGTTAGTGGGTCACACGGCCAACCATGCGATGGTTGTGGCCCAGCTCTACATCTCCGGCAAGCACAAAGGCATTCAGATGTTCATTGTGCCGTTGCGTGATCCGGAAACACACATGCCACTACCAGGCATCGATATTGGCGAGGTTGGCAAGAAACTGGGCATGGCGTCGGTCAATCAGGGCTTCCTGGGACTGAAGAATGTGCGCATTCCACGCGATAACATGTTAATGAAGTTCGCCAAGGTGGAGCGCGATGGCACCTTCACTGCCAGTCCCGCTTCCAGGGTCAACTATTTGACCATGGTCTACACACGTTGCCTGATTGTAGAACTGAATACTCAGCTGCTGCTGGCGGCGGCAACCATTGCCACTCGCTACTCTGCTGTGCGTCGCCAGAGTCCCATGGAGCCAGAGTAAGTGAATGAATAGTTCTACCTTAACCGACTTTAATAACTATTTGGTTTTGGTCTGAACAGTGGTCCAGAGCCGCAGATCATTGATCATGTGACGCAGCGTTTGAAGTTATTCCCGGAGATTGCCACTGGCATCGCGTATCACCTGGCGGCGGAGTACATGTGGGAGCTCTACGATCAGACGGTGCTGGATGCCAACAATGGCAAGTTTGAGCGACTGCCCGACATGCACGTCTTGTCTTGCGCCTTGAAGGTGCTGTGCTCCACCGATGGCTGTGCTGGCATTGAAAAGCTGCGTCTTTCCACAGGCGGCCATGGCTATCACATTGCTGCTAACCTCAGCAACATTTATGGCAACGCGGTGGCCTCGTACACCTACGAGGGCGAAAATACGGTCCTACTGCTGCAGATTGGACGCGCTCTAGTCAAGGCCTGGAACAATTACAAGGAAGGCAAGGCACTCTCCTTGTCCTATGCCTACTTTGAGACTTCTATGCGCTTGACGGAGTTCCCCAAGTGGGACAACTCCTGGCAGTGCATTGTCAAGGCGTTGCAGTATACTGCGACACAGTAAGTGCATATTTCGTTGTTCGATGCACATGAGTATTTAATATCTGAACTTGCAGCAAGACTCGAATTGCGTTTGAGAATTTGGCGGAGCGCATCACTGCCGGTCAGTCCCAGGGAATGGCAGCTAACAACACAGGCATTGAGCTGACGCGTGCTGCTGAGGTATAACTTTCACTTTAGGTCAATTCATAGAACCAACATCTCAACGTCTGCATTTTTCTTTTTTAGCTCCATGGCCGGCAGTTTGTGTGCCAAACTTTTATCGAACAAATTACTGGACCCAAGGCCCAAAAACGCTCCAAGGCGCTGAACGAAGTGCTGGAAAATATACTGGAAATGTTCCTAGTTCAGACGGTGCTTAACAATTTGAGTGACATACTGAGAGTAAGATGTTATCTTGTCATAACACGCTGCCAAGTAATGTTAATTTTGCGTTCTCTTTATAGTTTATTAAATTAACCGATGCGGATCTGAGATCATCTGCAAAGGCGCTTGGAGCAATCGCTGGACAAATTCCGCCCGAATGCCGTCGCCTTTTGTGATGGCTTTGATTTTCACGATCGCGTTCTCAACTCTGTGTTGGGCAGCTACGATGGCAACATCTACCCACGACTCTTCGATGCGGCGAAGCGCAGCAGCATGAACCAGAAGCCCGTTCAGAAATCATTTGAAACTTACCTTAAGCCACTGATGAAGGCTAAATTGTAAATTGTGCAATATACGGATTTTCAATTTTATTTGGATGTATCTATGCTATGTATCATTCATTGATTAAACACCTCAACGTCCATCGCAAACAATTATTTTCTCAACACAGTTTAATCCGTCTAGCTATATTTTATCATTATTTAAAATTATTATGTTTAACCTTAACTTTGCCTTTGACATCGTCGAATACCTTTCAGCAAAGTCGGTGAGTTGCAGTCGTAGGTCAATGCAAATGTTAATTTTTAAAAAAGTTCTAATTTGAATATACAACAGACCATGTACGCAACGTATAATGTTGTTTATGCGATAATTTCGAATTCTAGTTAATTTTCATTTAAATAGCACGAACTTGGCTTTGTTTTTTGAAACCTTTGGCATTAGCGGTGGCCATGCGTCAACTATGTAATCGTCTGCTCTTATATAAATTGTTTTTTCATTCTGCCAATGCTTTATTACTATTGAACTCAGCAACCCAACAGACAGTTGTGTGACTATGTCCTCTGATGTCGAGTGCGCCAGTTCAAGCTTTTACCATTTGCACTGTATATTGATTGTTTAATCAATGAATGGGCGAAGACAAACAATTTTATTTATTGATAGGTTCACTTACATTAATCATCTTTTACTTGCATCTCACTTTATGGTTCCATCAAGTATACGCCAGAGGAATTGTTTAAATTAGTTTTATACCGTTTTTATTTAGCAAATCAAAACCAATATCTCAGTACATTCAGCGCATTTAAAAAACTAACCAACTAAACGCTTACATAATAGCAATAAAAAAACGCATTATGTAAACCTTTGAAAAAAAAAATAAACAGATCGTAATCGATTGAGAGAGAATCAATCGAGGTACATTTACAATTATAAAAAGTTGCAGTTGCGTTTTTTACAGTGTAGAAAAGGTTGTATGTATTTGTTGCATTCAGAATGTTCTTGTTATTGTACGTGTGTGTGTGTGTGGATTGAAATTGTTTATGATATTTGAAAATTTGCTTTTAAAGATTTCTATGCTGTTGCTTTTCTAATTTTTGTTCTCGATCATTTTGTGGTTGTAGTAGTATTTATGTCATGTATATATATATATTTTAATTATTATTAATTATATATGCATTATACACCATAATTACACACACATTTCTTTTAGTTTTTGCTTAATTGTATGCTATTTTTAGTATTATTATTATTATTATAATTATTATTACTCATAGTATTATTATTTAACTTTTCTTTTCGTAATGAAAATATGGCATATGAGCGTTAAAATTGAAATTGTTATTGGGGGTATTGCTTTTTGTTCATGGTTTGACTAACAGTTAAACAAATATTGCGGCTAATTAATTGTTCATAATGTTTGAGTGTTTGTGTGTTTTTACTTTTGGGAATCTATTTTAACGGTAGTCGTGGTTATATGTGAGAGGGCCGTGGAGGGGAAGGGGGTGGGATTGCTTGTAAACTTAACAATAATAAACTTTTACTATTGCGTGTAAATATTTGTTATCGTTTTCGTATTGCTTGTAAAAAAGTTAAACATTTGCCAGAGACAGTGAGAAAAAGAGATATACATAGATATAGATATAGAGATAGAGGCCGTGAAAATTGGAACGTAAAGCTAAATAAATGCACAATTCATGCGTTTTCTTGTTTTCTGATTTTGATTCTTAGCCATGGAAGTGGAAGCAGTCAAGAAATTCAGCGCAGTTATTGCTAATTGCCATAAATAATTCATTTTGGTTGTAAATCTGCAGAAACTTAATCAAATTATAATTATACAAATTTCTTTTCACTAAATAATTTCACACCACTTGCAATAAATATTTTTCATTTGTTTTCCGTTTTGTAGAAAATAGTAGAAATTTATGTGGTTTTCCTCAGTTATCAGTTGGTTTCAGTTTTCAGTTTTCAGTTGGTATTCTCAATATTTTTGTTTTTATTTTGCCAGAAAAATGTTTATACGCTTGTTTTTTCGTTTCCGTTTTCGTTTTGGTTTTTGTTCATATATTTTTGTTTAGTTTTTTGCTTTTTTGTTTCGTTTTTAGGAATTACACTAATAATTACATAGTTATGCTTATGTATAATATAAACTTAAAAACATTTATGCATCAATTTCAATTGTTTAATGTGCCACACAGAGTTTCAGTTAAATTGGGCTTTTTGTGGTAATTCGAATTTGTTTAAATTAACATTTATGTGGTTTACAGATTGGCGATTGCAATTATTTTTATCATTTTTGTTTTATTTGTTTTCTTTCGTTTTAATTTAAACTGACATCCAATTATGTAATTCGTTTGTTTAGTGTACTGTTTGTTGTATTGTATTGTTTATGTGTATTCAGCTAACATATATTATTAATAATAATATTCATTCAATTTGCACGAAAAGTTATCGATTGATTCAAATAACCATGCGTTTACATCTATGTAGTTGTGTGTGTTTTTCTGTGTGTGGATGCTGTGTTTGTGTGTGTGTACGTGTACATTTTATTATTTTTTTCGCTACATAAGTAATTTGCTTAATTTGCCCGCCCTTATATTGGTTTTTACTATTTATATATATAATTTTATTTTATATATTAAATTTCGCATGATTTATTTTGCTTTTATATTTGATATTTTGTTTGTTTTTGTTTTTCATCGTTTTTGTTTTTGCTTTTTTTTTGTATTACACAATTTACTTAAAACTTACTTAAATAGAAAAGTTTGCACACACAGACACACACACACACCGCTTGTTGTGTGTGTGTGTGTGTGCCGCATTTGACTTACAGGTAAGTTTGAAATTTTGTTTTTCTTCATCATTTGTTTTTTACATTTGTTTTTCTTTTTGTTTTTTCATCGTTTTTACCCCTCGCGAAAAAATTGTGTGATCTCAAGTGTTGCTGCGTGTTGCCTATTTATTCTTGTTCTTGTTGATGATGTTGTAGCTTGCCATTTGTTAGTTTATCATTTTTATGATGCTTTTCTTGTTGTTATTTTTGATGTTGTTATTGGATTTGTTATCGCGCAGTGTATTGAGCCGAGCTTGGTTAACCAAAATCAAATGCACGCCGTCACCTCAATTGTCGTCAAAAGTCGTCCGCTCTGATGCTCCCATTGCTCATACTGCCAATGCTCCAGCTGCCGTCGATCAGCTTAATACCTGCGCGCTGTGCCATTATCTCAGGCGTAGAACTCACGATTGTTCGCATTTTTCGCATAGGAATTGTTGGCGGGCGAACGCTTTGGCTCGTCCAGCGCATAGGAACCCTCATCCTTTTTCCGCATGCGATAGACAATAAACATGACCACAAGTATGGCACACAGTAGGCCCACAACGGCGCCTCCAATGACAGCTGAAAAGGGAAATCAATGGATGTATTAAATACTAATTGAGAGGCTTTTTCTATTCTTTCGAAACTCACCAGCCAAAATGCCGGGCTGCGCAAAGAAACTTGTCGTGCGATCCTCCTCGCTCATGATGACCACCTCGCTATTGCCACCGGGCCTGTGCTCAACGATTTTCGTGTCTGTGGGCTGGCTGTTTATGTTGTTGTTGGGATCCAATTCGTGGACGTTGGTGCTGACGCTGCCACCCGCTGTAATTAATGTTGCAAATGAGATGCGGCGCTTAGTAATCAGGCATTTCGATGATGTGTGCGAAACGTGCAAAAAAACACAAAGATATTACGTATACGTATAAAAACCAGTGTCCATTGAGTTCAGTATTGTGAGTGAGTGTGTTTGAGTGTGAGTGTGTAAATGAGCTGATTGATGTACGTGTGTGTGAGTGAGAGAGTGTATGCAATATTTACAAGGCTTTGGGTGCTACTACTAAGTAGGTTGTTAGTTCGTTAAACTTCTCTTAACTACTTTAATCCAACAGATTTGACAATTTCTCTGGCAACTTTAATTTTCAGCTGGCAACTCATTTCGCGCCTAATGAACAGCTCTGTCCCCTCCAATTATTCTACTTGTTTTTGCTGTTATTGCCGCCATAATGAACAAACTTTTGTCACAAATAAGTTTCGGTATTCAGTATTGGGGCAAACAGAAAGAAAAAGCCTCAAGATATCCTAAAAACCGAAGGAAAAAAACCAAAGACAAACTTTTATGCTTTACATTTGCAGTTCATTTTTCAGTTGGCTGTGAGCCGTTTTTGTTGACCCACTTGGCTCGGCAAAATTTGCGACTCTTGATTTGCATATTTGACCTGCTTGCTCGTATTGTGCACGTTTCTGAGCTCGTAAACACATGTCTAGCGAAATTGAATGCCACTTAGTAGCCAAACAAATGATTTTTAATTAATTTAATTGCCATTTAGCCCCACCAACCGGTATGAGGTTGTCTTTGCTTTGTTTTTGTGTAATTCTGCCGCCGCCTGCCTGCTACTTGGGCTTTTTTAGGAACTCTTGATGTGAGCTTAAGACAAACATATTGCTTGTTTAGCCATTGTACATTCTTTGTTGATGCTGATGCTGAACGTCAATATACAAACAAATATACAAAGAGCGCACATATTTGGCGAGTACATAAGCCTAACGCCGAGGGTTATTCTAGGAATTTAAAGGCGGAATCTAAGAGTCTAGGGCACAAAAGAAGTCACAATTAGGGATAATCTTTTTTTATACTGTTAACATTTGATTGCATTGCTAAGATATGTGCATCATATTTTAAAGTTGTCTATGACAATTATGGCAAATGTCCTTTAAAGAAAATTTGCGGCTGTTTGTTTCTAAACTAATAAATATTGCTTCTTCTATGGATACTAGTGAGTTGTGTTAACAATTAGTAATACTACTTCCTCGAGCTGTAACATATGTTACGATTGCAAGAACCCTCGCATGCGCTTTGTGTTTACTTCAGCACTTCGTTGTGCTGGTCAATTGACGTCAAATTTGGCATATTAATTCGGATAAACAATGCCAGCGGCATTTGTGTAAGACAAGACCGAAATAGAGTCATTCACCATCTACGATTTCGTCGTATGTGTTTTAAGCGGAAAAATCTGTTCAAGTGCTTGTCTGTTGTATGCTTTAGTCGCAAGAAGAGCTAAGACAGTTCCTTTGATATGAGGGGCCATTGAAAAGTGGGCGTGGCGGTAGCGCATCAATAAATATTTGCTTTAAGGGAGAGAGAGAGAGAGAGAGCAGTGCGCATTCTAGGGACGAGGTCAATTGCGAGTTACGAGGACACGTTGACTTTGACTGGCTGGTTTAAGAGCACAACTTTAAAGTGCTGTTGTGTTTAAATTATATGCCAGCTAGATTGGGCGTGGTGAAAGGGTGTATTAAATTGTGATTGTCAAAGGCAAGTCACACACGCAGAAAAGGCACTAAACGCCAACGCGTCGTATGAGCAACAAACAATGTGGCAACTATGGAGACGAAGGCCAGCGGCACGGCAAGAGGAAGGAGTGAGATCAATCGAAGGTTGGATGGTTGGTCTGGTTGGTTGGTTGCTTCGCCAACGCCAGAGCTCAGTGATTTTTCATGTGAAGTGCCCCGTGAAGTGTTTTCCACTCGGTGTCGGCGTCAAATCAGTGCAAAGCTTAGTGAATTTTTCCAGAAGCTTGGAGAAGCAGTTCAGTCAGTAAATCTACTGCCAAGGGGAGCAACTGCTTTCCTTTGCACCGTGTGTATGTGTGAGTGCCTGCAAGAGTGTGCGTTAATGGAACTTTACTCGTTTGGCCCTCAGCTAAACAACAGACTGAATTGCAAACCTCATGTGAGGCTCTAAAGGCAACGAAATGGCATCCATTGATTGAGTGGGTTTTTGTTCCCACTGCAAGCAAGCCAGCTGAATCGATTGTTTGTTTGTCTGTTTACTTATCAGCTCAAATGACAGCAATAGCCATTAATTAATCCTGATTTTCAACTTTTAAACCTCCCGAAAAAAAAACAAATAAATAAGGAGAGAGAGAAAGATACTTAAAGCTGCTGCATCTGCAAAGAAGTGTCTGCTTAAAGTATATGACTGATGTCAATGATTTCGAGTGATGCAAGTTACTGTGTGAATGATAAATGTGAAAAGTTTCGTATGAATTTGCTGAAAAGTGGTTCGAAGGACATTTTATGTTGTGGATAAAGTTTTGATTGTGTTTTATTTTTTGTGACCCGCGACAATGATTCAGCTTTGGGTTAAAACGCGAGTCAGTGAGAGAAATAGAGACAGAGAGGCGCCGAGAGATTAAAGTGGGGGGGAAGGAGAGAAATTGCAGCAGCCATGACGTCACGCGACACCTAGATCTAAACTAAACTGAATTCGTACTCAAAATCAAATGTCAATCAAATAAAAGCACTTAAGATACGGTTTTAATAATAATGCATAAGCTGCTCCATTAGGTTAAGCCATACATGTGTGCGTGTGTTTGTGTGGAAATACAAATAAATGTGTTGAATTGAAAGCAAAAATACTCTTTCGTTGGATCAATTGAAAGTGCATACATAAATAATGGCAAATACTAAAAGCAATTTGCTAAATGAATAAAGCAATCAAACTTGGCAACAATGCGGTGTCAAATGCAAATTCCTTGGGTTTTGCAATTAAACTGTCAATTGCGAATTTGCAATTTTGCCATCATTGTTGAAGCGAATAAAATCAAACGATTGTAATAGTAGTAAATTCAAGTCGCAACGCAAGAAATTGCAGTGCAGTTGACTTACACAAAACTCAAAAAAAAAAAAAAAGAAAAGACAGGGAAAACATGCGACAGAGTAAAAGACATAAAATACCAAATACAAATAAAAAGTACAAATAAAAGTGTGCAGGAGACTAGAAAACACAATGGAAGACAAAAGCAAAGAGCAAAAAGCAACAAATGATAGGAAATAACGGAAACGCAATGATAACAACACAAGAGTACATAATAGAAAATAGAAAAATAAAAATAAATAAGAAGAAATGAAAAAAACACTGACAGCCTGAGGAGGTGTTTTCCACGCCAGCGTCCTTTTTGTCAGTGACATCAGTATATAAATCGTCGTCCTCCTCGCCGCCATCCACATCGATGGTCTCTCCATCGCTCGTATCCACATCGACATCTTTGCCAACTGCTCCCTTATTTTCGGTCTTATGCACAGGCACAATCAGCTGATCGTCTTCATCTTCTGCATCGTTATCGCTATTGTCATTGTCATCACTATCTTCGTCATAATCATCGCTATCGCCATCGCCATCTCCGTCGCCGTCGCCGTCGCCGTCACCGTCACCGTTGCCATCGCCGCTGCCCTGCAGCGTCTGCTCCTGATCGAAGTCGTCGTCATCGTCTTCGGGTTCGGGCAGTGAAGGCGTGCGTTGTGTCGGCGTTGCAACCTTGGACTGATTGAAAGAGGAGGATGCGGGGGTGCTGGAGACGGAGACGGAGACAGGTGTGCTTGGAGTGGCTTGGCTGGAGTTGGTGGGTTCGGTTGTTGTTGTTGTCGTTGTTGAGGTTGTCGTGCTTGTGGCTGCGGTTGTGGATGTGCTGGTGGTGGAGGAGGTGGTGCTGCTGCTGCTTGTGGAGGTGGTTGTTGTTTGTGTTGTTGGTGTATGAGCTGCTGTTGGATATAAAGATGTGTTTGTTGTTGTGTTTGAATTATTATGAAAACTATTGATGTTGGTGTCGTTGTTGTCGCTGTCGCTGTCAATCGCGTTGTTGTTGTCCTGATTGCTTAAAGTTATAGTGGCATTGATATTGCTTGGGTCTGAAATGGGCGTGATTGAGGTTGAGGTTGAGGTGAAGGCTGTTGTATTGTTGTTGTTGTTGTTCTTGGTATTGTTTGTTGTGTTGGTTGTTGTGGGTTCTTTGGAGGTAGAAGTAGATACGTTGGCATTGACTATAGTTGTAGTAAGACTAGCTTGATCTTTACCGATTGTGCTGATGTCACTACCACTGCTGATGATGCCGTTGTTGTTGTTGTTGATGTTGATATTATGATTATTGTTGGCGTTGGTGCTACTACCAATGATGGTGCCACTATTCGCTTGATGATTATTGATATTATTATTATTATTGAGATTGAGATTTATATTATTGTTATTATTGTTCTTGCTGATGTCGATTTGATTATGATGGTTGACTCTACTCGAGATGAGCTCGTTGTTGTTGTTGTTCTTGTCGTTCGAGTTATGCTTACTGTTTGTGTGGCCCACGTTCTGGACTCGCGTGTTGTGCGAGCTCTGGTGATGATCGGTTATGGCGTCCTCGTCATCGGGTCCAAAGCCAGAGCCAGAATAGTCCGGATCCTTGTCTAGATCATCGTGTATCTGGTCGGGGCGAGGCGAGGAGGGCAAAGAAAAGTGAAACAAAACATTAAAAACTGTTTGTTAAGGTTAAAAGCAATTTCAAGTGCAATTCGCTTTTATCAAAAGCGAACGAAACGTGAAGAAAGGAAAAGATAAGTGCTCTGTGTCGTCGCCGCCATTCACATAGAAGCAGGTTAAGAACTGTTGCCTGCTTTTGTGCGCAACAAATGGCAACGATTTGCATTGAGAATTATGCGACTGCCATGTCCTTGACAGCAACGCGTACAATGGCCTAACCATCGACGTGGAGACTGAGCGAGCGGAAAGTGGGAGGTGGGGAGGCGGGGGAGACGTGATTGTGGCGTGGGTATGTGGCATGCTTGGGGCGTGGCACAAATGGCATCAACTACTCTACGCTCCACTCGGGGGACACATTTATATGGCTATTGTTTGACTGCGACTGAGACTGCTGTGGCTGTGACTATGGCTTTCATGCCTTCAATGCGGTCTTTGCGGTTTATTTGGGCAACACACACACACACACACACAAACACACAGACACATATACGCGCTTGAAAGCGTTGCCAAACAAAGACACAATGGCACAACAAACTGTGACCAATGATAATTGTCATGGCAAAGGATGCCACAGTCGTCGCTTGTTTATTTACTTTAATTTTGTCGCCGTTTGCTTTGCGCCATAAAAACTGGAGTAGGACAAAAGGCGAGTCAGAGTCAAGTCGGCAGCTGCCTTATAGCCCAGCAGCAACTTAATTGAATTTGTTCACGCGTTATGAAATGCCAACGTGTTTACGTTTATTTTTATACTTATGAGTTGGTCGACAATAAACACGCGAGTGGAGCGGGTGGAGTTGAGTCCACTCGCCGCCCCACTAGACACGCCCCA
>JAWNPP010000037.1:0-329938 GCA_035047445.1 Drosophila siamana
TTTTTTTAATATTGTTAAATATCGATTTTTTTGTAACAAGGGAACAAATGTAAACTTATAGATGCAATGAATATGAATGGATGTGAAGCAAAAAAAGAAGCACAAGCAGTTTGAGCTTTGATAATATCAAAAAAAAAACTTTGAAATGCTTTATTTAATTCAAGACATCAACACTATCGATAGCTTGTAAAATATGTAATCGGTGCTGCCATCTGTCCAAAATGCCAAATTGAATGGTTGGCGGGCATATTTAAAACACTATGTTTAGTTCAACAATTGAATGGTTGTGTTAAATAATGGAAATTCTAATAAAACAAATTAACTACACATGACTAACACATTGTATGCGAACTAAACAAAATTTGAATATGACATTCTCATTCAATTCTTAATTTAAAGTTATCTTAAGTTAAATGTTATTACCCTAAAAAGGCGAATCAACAAAAAACCAGTTTGGCGACCAAAGTTTTAATCTTTCTTCCAAAACAGCATGGATGCCCGCTGATCGAAGATATTCATTGTTTATTTTTTTGATGGTGTATATACATACGTCTCATAATGTTTATGAGAACGACGGAATAAGAGCTCTAAGCTGGGGTCTCTTTCTATCGAATCCAAACATTCGATCTTCTTTCATTAGAATTCGATGTTTGGTTAAGAAATTGATGATGTTATTTATAAGTTGCTATAGACACTCCCAGGCCTTGAAGATACTGGTGAACAGTGTACATCTTAAAATACGATATGTATGAATCATAAATTATTAATAAAGCATGGTTATATATTTATTTAAATTTAAATGTGCAAATGAACCATACATATGGACATATGTATTTATATATATATATAGATTTTAAAGATATGGCAAATATTTAGGACATAACCTAATGCGCCAGAAGGTTCTCCAAAAAATTATATGTAACTATTTTTGGAGCAAAGAAGCCGCCATAACCCCTACGTCCCTTGTGGTAGATGCCAAGACCGGAGAGTGGTACAGCAGGATTAGGCACTACATCTTGCAGATCGATAAAAGGTACAGTGCTCTGTGCCGCATCCTTGTCCATGCTTGAACTAACGAATTCCATGTACTGATTACCCTTTGACAATGGCAGAGAACTTAGCGGTGATTTTGTGGACACCTGAGGATCGTAAAGCATCAGTTTCTGGCGTGGCTGGTCATAACGTTCCTTCGTCCAATCGTTGCCCAGCCAGATACTATTGATATCTGGAAGTATTAGGCGACCTGTGGTAATATTAAATGTGCTAAAACGCACCTCCAAACTGAGATGGTTGTTCACAACATGAAATCGTGCTCCAGTTACCACCATCGTGTTATTCTCAACAGTAATCTCGTCCAGATCGAGTGAGCGGCTACTATAGCTGAGTTTATGATAGTCGTAACCTTCACGTGTGTCTACATGGCTCACATTATACACTTCCAATGGTATCCACGCCAGAGATGATTGATTGATCAAGCCACCGGGCAACAGTTCGCCCTGTTGCAACTGCAGATGGAAAACACGCTGAGACTTAATAAAACGTGCCCCGGTAACAACCATATTTTGTTGATAGTACGAAAGTGTATCGCGCAAATTGAAGTAGCGATCGGACATTAAACCTTCTTCATCACACAAACAGAAACAGTAGTTGCAACGCCAGAACCAATATGTCCAGGAGTCGGCTTGTTCGCCGCCTGTTGTACAAACGGCCTCATCTTTGTTGTCATCCATGCCGAGTAGCCGTCCGTTATTAAACCGTATGTAATCGTAACGTCGTGAACTATTACTGGTTCTATTTGATTGGCATACCGTCATATCAGGGCCGATGAATTGGCAACTATGCAGACGACCTGCACATTTTGGTTGCTTGCTGCAGAGTTCGTTCTGGACGCAGCCCTCAGTGCGTACATCGATGTAATCCTCACAAGTTTGAAGGCAACTTGAGTCCTTGTTCAGATTGATTTCATTCTCCACATAGCCTTGCAAAAGGCGCGTCACTTGATCGTAAGTCACTCCCAATTTCGACTCCCAGTTCTTAGGATCGCAGCGCCAGTAGACGAGCCCTATGCGGGACACCAATTTCATTAGGACTTGTTTGGAGTGCTTGATGCGTTTATGATAGTTCAGTCGCATCAATGACATCTCCAATGTGAAATTGCCCTTACCAGACTCACGCAGTGTGATCCATGAGTATTCCATCATTAGGTAAGCCTTTAGTTCGGTCAGCATGAATTTTGTAAACAGATCATAGGCAAACTGTTGAGGCGATTGTTTTGCAGTACATAGTTGATTTTCATCCATCTCATACTTGGCCACCATCTGTGCGAAGAGTGAGTTTTCGCTATTCTCCTCGAGCTCGCCGAAAATGTTACTATGCAACGCCTCTATTAAATAGCTTAACGAGTTGGAACCAGGCATCACACACCACTTTGCAAAGTTTTTTAAAGTGTATGCATCCATTTTGTCAGTTGAGTTTTGATCGGCGGTCATGTATCGGTAGTGTTGTTTAATTAATTTTGTTATATCACCGATTTCACTTAGCTTATGCGCCAGCAAGGATTCTTCAAGGAACTCATGTTTCAGCGTCTCAATAGTCATTGCAAAGTATTCGGCTTGCAGCTTCTCCGAGTGCTGAATGCGATCATTGAGCTCCTCCAAACGTTGCATTACTTGACCCTGCTTGTCCAGCAAATTGGGCAACTTACTGGTGTCCACAGGCGCATTGTCAATCAATTTCCACACTATCTGTATACCTTCGCCAACTTCCTTGATTAATTTTAGTATGTCCACGGCGTCATTGATAATGGAGTTGCCGGCAATCGGTTCAAGCCACAGAATAGCTGATAGTAGCATCAGTAACTTCCCTAACATGCTTAATTTGAAGCGCATAGCCGATATTTCCAAACGATTGTTTTATCTGAAAGATATATGTATGTAAATTGATGCGTTATACATAAATCATGAATTTGTATAATATGGTTTTTTTTCGAAAGGAATACAGTAGGTTTGCACACATTTTTTGCAAAACACGCTTTTTTAAGAAATGCACACGTATGGAAGTGTATGTGAAGGTGTAAAATTCAAATGCAATTTTGTCACACATTTGAAAATGTACATAAATTCATACATACATATACACGCACACATAATTATGCAAATAAGTACATAACTTACGTCAATTAATTAAGTACACACGGAAATTGTTTCTTGGCTATTGAATTTAAGGCACTAGAAAATACATACATATGTGCACTCTTTATCTCTATGATTCTCTATGTATATACACGAGAACGTACCTATGTATGTATATGTATATATATGTTTGTAGTCACGTCTTGAACACGCAGACTTCGCTCCGACTCCGACTACTTTGCTTGCTTTTCTGGATCTGATGCGTGAAACTCTAAAGACGGGGAATTCCGATGAATTTATTATTTCAATATAGCGACGGCGATTCTGTATGATATGGTCACACACTACACTAGTGATGCCAACATCAAGTCACAAGCTAAAGCTAATGAGAAAACATCTACAAAATGAGTAACTTCGTTAAATATAAATATAAATATTTTTTATTCGAAAGTATGTAAATACCTAATGTTTCAAAGTACGAGCAAGCTTTATTCGATGTTTTAACCCTACATGTACTAGCCAATTATTAATTTTTTCAGTATTTTGCAAAGTTATTATTAAATATTGCTAGACAACAATTTTATTGTTTTTAAATAATAACTGAATATGGAAGTATTTAGAAAAATGAGCTTTTCAAAGTAGTTACGGAGTTACGTTTAAATAGCTAAATTAGCAACACTGATCTCCACATTCACTTTTATATACATACATATGTAGTACATATGTATATGTGTTCATTGGTACATATAAATACTTTGAATCTTAAGATGGCATATTAGTTTCTTTCATAAAATTAAAATATTTTTTCTTCACAATCAAGGTTTTAGAACTTTTTAGACAATATTGATCGTCCGTTCAGAGATTATATTATTATATTTAATTCTACTTTTTTATAGGAGATTGATATCACAATGTGCGATACTGTGCGCATAAGGGAGGGTATCTCGTTATCGACTACATGCATTTATACATACATTTGTATATGTACATGTGTAATATATTTGCATTGCGGTATCTAATATTAGCACATATGAGCACATAATGTTACTCAACGAATACCAGTTGACGGAAATGCACCAAAAATGAAAATCCAGCACTGCAGCTGATCTGGCCTGGATGCAAACGGCACAATGAAGCGCATACAATTGAAAGCAACAACAGTAGCAACAGTGTCTGTAGTAACAGCAGCAACAATAACGAAAGCACCACGAACCAACCACAATACAAAAGTCGCTTAAACTTAAACGCTTCTCTTGCTTGGATAATGATAAGAAATCGTAGTGAAAGCCATTAAAAGCATTCCTCGCTGGGTTAGACGAGTGATTGCGCCACACAGCTGACCAAAAGAAATAAAAAGGGGAATCCCACTGAAAAGCCGACCGCTTGCCGGGTTGCAGTTGTTGGAAATATTCCCTTTAGACGGAAGTGCTTGGATTATTTGAGAATAGTATTTGAAGAAATTTAATACTTTTAGTGCACAAAGCGAAAACTGTTGAATGGAATTGCGATAAAGCTGAAAAGCAAAGTACAATCACAAAGGTGATTGCAGTTTTTTCCTTCTAAATAGAACACTGACAGAATGCCAAGCCAAAACGTACGAAAATAAACATAAAGAGAAAGAGAAAGAGAGAGAGGAAGAAAAATAGGAAAACTAGCAAAAAATTTTCCGAGGATGTAAGAAAATTCCAAAAGACTTGTGTTAATGGATTTTTCTTTTAAAGAAATGAATTACAAGTATCCAGATTGCACGCTTGATATATACACACATACAAATGTATATGTATGTATGTAAACACATGTACTTATGTATGTATGTACATACATTCAAATACATTTGGAGTGCATGCAGTTTATGAATTGTTTTACCTGATAGACAGAACACACATGCACATTCAATTTGTATGAAAAGAAATCCGTCAGCAAGTGTAATAATTTGATAGAATGCAATTTTGATTTGCTGAAAATTTGTTTATAGTAATTGTCAATATTATTTTTCCATTTAAGAATTTACCAAGAGTGTGTGCTGAGAACTAAAACAAAACTTGAGTACTAAACTTAACAGTGTTAAATAATACTTCACTGATGAATCATAAAACATGAATATTAAATTAAAGTTTCATATTAAGTTAATTAATGATTCACTAATAATTATCTTAATAATCATTACATGTTACCTTTCAATACAGGCTCGAGAAATCAACTGTAAACATATCCTTCTTATGGAGTACAATTGGTTTACAATTTGGAAATGAAAATACATATATATATTTTTTTTTAAAAGAAAAAAAATATTTAAAAAAATAATTTTTTTTTTTTTTTTTTTTTTAAATTTTAATTAAGATTAGGTTTTTTAATTTTTTTGGATATAAATAAAAATTATTTTTTTTATAATAATGGTAAAAAAAATTGTGTTTTGGGTTTTTTTTTTTTTTTTTTTTGTGTTGTTTTCATTATGGGATCGAAGACTCTTCTTACTTTGTTGTTCAATACATTTTCTATTCGCACACATTTATAAATATCGTAAATCGAGCATTAAGTACCTCAAAGTTGAGCATTCTGGTATTCAATATTTTTCTTGTAAATGTAAATGCTTTTATTCCTGAAACTGCTACTGGCCCTTGTTTCCACATGTTTTGAAGAATATATTTTGCCAGATTTTTGACCGTCTACCGTCTACCGCCGCAGAAATATCCTTGAAAAGTGATGTGCATTCATTGGTATCATTGTCTCGGCAGGTCTCTCCGGCAAGACAGTCATGCCCTTTTGTTAGCAATTAAGTGAAACAAAAGCAGTACACACACACGCACACTCACAAGTGAAGGCGCAAAAAACAGCAAATGCAAATTGTTAATTAAAGGAATGCATTGTTTAATGTGCCCCTCGTGGTTCATATTCTCCAACACCTGTGCGACTCTCAATAGACCAGCTCCAGTTGCGACCCTCGCTCAATTACACGCACAAACATTGTGCACACACACACACATACACACACACATATATATATATATATATATATATATATATATAAACTGGAAAAATGCAGCAATTGCGAATGGACCTGCGACCCAGATGCGATGTCATCCGCCATCTGATGGCGTTTTCCATTATAGCATTAGGCGTGGACGAGGTGGGTTGAAAGAAATTGCATGCACAACTCTCGGTTTTATTTTTTCTTTATGAATAAGAATTACGAGGACATCCCTATTGCTAGGCTGACGATGACAATGTCTGCTCCTGTTGGGTTGGATGGCTCGGCTCTGCTTTAAACGACTTCCCCGATGGGGAACAATTTATAATTTGATTAGCACATCGCTGACTGCACAGCGAAGGGAGCGACGACGACGTTTTGCGCAAGGGACCCCAAATGGTGGCGTTCAAAAGTTAACGGAAGTGCATCTGAGTGCATTCACGCTGCGAAGTCCATTCTAAGCCCTATCTTATCTCTACCTATTGAGCATGCAAATGTCGCTGCTGCGGGCGGGAATCACACTTCGTTAGACGCCTCGACGAGCCGACATTGACTAATGATGATGAAGTGAACCCACAAAGAAAGCAAAAAAAAAAAAATAAATGTGTTCTGGAAAGGCTGCTGTGGCTCAATAACTCTAAAGGCCATCAAGAGTATATCTTTGGCTTTCAATTAATAATACAAGTGGTGTTTTTATTAGGCCGAACCGCAGCACAAAAACAATGGCACAAAAACAAGTTGAGCCATGCCATGATAATCAGTTTGTATCTGTTATTCGCCATTGTCTGTGTGGGTGTGTCAGTTGTGTGTGTGTGTGTGTGTGACAAAACAAAGCGAATTTACAAACTGCATGCTACAAAAAAAAAACAATCAGAAGTTACATCAGTGTGCTCGACGGACCTATATTCCATTTTTTTTCCCCCGCCCACGAAAAACATAAGCAATGAACAACAATGCTGGTGCTCAAAGGATTTTTGGCACAAGAAACGCCCTATTGAAATGTTGTATTCATTCATTAAACAATAAACAGCAAACACGGATGGCACCAGTGGCGGCTTTGGCCCAAACAAAATAGATTAATGGATCCACATAGTTGACTAAATCAATTTATTATACCGTTTGCAGACAGTTGACCGCATAAAATAAATATCTGGGCTCCTTTAAGGTCTGTTCCCACTTATGATTCAAATTTCATTTATTCGTGAAGACGTGTTCGTTGAGTCGACCATCATCATCATTATTGGTGATCAACTTTACCGTCTCACTGTAAAATTGCTCACCAGCAATGTTGCCGTCGATTAACCAAGATTTATCTTTGCCTCATACTTGTCGACTCCCTCTTCTCATGTGCGAACTCCTTTTCCAGCAGCTGCCGCATAGCGGCCTGACGCATTCGAAATATCAGCGCCACTCCAGTCTTCATTTCCAGTGAAATGGGCTTAAGCACACAATGGACGATAGAGCCGCCAGTTGCGACCTTCGAATAGTCGTGTTTAGCCATCAACGTCAGTCTGTCGATACCAGGGATAGTAGTTGCCTGATGGATGGCTAGGGAAATGGTCTGCGCTACTTACACGTTTTCCGGCATTTTAGAGTATTCACAATGCAATAGAAAAGTGGAATGAAAACGTGCACAAGCAATACAACAAGAACAAGAAAGATATAATATACAAATAAGTCTTTTTAAAAAATTAAAAGGCTTGCAACTTAGCGGAAAACTCAATACTAACTGAGACCCAAATGATTAGTTTTGGTTTAATTCGATCAGTTGTGAATATTTTCACCAAGAAGTTTAGTTAATTTCCACATCATGTATACGATGTAGTGTTATTTAAATACCATTTCAACTAGAAAAAGTATTAGAGTTGAAGAGTGCAACGAGGTAAGGTAATTAAATTGTGGAATATCCACCTAAATTGAATACATGCACATTGACTAATGTATGTGCTACAAACGGAAGGAAGTCGCTTGATGTGAAGTAGAGTTGCCACTTAGCAGCGTCTGGGCTAAAATGTGGCATCCATCCCCAGCCATTGCTTGCGATTGGCCTATGTCCGGTTACAAGAACTTCGTTTAATCAAATGTTTGCGGACTTTTAAGTGCAAACACTCGTGCGGTAAAATATTCCTAGTTGTATATAACACACACTTATATGTATATGTATATAGACGAGTGTGCAGCTCGCTGAAATAGCTCACCCAGTCTTTTCATTAAGCAGTCTATTAAGGCGCAGCCAAATAAGGTGCTATGTCCAAAGGAGTCCACATGACGGTGGGTATGAAAGTGCAGTTGAAATTGGCAAACAACGAAAAGCCAAGACAAATCGTTGTTCGCCAATTGCTGCACACAAAAGCCAGCAAGTGGGTGGGGACGAGGGTGAGGGGATCACACACACACACACACGCTCAGGTGTGTAATTGCGATTTGAATTGGTCAAGTGTAACAATGTAAAGACGCCAATGCAGTGACTGAGCTGCGACAGCAAAAGTACAGAAAAACATGCTGCACACACATAACGCAGACAGACACACACACACAGGTATACACAATGCAGCTGACACCTACACAAAGGAGGAACATGGACTATGGAATCAATTGGATCTATGAACTTATGCAGCCAACAACTCGAACTTTGTTGCCGGTTGCCGTTCGAGGAACAAAATCAAATTGCAAATTGCAACCAAGTGTCACGTGCATGGACACATTTTTGGGGCCGTTGCCAGAACCGATGCCGATGCCGTTACCAATGCCACTGCCACTGACGCCTTCACTGACGCTGCCTCTGCCTCTGTCGTTGCCTTTTAGTAGTCGGTAATGTTGTGACATTTGGGCGCGCTTGGCCTCGCAACGGCTAAGGTTATTGCAATCGCCGCCAAGGCAATCAATGTCGGAAACATGAACTCCCAAAGTGCATGTGTTATAGTCGCACAAAAGCACACACACACACACACACGCACACATGGAAAGGGCCACATGCACCTGTGTCATGCTGCACTTTTCGCTGCTCCTTTCCGGGGTGGCAACCATTCATTATGTTGACCACGCTGTCACATTTGCTACGTGACAGTTTGCTAACTGCTCCAAACGAGAAGAGAGTCAGAGAGCCAGAGAGAGAGAGAGAGAGAGAGAGAGCGGGAGAGAGAAAAGGAAGAGAGAGGAAGACAACTGAAGCAAGAGAGAGGAAGACAACTGAAGCATTGTCAACTGCAATGCATTCTTTCTCCTTTGTCCCTTTTAACATTCGCCACACTTTAGCGTACATGATGAGCAAGTATGAAAACTTCGTCATTAAGCTGTTTGGCTTTTGCGACTAAATCAAAAGCGATCTCTCTAAGCTATGATTTTTATTTACGGATCATAGCTGGTGTCGTAAAGCGGATCTTTAAAATCGCATCATTGACAAATTGAAAGTGCTCGATATTAATAGAAATTGCATGTTTGAATTGTTAACAACCACTTGACAATTTACAGAGACATTGATTTCCTAAATAATTATTTTCAATTAACGCGTGCAGTAAAAAAGTAGGAATACATCAGGAAAAATGAAGACTCTTCCATATAAACTTTTAGTTACTGTGATTTCTCTTCTGTACTGCACTCAAGTAGCGTCTATTAGATCACGCGTGTATTAAATAAATTTTTGTACCCGCTACCATAGGGTAGAAGGGATTATAGCGTGACTCAGGAAATGATGTAACAGCAGAAGGAAGCATTTGACCCCACAAAGTATATATATTTTGGTCAGGGTCACAGCGAGTCGATACAGTTTTGTAGGGAAAATCATACGCAGCTGCACGTGGCTGTCGGTGAACAATGGGACCGTGAGGTATATTTTATACTTTATGCGATATAGGAGGATGGAATACGAGTACATATCCCAAAAATACAAAAAATACTCTAAAAAGTGCACGTAATTGTGGCTTAAGATTTAGTTGTGTCTTCACACTCTTCGTGAAAGACTTTCACAACTCCATTCAATTGATGGATGCGCGGTTCATAATGCGTGCTATGGGAGCAACAGGAGGCATCACTCCAATTGACTGCGGCATTTGTGGGGCACTAATCGAAAGCCGCCGACCAGTCAACTGATGCCATAGCCAACCTTTCGCATTTCTGCATGCAGTCGAGTTGTGCTGCATTTGGCTGCTGGCAACAACAGCGCTGGGCTGAACCGTGTTGGCTGATGGCTGATGGGTGATGGGTGACCATTGGGTTTAGGATATAGATACTTAGTGCGAGCATGTGATGCATGTAAGTGTGAGCATGCTTTTGGCATCATCGGTCAATCGAATTGCCATTACAATATATGTATGTGTGAAGTTATGGCAATGCTACTCCGGGGGATTGGAATGCAGACCTGGTTGACCATGTTGTCTAGTTGGCTAGCTGCCTTTTGAGCTGTACAGCATTTGTATCGAGATTGCAGGGCAGAGAATAGAGCTTCAAATTACAAGTAAATAAAGCGACGAACGAGTAGTACGCCCCCACACCTAGCAACCAACCGCCAGAAACCAAAAAAAACTAACAACAGCCAGCCCCATGTAGCCAGAGTTGAGTTATGAACGTGCTGGGAACAGGAAGCGCAACGAATCGAAGCCTGAGGCAACAGCAAACCCCGAACCCAATTCAGAGGCAACATCAAGCCATGGAAGGTAAAGTAAATGTGCAAACATTTATTTATGTGCCAGCCATAGAGCACTTTAAAGCACTTCAATTGCCCTGATTCCCACTGTAAGCTGCGAGGTGTGTGCTGCAACCAGGAGCTAGAGCTGGAGTTGCGAGTTGTGAGCTGTGAGCTGTATGCGCTTCTTTCCTAACCCAAATAAATGCTTTTGAGTGGTCGTTGGACAACGCTTACAAATGACACTAGTCGAGCCTCTACAGAAGCCAGTTTCAATGTTCAACTGCTATCGGGCTGTCTGCTTGTTTGGCTGTCTGCCTAGCAGTTTGTTTTGCCAATTCAAATTTCACATTTGTCGGGTATTTGCAATTGCATTTTTGCCTTGCCCTGCTTTGCCTCTCCTCTGCATCGGGCCAATCGCAAGCCCATAGCATTAATATGCCGGCCCGGCCCGTGGCCCATGTGGTGAATCCTATCCAGACTTTCCAGCCGGCTGTATTCTCCCCAGCAACAGCCCCAGCCCCATCCCATTGCACAGTAATCGAAAATGGAATTAAATGTTTTGCAAACACTTGGATGCGTTTGCCTTGCCGCGCCAGAGCAAAAACAGCAACAGCAACAACAACAACAATAAACTGGAGCAATACTGTCAGGATATAAATTAAATTTTATTGCCAACTTTGGTCCGTTTGCGCTGTAAATTGTGATGGATCTCCGCCATTTGGCCTGTATAGTTTTAACGCACATCCATGCAAACATTCACATGCACTCGCTTGCACATTCGCTTACATATATGTTACATTAGTGTGCACTCTGATGAATAACAATTACCCTTGAAGTGAGTGCTGTGAATAAACCCCATCGCATCGGCTGACTGCCTGTATTTCGCTGCTCATCGAGTTCAATTTCAATTTAAATTCTATTTAACGTTGCATTTCGAAAATAGTTGCCATTCCAACGGCTGTGTAACGGCTCTCAATTAATCAATTCGTATATTATTAGCCAAATTCACACAATTTTCGTGCATACTGCTCCATTCGAAACGAAACGTCGTTGCAGGTATTTTCACTTGTACACAGTGACTTTTCAGTTTTAATGAGCTCTTGTGAGTTACACATTTTTTTTTTAAGCAGCAGCAGCAGCTTTAATTAACAAAAATGAGTTCCTTAATAAAAGAGAAGACAAAGAAAGAGGGAGACACCAGCTGTTGTGGAGACGTGCTGAAAGACTAAGAAGACACATGAGTCCTGTGCCGAGGCACATTTGGAATGGATGCCGTCTGTGCAAATAAGGAACAACAGCAAATAAAATGTCGCCACTAAGTAGTGTTTTCTTTTTGTAAATGTTGTCCAATTTTTTGCTCTGCCTTGTACCCTACAATCTAGTACAAAAAGGGTATGCTGCAACTAAGGATCTAATATATATCTCAGATTATCGAGTTCAGTTCACTACATTTCATATAATGATTCTATTATATCTGGTTTAGTTTAGTTATTTATTGAATTACGGCACTTCTTAAGGAACACTTTTAAAAGATTGAAGATAAAAAAGCAAGGAAATAAGAAATTCTGTCGCTTTACATAACGTTTTTCCCAATTTCACTTGACATCATAATAATAATAAAAATAATTGATTAAATTAAAAAATTACACGAAACTTTTTTTCATTTAAATACTCTAGGATATTTGTTGAGTCGTGCTGCATATTTTGTACGTAGCATACTGCAAGGGGGCACGATGTGTTGTTGCAGTTGGCGTTAAAAAAGCGGAAAATCGCAGCACATTTTTGCTTTTTAATTAAGCCCTCCATTTTTTTATATGCCTTTCGAAAGCGACACGGCGTGATTCCGTGCGAGAAGTGCGAGAATAGTTTATTTTTCCACCAGAGCCCTCTGGCAAAAGTGCAAAGTGCAGAATGGCAAAAAAATAAAGTGCGTGCAAATCAGTGAGGCGCCAATGCGGTGGCTGGCAGAGGGGCGAAATGTAACTGTTAGCTCTGACCTTGTTGGCCAAATGAGATTGTAAAGAGCGTGCGAAAACTTTTCGGAATGGTCTAATTGAAGGGACAAGATTGAGCATGCCAGCCTCTAAAAATGACAATGGACTGCATTGAAGTCATTTTAGGCAATCTAACGCATCTTTGGATGATAACAAAGCGTATTGCCGGCAATCTTCTGTAGTTCTGTAATTAATCGTGGTAATATATAAAATAAAAAGAACTTTCCATGTTATGCACAATTTGTGATAAATTGTGACTAATTCTAGATAGCAGAAACTACATTTGATTTAATTTTCCACAAGCTGCAGTCAATAGTCAAAATGTTTAATTTCGAGTACGCAGCATATGATGTGTAAAAAAACTGTCCAAAAAATACACACAGACGTAACATAAAAGCAAATAATATTAAAATAATACCTTGACATACACCAATGTGAGATTTTCTGATAGGCGGTAACGGTGTCTGAATTATTTATCCAATCCTAAAAGTATACTTGCCTGGCGCAATCGCAGGCAACTTAATTAGTTTCGGTTCCGGTTTGAACATTTTCTGGAGACTGGCAGCGCGGCTAAAGATGCGGAGGATATCCGAAAGAGAGGTTGACAGTTTACCCTCTAGTTTTGCCTTTTCTGTTTTTTTTTTTATTATTTTATTAAGTGTAGAATCTGTACAGCAAAGTTATAGTACCTTAACAACACATATATAGAAAATGAAAAAGAAACCAAACCTCATCACAATTATGAGGACTTTACATATGAATGTCAGCCTAATTGTTTTGGCAAAGCCTTTCCGTTTGAGCCGCCTCAAAGGCCTCGCAGGAAGTAACTTCCTGCCTAGTAGGCTGCGGTGTCTTAAAAGCTTGTCATTATAACGGCTGGTATGTCTCCCAATCTGCTCTTCTACCGTATGCAGCTTTAAATCTCTGTGGAGAGTAGTGCCCCGCACGTACCAGGGACAGTCCGTTATATTTCTTAGTATTCAATTCAGCAACACCTGAATCCATTTAGAATTTGATTTGGCTGCGATCCCCCAAATCTGGATTCCATAAAGCCAAATTGGCACGATGCAATGCGCATATACTGCTCTTTTACATCTAAGCGGCAAGGTGCTCCGTCTATGAATAAGCCAACGCAGTTGCTGTATCCTTATGTTCCACTTCTTAACTGTGGCTTTTAAATGTGGCCCAAAGGTAAGGCGCTTATCCAGGGTAATTCTAAGATATTTGGCATGCGATGGCTGCTCCAAAGTAACTCGCTCAAGCTGGATTTCTCTGCGATAGCTGGAGTTATAAATGACTGCAATGTCATCAGCATAGGTCGCAATAAGTGCTTTGGAGGGAGCTACCATATGTTGACTGTTAGGGGTAGGCATATCAGAAATATACAGCGAGTAGAGTAATGGTCCAAGCACACTGCCCTGTGGAACTCCTGCTCTCATTCGAGTATGTATCCTTAACTTTGACTTTATACTCTCGTCCTTCCAGATACGATCTTAAAAGTCCATAGAAGGGGGCAGGTAGGAGATTCTTAATTTTGCACAATAAGCCAACATGCCACACCTTATCAAAAGCTTGCTGCATATCAATAGAGACTGCATTGGAGTACTCGAGATCGTCAAAGGCCTGTAAGATATGCTTCACCAATCTGTGAACTTGTTCAATAGTACCGTGTCCTTCTCGAAACCCAAATTGATGATCTGCCAAGATATTGTTTTGACTCATATTCACAATTATTCGCTTGGCAATAAGTCTCTCCCACACCTAAGATATAGAGGATAAGAGGCTTATTGGGCGATATGACTCAGCTTCAACCTCAGTCTTACCGGGCTTGTGAATCATAAAAATCGCAGCTAATTTCCATTGCTTTGGGAACACTTGGATCCTAATAATAGCATTAAAAATTAGAGCTCTATAAAGGATGGCTCTCTTGGGTAAGCCCTTTAATGTAGCGTGGCAAATTCTATTAATTCCCGGAGCCTTATTTTTAGGCAAAAAATGAATGACTTCAGATATTTCTTCAAACGTTATGGGTTTAATAGGTAATGACATCTGCAGGGGAGTCTCCAAGCCATGGTGAGTCTCTCTAGTTTGCTCAATCGAAGCAAATTCATAAGGAGTGAAGCGATCCTCTAGATGTTGTCCAAAATCATTGGCTTGCTCCATCTCATTTTTTGCCTGTTCACCATCAGAACAGCGAACAGGAACCTGTCTAAAGGGTTGTCGTTTGAGCGATTTCGTGCACTTCCATAGAGAATAGCTCGTATCAATCGTGTAGTCCATGGAAGACAATTTTTTCTCAAAGAATTCGCTTCGGAGTTCTCTTAAGAGGGTTCGTAGTTCTTTTTTCCACAAAATTCGGTCTTCAGGATCTTGAGAGTGAACGGCTCTTCTTCGAAGCCGTCTTTTTCTTTCGATCAGCTCTCTGGCTTCCCTTGTAAGAACAATGCCATAGCTTATAGGCCGATAGTCAAGATTTTGTGGCATTGAAGCAGAAGCAGCTCTATATTTATTTTCGGTTAGAATGTCAACCGCTTTCTCGATGTCTTCTCTTGTGTCTAAAATCGAATTTAATTGGAAGGAGTTGTCAAGATGTTGTTTGAAAGCAATAAAATCAGTCCGACTTGTGATCAAACGAGGATACGGTCTGGAATTAACACCATTTGTCAGTATATTAACAACAACAGCTACGTGATCAGAATCTAAATCCCAGCTTTGGCAGATATTTATTTGAGAATCCAGTATTCCATGGTATAATGCAAAATCAATGCATGTAGCTGTATGTGTAGATACATATGGGTATCTAGTTGGCGAACCAGTGGCAAGAATTCTAGCCCCTCTGACTGAGATGGATTCGGCTAGCTCGCGCCCTCTGGGAGAATTATAAATGACGCCCCACATCCATTGTCGAGCATTCCAGTAACCTCCAACCAGATACCTCTGTCCACAAGAAGCAAGTAAGTCAGTGATGTATCTTTCCTCGATTCTATGCCTTGGTGGGCAATAAATCGTTCTTACTTCCAAATATCCTAAGACTGTGGCAACTTTCATGGAAGACATTTGAATAGATTGAATTTCAACAACACTTTGTGGAAAATGGCTAATAGAGCTTCTCACCAATACTGCCGCTCCTCCGTTGCCATGATTGTGTTGTGAAGGTTTGTAAGCTGGATAGAAGGAATATCCAAATATTTTGACACCTTCACCTCGATTGAGCCTTATCTCACTTAAAATTAATATATCAATACTGTTGTTATGTGCGAAGAGTTCAACATCTTTGGCTTTGCCTGAAATGCCATTGACATTCCAGATGAGGATCTTGAGTGTGTTCATTATGTAATTGGCGCGTTGTTGTGGACCTGGAGAGGTGAATTATCCCCAGTCGCTTGCTTGATCAAGCTGGCCATTTCAAAAACTATGTTTTCAAGCCGCTCAAGTCGTTGGCTGCACTGCATGTTTTGCTGTTGTTGCTCCTGCTGCTGCTGTTGGAGCCATAAAAGGAATTGCTGCTGCTGCTGTTGTTGGAGTTGTTGTTGCCATTTCAAAAATAGCTGTTGCTCTTCCATTAATATTGATTGGAGGTCAAACGCATGTTGCTGTTGCACACCATTTTCTTTTGGTTGTGGCTGCTTTTGAAGATTATGTAGTCGACGCAGTGCAGGGCCATTTGCATTTCTTGCTATTGAAGCATAAGATAGACCTCGACTAATGGATGCAGAAGTGTTGGGCATTTGCTGGGTAGGTTGCTGTCGATTCGTCTGTAGTTGTTGATGTTTTTGTTGGGATTGTTGCCGTGTTGATTGCTTCTTTGAAGAATTCATAGACCGTTTAAGGTAGTCTTGATACCACTGACAGCCTTTGTAGTTTGCAGTGTGATTGCCTGCGCAGTGCTTACAGATTGGCGGTTGGTCTTGAGGACGTACGCATTGCTTAGTTAGGTGATCTTCACCACATCGAGCACAATTGGGTTGTTGACGGCAATACTTCGCTGTATGACCAAATTCCTGGCAGTGTATACATTGAGCAATTTCTGATGTTTTGCGCATACTTTCTACAGTCACTCGCTGACGACAAAGTGTTACTATATCATATACAGTATTTATTTTTGCGCATGGTTTATATGAGCTTAACATCTCGGTTAGATCTGGACCATGGATTATGCACATTAATGACATCAAATCCTAATGCTCCGAAATTTAATTTGTTAATGTGCTATGATGTAGTCCCCTAACTACTACTCTATAAGGCTTCTCTTCTTTCATTTGATATGTATGGAATTGAATTTCCATTTTATCAAAAAGGTCAACAATTAATCTATAAGCTTCGTAGTCTTTGGGAAAAATTCTAGCTGTAACTCCTTGGTTAACTTTAACTATTACTTTATCTAAACTAGTTACTTCCGAGATGAAATCGAATAAATCATTAACGTTTACAATACTTAACACTATTTGTGGTGGTTTTACACTATTGTTAAGATTAGTATTAATATTAGAATCAGTCTGTTGAGATCTGTTGCCTGAGTCAATTGTATCCATATTAACATTAGATATATTTCGTTGGGTAGCAACAGAAGAGCTAGTAGGGTTCTCCTCTGCGTTCCCTGTTAATTGTTTGGCAAGTGTGTCACTGTGTATGCCCTCTTCCATATCTAGTAATGCAAACCTATTGCTAGAGCTTGCCTGTTTCATTAAAGCTGAGGGTGATCCAAATGTGGATCACCTTATTAAAGTTGTTGTTATTTGGTGATGGCGATTTCTTCCTCTTATACAACAGATGCTTTTGTCCAGCCTTCATTTTCGTAGCAGCATCATTAAGTGGTGTAGAAGAAATTATATCAGTTGCCCCGAAAATTGGAGAGACAATTGCAGCAGCTCCACTGGGTACTGGATAAGCATCGTCAGATGAGTATTGCGCGAGATTTATATTATTGTTAATGCTCTTTGTAGAGAACACACTACTAATTACTGCAGTACACGAAGTTGCCGTGGAGAAAGTTATATTACTAGTAGCACTAGTAAATGTTAACGTGGTACTGATGTTCTGGGTTTCAGAGCACAAAGTGCGTTGAGCACTGATGACCTCCAACCTAATCTCCGAAGGTGATTTTCCAGCTACTTGGTGCATTTTTTCGTAATCAATCTGCTTATTACTAATACTAAGCTGAAAGTTAGAAAAAAGTTCTTCATCCATTTCTAAGAAGGTTTGGCTTCAAGCAGCAAAAGTTTTGCTTAGTTTTTGTTTTTGTTTTTGTTTTTGTCAATGTCAAAAGGTCACATGAATTAACCGATAAGCGCTGCTTATATTAGCCCTCTAGTGCGTCTGCGCGCCGAGTGAGGGGTGATGTGATGCCCAAACGGGCAAAGAATGTAGTCTTATTCAACTACAGTTATGTTTTGTTGTTTTTCAACTGCCGACACTGCACAAGACAGTGTTCGAATTTTGAGTATTGCAAACGAAGAGTGCTTAAAAGAGAGCGCGAGAGAACCACACGCGCTTTGTTATGCACTTTGCTTTGTAGTTTGCTTGTCCGCGACACAGCCGATCACGTCATGAGCAGATTAGCGACTCGTCTTTCTGGTAAGAGAAAAATTGTCTCTATTGATTTTCGGGCATATTTTCTTACAAAGGTGGTTTCTTTAGGTTGTTCCAATAATATATTAGACGATTTTTAGCGCAATTGATGTTCAAAATGACCTAGATTTTACTGGAAACTTCAAATATGGTAACATTGGATGAGAGATAAGCTCCAAATTTATTTAAGAAAAACTATTATTACGTGAAAATGTAAGCCAATTTTTAATTTACGACTAGTTGTAACTTAACTTGTATTTAAGAAAGAAAGATTTGTTACACATTTTATGGCTAGGAAGAAACAACAGCTTAGCGTCGGCTCCGAAAGCGACATTTTCAGGTTACTGATAACAGGTAGCTGTTCGCTCTTGAAGAGAGTCTTTTAGCACCAAAGCGAGTATAACATATAGCGGATCTCTACAAGAAGCCACTGCTCAGTCAGTATCGGTCACTCTATTGGCAAACAGGCGTGCGTCGAGAATATCGAAAAGTATCTTATTATTGTCGGCAATTTAAATGAACACCACGAACGCAAGAAGTGGCACGTAATTGACAGTGATATTGAACAATTGAAGAATTGATAAAAAACTATCAATGTGCTTGGCAGAGCTTATGAAGGTACGATTGGAAAGAAGTTAAACTGGTTTCACAATTTCAATGACTCGATACTCCAACGTGACGGGACTGTAGTTGACCAGCTTGAATCCAAAAACTTTGTAAAAGTCGACGAGCCAATCCTGTGGATCAGACTCCGAACTTATCAACTCCCTTCGCAGTGTCAATATGAACTGACTTAGCACAATTCGCTGCTGTATAATCAAATTCTGTTCCGGAATTTGCGACTGCTTCAGAACTTGCCGCATTAACTGCAGCATTTCCTGCTGCTCGCCCAACGTTTCAAAGTCGCGCATGTTGCGCAGCCCCACAAATGCCAAGTTTACATACACAAAAGTGCGACCATTCTCACACTGCCGCCAAACCGATGTGGGCGACACCTGACAGAGATGCTGATTTTCGAAGCGTAACAGCTTCGAGTAGTGTACGTTCCGCTGACTCTGGCAAAGAGCGTAGATGGCACAGGCCCCTTGATCCGTGCAGCAGCTGTGTATGCGATTCCAATCCGACTCGTGCACTGCTCTAATTATCGTTGTGGCCGCCTGACGAGCCCCAAACAAAAAGTCGTGTTCATCGAAGTTTGGTGCCAGCAATAGCTGCAGCCGCCACATGCAGTAACGAGAGCGCAGTCCACTGATCCACTGGAGCAGAGCTACGCGAAGTCCGTGGCGACGATGATTGTGATAGCTGATCGTTCGTTGCTGCAGCCACGAAGAGTCTGGGCAACGAATAACACAGCAGAATTTTCCTGGACTTGAGACTGAAGAGAGTTGCGAGCATAAAAACTTGATAAACATTTTTACATAATATTAACTAACATTGGCCGAAATATGTCTGAAAGCACTAGTGATTTACTCGTTACTGTTTCAGAGTTGAGTGATTCCTATAATAATCTTGTATTTTGTCATTTGGAGATAATGAGCTATACTACGATGTGGACTTAAGACAAAAGAATATCGAAAATATTATTAGGTCAATTGTAGTATTGTGTTAACACTAGTATTAGTTTAAGTGAAATTTCATTCCTATTTTATTACACATTTTTTCAGGTCAACATGCTGATTGGTCAGATATATATACTTCTCCTTTTAACAGTTGGGGCGTTGTCCTTTTTCGATTCATTTCGATTGTCTAACGTTTTTAATCCATCACACTATGAGCTGCGTCTTCTCACCCATCTCAAAGGCCCTTATCATCTCCGTTTTGAAGGCCAAGTGCAGATCCAATTCAAAGTGCTCGATCAAACTAGCAATATTACGCTGCATGCCAAAAATCTAACCATTGATCAATCTCAAATAACTTTGAGCGCGAAGACAGGGAATAACTGCATTACCACGACTGAGTTCGATGAGGATAAGGAGTTTTTTATTCTGCAGCTTTGCGACCCCCTGCAGCGTAAAGAACAGTTTGATCTATTCATTCCATTCGAGGGTGCCTTGAACGGCAATCAAACCGGTTATTACTGGAGCTCCTTCAGCGATGCGCAGACCAATGAGACCAGGTGAGAATTCGTATTTTACTTGTACAATAACTAAATATAATTGGCTTAGATTACAGCTATTTGGCTGTAACACAATTTTCCCCAACATTCGCGCGTTTTGCGTTTCCCTGCTTCGACGAGCCCCATTTAAAGGCCACCTTCAACATTACGCTGGGCTATCATAAGAACTACACTGGGCAAAGTAATACGCCTATTAGAAAATGCGAAGAACAGTAAGTGGTTTTACAATTAATATTTGTAGTGCTAAATGTATAAGATTTAGTTTTTAATGTAGAAGAACTAATTTCAAAATATTTTTGAGAATGTGGTCTAGAAAATATTATTCATTTGTAAGAATTGTTTTTTAATTTGTAAGAATTTATAAAATAATATTCTTAACAGCAAGGTTTATGGAAGTAGGAGTATAAGGAGTTTCAAGGGTATTTTATTATTTATTTTGTTAATTATTTTTTTATTGGACTCTATAAAGTATGTAAATTCTTGCTCATTGTCAAAATTTGAAACAATTCAAGTCCGTTTGTCTGTCTGTATGAACACCTAAATCTCAGATACTAGAAGATCTAGAGATACAAACTTGAAAGCAGTACTACGCAGATAAAGTCTGTTTAAGATTTTGGAAACGTCTGATGTGTCGAATAATAAAACTACAACTATAGTCTTGATATTTGGCTTCCATCGGATCGGAAATTTAGAAGTAATGTAAAAAATGATTTAATGATTTGTTGATGGACCAATTGACCGTGTGTTGTATTTTATATACCAAAATATACCAATACAAGTAAGAAAACTCGAGTGTGCTCGACTGTGATATACCCGCTACAGCAAAATATAAAAAAAAAGAAGTATTTTGGGTATTTGGTATTTTAAAAGAAAAAAAAAAAGGGGGAAAGGGGGGGGGGGAAAAAGTTTTTAGGGGGGGAATGTTAAGGAGTTATAAGGGGGGTAAGTTGTTTTTTTTTGGGGGGGGGGGGGGGGGGGGAAAAAGGGGGGAAGGGGGGGGGGGGGGGGGGGGGGGGGGGGGGGGAAGTGGGGGGGGGGTTGGCTAAAAATACCAATTATAGATTTTGGTAATTTTGAGTCTATTCAAACTGTGCAGCTAGTATCTTATAGCCGAGCACACTCGATTGTAGCTTTCTGACTTGTTTGTTGTAGAGTCAGTAACATATATCGAATTGCAGTGCAACACTGGATAACTATATTTGGTGCCAGCATGAACCACTTTTCCGAACTTCAACCTACCTGGTGGCGTATGCTGTACATAACTTGACCAGCGCCGATATCCAAGCAAGTGACACCGATTATAATGTAACCTTTACTAGTTGGATGCAACCAAAAGTAGTGGACGACAGTCACTTTCTTGGGAATTTCGCTCCAAAAGTGCTGGGCCATTTGGAGAAGCTACTCAAGTTCAGTTTTCCATTGCGCAAAGTGGATCAGTTGGCGGTGCCAACGCATAAGTTCTCAGCCATGGAGAACTGGGGCCTCGTCACCTACAAGCAAAGTAAATTCACGCACAACGATGACGAGGAGCTGCTGGAGAGCAAGGAGAACAAGGCCACTATTGTGGGACACGAATATGCACACCAGTGGTTTGGTAATTTGATAACCATGAGCTGGTGGAACGATCTATGGCTGAAGGAAGGACCTTCCACGTATTTTGGTTACGTAACGCTTGATGCTCTAATGCCCGAGTGGGGCACAGCAGAGCGGTATATTGCCGACGATTTGGCGATGTTTTTTCGCCAGGATGCTCTCAACTCTTCAATAGCCATATCCCGTGACGTTGATGATGCGGCGAGCACGTTGAGACAGTTTTCCGAATATGTGTACAAAAAGGGATCGCTAACGATGCGCATGCTGCATAAGATACTGGGCGAAGAAGTCTTCGACGCGGGCATACGCAGCTATGTGCAACGCCATGCGTACTCCAGCGTATCGCAGTCTGATTTGTGGCAGGCCATGCAACGGGCGGTGGATGCGAATAGCACTCTCATGCATCAGCGTGTTGCCACTGTGATGGACAGCTGGACAAAGCAGGCGGGCTATCCGCTTGTTAGTGTGACGCGGGACTATTCAACAGCCAGTTTCTATGTGAATCAGAGTCGCTTTCTGCTGCCTGCTGACGTGGAATTTTATCCAGCCAACTGTTGGTGGATTCCACTTACCTTTGTGCTGCAACAGCAGGCGAACTTTTCAGCAACACAACCTGAGTTTTGGCTGGATTGCCGCCGTGGTCAACGAAATCTAACGCTACTGAAAAAGCCATCACCGCATGAGTGGATCATGGTGAATCCCCAAGTGAATACTATTTATCGCGTGAACTACGATCAACATAACTGGCGTTTGATCATACAAACACTGAACTCAACTGATCATTTTGGCGTCATTCATGTGCTTAATCGAGCACAGCTTATGGACGATCTCATGGCAATGGCTTGGATAAATGTGCAAAGCTATGAGCTGGCATTCAGCATGCTGGAGTACCTACCACATGAGCAGCACTATGTGCCCTGGAAGCGGATACTTGATATACTGGGCAAGCATGGGGATCTGCTGCGTGATACGCAGACTCCACTTTTTACAGTGAGTTATGATATTCAAAGATATGGACTACTGTTAACAATTGACTTTATTTTACTTAATAAGGCCTATATGCAGAAACTTTTAGCTCCGCTCTACAAACGTTGCCCCACATTGGGCTCCATTAAAAAAACGACTTCTTCGATCCATGAGGTTACCTTGTGTCATTTGGCCTATGCTCAGGCCTGTCGCTACGGTGTGAAAAACTGTGTTAGCGAGGCGCTCAGATTAGTCCGAGAAAATACTAAGGAAAAAGTGCCTGCCAGTTATCGGGATATTGTGTTTTGTGCGAGCATTGAACAGGGCGATGAGCAGCAGTTTCAATTAATGCGGCAACATTTCCAAAATTCGACTAATGAAGCAAGTCTCGATGTCTGGGCAACAGGACTCGGTTGCAGTCGCAACTTCACGCTGTTGCAACCATTTCTGGATTATCTGCTGAAGGATACAGATAAAAGTACAAGCACTTATTATGTGCAGGTCGTGTCCTCGGCTTTGCAACGCAAACATGTTGCAAAGCAGACAGCTAATCACATCTTACAACATGCCACAACACTCAAGTAACTAATAAAGTATCCAGTAGAAGACGAACCTATAATAAACTTTGTTTCTACTTTGCAGTGATAAACTCAGCGCTAAGAATATTAAGAGTTTACTCGTGCTAATGATCGAAAAAGGATTAATTCACATTGATGACAACAAACTGATGAAATTGCAGAGCTTAAAGAAATTCACGGAACCGCTGAAAATTGCACTCGATATTCAGAACGTAAATGAAATTTGGCGCAGTAAACGTTCGGATGAATTCATTAGAGTTATATCTAAATACATTTAAAATAAATACCCACAAATTTTGTAACTAGCGGAACTGGAAATATTTCAGCTAATTGATTGACTGCAGGTGAAAACGTTAGTCTGACTCAATTCCCAGAAGTGAGGACCTAATCTCAGACATTCCTGCCTCGAGCCAGTTGTCTCGCATACGTATCATGTTGAACATCTACGGTATTAATTAACCGAATGGTGATGAAATCCTGGAATTGAAATTGAAAGGAACGAAGCAGCTTCAGGAACGCGCAGTGCGAAGCTAGTTGGAATCTGCCCCGGATCCTGCTGTGTGCGGCATATCAGAAACTTGTCGTGCCTTTGACTTGTGAATTGCTTGACACGGGATGCGACATAGACTTAACACACACCCACACACACATACACAGACGAACAGACAAACACATTCATTTACAAACTTATATAGCATATGCCTTTGTTCGCTGTGCGCTGCCCTGTGTGTGACATCGTCCCAGCGATGTGGCCTGTCATCTCCTTGCTAATAACAGACGCCGAGTAGAACAAGAGCGTCTGATATTTTCATTGTTGTAGTTTTAGTTTGCTCACAAATGACTTATTGTATCCCCGCAATTTGTACAATTAATCAAACACTCAAGCCATTGGCCAGCGCTGCAATAAATGCTTATGAATAGGCATTTTAGGTAGATTAGTTAAATTGTTGCGAAATTGTTTTTTATTTAGGGAAGAGTAAATTTAGATATGAAATAGTCAAATATTTCAATTTGTTTTATTTTTTTTTTATATTTTATTTTATTAAGTGTATAATCTGTACAGCAAAGTTATAGTACCTTAACAACATATATAGAAAATGAAAAAGAAACCAAACCTCATCACAATTATGAGGACTTTTCATATGAATATCAGCCTAATTGTTTTGGCAAAGCCTTGCCGTTTGAGCCGCCTCAAAGGCCTCGCTGGAAGTAACTTCCTGCCTAGTAGGCTGCGGTGTCTTAAAAGCTTATCATTATAACGGCTGGTATGTCTCCCAATCTGCTCTTCTACCGTATGCAGCTTTAAGTCTCTGTGGAGAGTAGTGCCCCGCACGTACCAGGGACAGTCCGTTATATTTCTTAGTATTCGATCAGCAACAGCTGAATCCATTTAGAATTTGATCCTTATTGGCTGCGATCCCCCAAATCTGGATTCCATAAAGCCAAATTGGCACGATGCAATGCGCATATACTGCCCTTTCACATCTAAGCGGCAAGGTGCTCCGTCTATGAATAAGCCAACACAGTTGCTGTATCCTTATGTTGCACTTCTTAACTGTGGCTTTTAAATGTGGCCCAAAGGTAAGGCGCTTGTCCAGGGTTATCAATTTGTTGCCTATAAACTTTACGATTTGAAATTTAAACTTTCGCAAAAATTATTTGAAGAAAGCACTTATAAATATGCAACAGAAATTATTTTCCGTCAAAAATATTTTCTTTGCCCGCTATGCATAGAGGATGTGACGGCGGACATTGAGCGCGACCTCAAGGTACCAAAAATTGGAGACCGAATCCAGGGGATTGCACAAAAATACACTGAGAGGCTTGGAGCTCACCCTAATAGCTTAGCTAGGCGCCTAACGCCGAGGCATAGAACTACTGTCAGGAGAAGACTGCAACGACACCATCCCCAAGACCTGCTTGATCGGGTCTTTAACAGCAATACAATTTTTTCTTTTAAATTCTCACTTTTCCTTAAGCTCATTGTATATAATTTTTTCCTTAGTATATATTTATTATGTGCTGCTGACATAATTTATTTTCTTTTTTCATTTCTGATTTGTTTAAGTTGCCCAGTTAGGTAACAGTGCACAAATCTTTGTTATCATTTCGTATTATCTTTAATAAAAAAAAAAAAAAAAAAAAAGAGGATGTGACTAGCTTGTATTCAATATTACGGATTACCTCAACAAATTAGGTATATACGTAGAATGCGTCTTAGCCTAAGAAATGGCAATAGTAAAACACAAAAAAAAAGCAATAAACGACGTTTCAAAATGAAGCTCTAAAATCGACTAAATTTGTCGAATCGGAAAAAAATTAAATTGGGGAAGTTCCGAAAGATATAAAAATGTAATTAAAAAAATTACAACTTGACAAACATTTTCTAAAATTAAAAATAAAAAAGAAACAGACACCATTTTCAAAATTTAAAACAACATAAAACATAAAATTATAGAAAATTCGTAAAAATATATTTAATTTTTTTAAAGATTCTCGGTTTTTTTTTGCAAGAGCATTTGATATTCGATGTTTTAGCAAATATCACTCCGTATTGGATCCGTCATGCAAGAATTGCTATATGAAAATGAAAATTGGCCCAATCATAAAATTATCGACATTAATGCTATTAAAAAATGCATATTCAATTAATTAAATGTAATGTCAGAAATACATCCGTGGGCTGTCTGCCTCCCACTCTGGATGAGTAAATGATTTTAACACACATTGACACAGATAATTATGCCTGTTTCATATTTTCAGTGCAGCGTTACTTCTGCTTATTTATTTATTATGAAATAATTGAATGACAACATGTGAATACGACACTTTAATATTATTTGTGTGTCAAATTATCAATGTAAAAACAGAAAGCTAACAACAGATACTCCAATGTAAAAGACCTTTAGCCTGATATGGAAATTCGAGTGGGGTAACGGGTGGAAATTAAAACAGAATAATGCAGCTCGACTTTGGGAAACCCGAAAACAAATATCAATGTACAAATACATATAATTTAACTTATATATAATACGTCAACAAACTTGCATATGATAGCTATACAAATGGAAGCCAATTCTAATTTTTCAGTAATATTATATATTTTGAGTTCATGTGATTTATTCAGGATGTTGATGTTCTTTCTTTCTCGATTTCCTTGATGGCCATTAAACTCTATTATTTTACGGGTAGCAAGTATGTATATATGTATTCAAATTTAAACTGTTGTTGTTCAAAATTAACGCTGATTAACGCTGAAATTATATACGCTGATCAAAAAGTCACTTCTGGAGTGAATCGTGTAAAATTATAATATCGAATACATAAATACATTGAGACATCGTCGTATACAATTATGTTGGCAATTCTCAAACGTAACAATACCGAATTCAATTTCAAAAGCCAGTTCCGTATAATGAGATATCGGCTTCGTCTCATTGACAATTTTCACCAATCATTTAAACTAAAAATATTAAAGTTTATGTTTTAGTTCTTTTCGCTCACGTTTTTTTCATAGAAAATATTTGTTATTATTTTGAACAACACTTTGTATCTGAATTGAGCTTCCTTTTAAAGTCTTTGCCAAAAGTTCTCCATAGGTTACTCCATTTCATGGTCTGCCAACAGAGTGATTCATCTCCACTTATGTTTACAGCTCCTGCTGTTTTCACAAAAGCAAATGTGCAATGTTAATTAATAAGCGTTGAGGGTCTGCAACGATAAGGATCAAATTATGTAATAACGAATTAAAATTGAATTTCTCGATGCGTGCTTTGTGAGCTATTCTCTATTTGTATCGGGTCTGGCGTAGCAGAAATGCATTCGCCTCCACTTGATGACCATTAGAAAATTGCCTAATTAGCTCTAATTGAATATGTCATGCTTGGTGGACAATCTACTCGCTTCCATATTGGTATGGGACTATATAGACTGCCATTGGCTCATTATTTGTGGCAGTTCATTGTAATTCAATTGGGTTCTGACCTAATAACTGAATTTGTAAAGCGCTGCTCGGCAAGCTTCGCCAAAATCGCGTTAATTTCAATTATTGCCACACCTGGATTCAACTTTAGCTGTAAATTTTGCTGGCTCTCTGCTTGCTTTGGCTCACATTTTGTTGCATGTTTATGCTTTTTTTGCTTGTCTTGCGCCGTAAATTGAATAGACGAGGGCAGGGGTCGTGAAAGTACTGTAAGAAAATAAATTCATTAAAAAGTTTTCAAGTAATGCAGCAGTGCGAATATTTAATGCAAATATTTAGCATTACTTTGATCCTGCTTATTGTATAAATAAATAAAAAACAAAAGGAAAAGAAGCAAAAGGAAAATATTGGAATAAATGCAGCAAAGAAGAAATAAATGAATGTTTATAAATCGATTCATAGTTTCATTTATTTTGATTTCTGGCTCCCTTTTCATTTGTTTCTTTTTGTACGTCCCTTTATCAATGTCATTAGAGGGAAAACTTTGCATTGCATTTATTGCTTCCTTCCAGTTTTGTTTGAATTTCGCAAGATGAAAACTATTGCTTCACTCCTTCTTGGCTCTTTGTGCTGGCGCCGCTAGGCAAGGACATTCACAGAAAGTTCCCAGCAATTGCCACAAAAACGAATCTAAAAACTTGCATCTGGCCAAACCTGCCTGAGAAAAGAGAGAAAGGAGAGTGGAGAGAGGAGAGAGAGAGAGAGAAGAAAAATAAGGGCGAAGTCCTTGTTCTTAGTATAGATGTGAAACTTACAAATTTAGATTACAAGCACAATTGCCACACATGTTTGCACAAATGCTGCCAAGATTGTTTAATTTCACTTAATTAAATTGCAAATATCTTATACTGGAAGTTGCAGCAATTTTTCTGCCAGTCTTAAATTTAACCAGGCAAACAGACATCTGGCAGCATATGGCCCATAACGGTAGCTTCAAATCTAATTGTATACTTTTTGTTCACGCATAGTTCATTGTGCATAATTTCTGTGCATACGTTGCGTATACGTTACGCACAACATGATATTAAGAGAACTATCGATTTTACATTGCAGAACGGATAGATTGTATTGAAGGTATTTCCTCCAAAGGTATCGATTTGGACGAAATACAATGTGAATGTAATTATCGTAATGACGGTCGATCGACCATAACATAGTTACAGGCGTGTTAATCATTGGGTGTGGCCAAATAAGGGCCACAGAGTTTGTGTTTCATTGAAATGCAAATTCAATTTCCTATTGACCACTTGAAAGGCATCCCGTTTGACGGAATGCAAGCTCTACGAGGGCGACCTTGAAACTACACTCGAAGCCAAAACAAATCCCCGAATGCTGTCTAAACTCCACAGTCTCAGCGAAAAGTGCTTACCAGCGTAGCAATAATATTACCAGCAAAAACATACACATACAACACACACATACACACTTACAATGGACAGCAGGCAACTACAACAACAAAAAAAAACTACACCAAGTTCAAAGCGTCAGTTTTTAAGTGCTTGTCATTGTTGTTGCTGTTGGTGTTGATGTTGCTTTTGTTATTGTTTCTGTTGGCGCTGTTGCTATTGCTGCTGCTTCTGTTTACACAGGTTTCTGCAGGTTCTCAGCAAGCTCGGCTCCGAGCTCCCACACTCGCTTAAGAAAAACACTTTTAGCATGCATCGAAGGGGAAAACCAATAGAGTAATGCTTGAACGGACGCGGCCAAGTTAACTCGAGACCATTTCAAAAAGCATTTCGACAAAACACAGCCAGTCTGCCAGTCAGCCATCAGTCAGTTAGCCAGCCACAAGTGAAATGAGTTGAGAGTCGAGAGTCGAGAGCCGAGAGTCGAGAGCAAAGGACATCAGCTGCCTTTCTTCGTCTAGTCGTGTCTGTTTTTCAGCATCCGCAAATAGCTAGTTAAATAACAAGAGAGCGAGATAAGTGCTTTTATTCTGCCGCTGCGGAAAATGTGAGTGTTACTAAATAATAATAATAAAAATTGGGGCACTCAACTGACAATGACGTTTTATTTAACAGAAGTATCATTTGTTGACCTTCAAATTGGAAAGATTTCATGGCAGACAAAAGTTTTTCCTTTTGAGAGACTGTCAATTCATTTATTTATTTATTTTTTGTAGCACTCCTGACACTACAAGTTAAAGCTTTCAAATTATTGCCTCAGTCTCTGACATTTAATATTACAATTTTTAATCTAACATACAAATTTGTGTAACTAATTTTAATTCTACCATAAGATAAAACAATTTGTTTTTCCTATTTGCGCATTGTTGTTGTTGCTTTAATTTTTTCATGTGTATAGGTATTATTTTGGGAAGATAGGTTTTATATCTATATCTATATAGTTTTCACTTTGAAATGTATATCGTTAAAGCTTTTTTTATCTAAAGCTAAATTCCATGTGCTTCAGTGGCAGCGCATAGTTTTATGCAACAGTTTTTGCCAAACGTGAATTTCCAATATGTTTTAAGATTTAATGCATACGCTTGAAAGTATGCAACGCTTTTTGCGCACACTCAATATGCGTGTGCCGGATAAGCGAGTGACTTTTTTTTTTTAAGAATTCCTTTGTTGGTTTGTGTTTCTAATTTGCCAGCCTTTACTATATTTGAAAATTAGTGGGGATCTTTTGAATTGTACGCATAAACGAATACGTGATGCATATGCATATTATACAGAGCAATTTTATTCGCTGGCACATCGTATGACATCGAGTTTGATTGTGTGGCGGCAGACTGCGGGCAGCAGGCAGCAGCCAGCAGTCGACACTCGAGAGGGACAGCATCATTGCCACACCCACTCGGCAGCAGAATCTCACAGAGCAGCATTCAGCATGTATTCGTGAATGCATATGCATGAAACGGCATTATTTCGGTGCTGCAAACAATGGCGCAAAGATCCAAATCTCTGTTTCGCCCCGCACAGGATGAAACAATGCGTCATCCTGGCATTGTGCTGCTGGTGTGTGCTTGGGAGCACATGACAAGCAACCAACGCAGCTCAGCGCAGCGGGTGGCCAACCTAATGGATAGTGGTGACTGGGGAGATGGGGGATAGAAGGGAGGGCATGGTTTGGGAAAATGCGGCTGCATTTGCCTAAGCGCCAAATATTAATGATGCTGAGATGTCTGAAATATCATCAACGCATTCGTGTTGATGCTGATGTTGATGTTGATGCTGGTGTTGATTTTAATGAGACACAGCCGGGAATGTGGAGGACACAACACTTCGCACGGACAAAGGGCAATGAATTTCCTCTTGCATATCTCAAAATTAGGGGTGTTTATTATTTTTGATTGCCGGCACGCGCCAAGCGAAAAGGAGTCGCTGCGTATCCCTAAGTCCCTTGTTCCATTGTTGGGTACAAATTGACAGCGCGTGTGCAAATTTTTTGCCTTCGTTTCTTCTGTTTCTGTTTTCTTTTCTTTTCGTTTTTTTTTTGTTTTTTTTTGCTTCGCCTCAGCTGTTGGTGGCCCCCTTTTTGGACGAAGTGCTTTGTTTATTGCTTAATGACTCCTTTCTGGAACGTATCCGTGACAATTGGACTGCTCTGACGATCCTTTTGTTACGGTCCCCAAAAGCCTCTCAACCCCTCGCTCGGACTTAAGTCAGACGAGGCCGGCTAAAAAGTTGGTGCGAAAAAGCCAAACAAACACGCACCAATTTCGAGGCCCATGAAATATGAATGGGAATGGGTCTCAGTCGCAGTCTCCGTCTGGGTCTAGGTCTGGCTCTAGGTCTGGCTCTGTCTCTGTCTCTGGATTTGGGCGCAGTTCCAGAGTCGCAGCCGTCTGGATTTTGGGAGCACATTCCTCATTGTCTGTTTCATGCACTGCACATACCAGTAGATGCTTCAATTCTTAGCGGGCTTTTGTGAATCCATTTGGCCATGATTCAAGGGGACTCCAGAGCTTCGCAATTAGCGCAAATCATGGCATTCGCTGGGTCTTCAATTAAATGCTTCACATAACCAACTGATGACTTTATTATAATTTGCACAAAGCGCTTTCCATGTAAATACTTGACTGCAGCGAACTTTCGCATTAATATTATAGAAAAATAATATATTGAAAATGGAAAAAAAACATAAAGAATGTCCTTGTAGTTGCATACAAATATTTCGACCGACTGTGCAATTTTAATGCGTTTTCCCTGTGAAGTATTTTTGTTTCTGTTTGTTTTTGTTTATTTTCTTCTCCTACTTCATCTACTTGCTGTTGTTGTTGTTGTTGCTGTTGCTGTTAAGCATTCTTATCGCCGTTGGTAGCATTTCCGTTTTTCTTTTTCGTGCATTTTTCATTTCCGCCTCAGCGTCGCGGCATTTCCTTTCATTTTTCACACGTTCCCCCAGCTCCAGTCTTCAGTTGCCTCCCTAACACAAAAAAAAAAAAAAAAAAAAAAACACCAAATCCCTCGACCAGGCGCCCACACTGGCATACTGGTATACTTATACTTATTTCCCATTTATATTATTTTGTAATGTATATTACATTCCTTTCAGCCCTTTCGTTTCCCGGTCACTGGTGCCTTTCAGGCTGGCAACCGCTTTGACACTTTCCGTAAGCCTTTAAGGAATTGATTTGGCAAAATAAATTTATCAAGTGAACACACATTTTTACAGCCGCAATCTTTAATATTAAAGTTGATGCGGACGTCATGTATCTACAGGAACTAACCACAACGTCTCCTCTGCTCCTTGCGCTGCTGTCGCTGAGGCGGATATCAGGCGCAAATTTCGCAGAAATAAATGGAAATGGTGTCATTGTCATTAGCCAGTCGCAGTCTGAAATCTGTATGTGTCTGCAGGAGGAGCAGGCTGCTCGTCGCTCGTTGCCTGGACACCACGCAATCCCAGAAATTACTATTTGCATTATTTTCACGACAATGCGGCCAATTCATGTCAAATAGAATGGAATGGGCTGTCATTGAATTGACTTGACTCCGACGTAGGCAAGGGAAAGTCCTGGTGGTGGTACTCGTCCTGCTCCTAGCCCACGCACAGACACACAGCTCCTCCACAAGTGACAGTGTCTGGGGAACGATGAAAATTGATTTTAATGCCGAAAATTATGTTATTTGGGCATGTTATGGACTAACACAAGCCTCACACACACATAGAGAGAGTCGAGAAAAAATCGTCTCGACAATAAGAAAATTGTGCGCACTTACGGCAAATGTCCAGGCGAAGGGCGAAATGCTATCAAAAAGTCAATTTACATAGGCTCAGATACATATACACATGCTCACTTTATCTATAATTATACCCTGCACACATGCGACAAGTGCAAGTAGATTGACTCATCAACGAGCTTGAAAGGGAAACAAGTGTAATTTGCAGCACAATTTTATCAGATTAGATGATAGCTAGGAATTTCTTAATATTAGTTTTGCCAGTTATTACTAACTAAACATATTTGGAAGTAGACTCTAGAGCTTAGAGTAGTTCAAAGTGTATTTTGGTTAGAGAAATGGGATAAAAGAAACAATGCAGGGTATTTGCTTACCGAGTACACACGACCACAGTCTTTTTATTTGATGATTATTATGAACTTGGGTAAATTATAAACGATTTACGTGCAAATAGCGCACGAACTGGGAGTTGCTAAATAAAAACAGCAGCTGCCAAAGCGTCAGGGAAATGGCAACTAAAAGCACAATATACTCCATTTAATTTGTTGTTTGCATACTCCAACTGCATAGCTCGTAGCTAATTGTCTAAAGATTTTCAAAGTTCAATGCAGAATACATTTTTATCGGACGTACCAAATCGACTGACACGAAATTAAATGCATAAAGCGCTGACTAGATTCACAATCGACGTTGAACTGTGAAGTTGTCGACTTGAAAAATACCCAATGCAGTTAGTTTTCCAAGTAGTGGCAAATATTGCTCGGCCATGCAACCAATTCGATGTGCTTGATTGCGTGGTATACCCAAAACAGAAACTTTAACCGCATCATAAAATGTTGAGCAATCTGGTCGCAGGATGTCCAGCAGGCTCTTCGTGCGGAACTTTGAGCAACTTTCGGAAAAGTACAATTGCATTGGACTGTGTTTAATTTATGTGATTTATTTGCTCGGTGCTGTGGTGCTGCTTCTCTCGTTTTTTCTTTTTATTTTTTGGCTCTGGTTTATCTTCTTGGGCCGAGAATGACTTTGATTTCTTTGGCGCTTCACGATACGATTCAATTCTATGCGTTTCCATGATTCCAGGTCATAAATCAAAATAAAACTTTGTCACTTGAGCTTTTTGAGTTTGGTATCATGCAATGTCGTTGCTGCTCGTTCCCTCTTCGTTCCCTTCAATTCCCGCTTCCCAGAGCCCAGCCTGCTGCTGGCTAATCGATTTCAAGTTTACGACGCCGTGCAGGAGGCGAAGGAATAACAATAAAAATTGACACCGCGCGTCGCCGGCGTCGCTCATAAAATTTTATTACAGAATTTCGGAGGCAGAACGCCGGCAACATACGTAAAATGATTCGCGCCTCTGCGAATGCGAATGTCAAATGCGAAATCAATGTCGCAGCTGCTCCGACGCTGTCTCTGAGGTCCTTGGTGGTTTCCCTTTTTGTGTGCCGTTGCTGTTGCTCCATTTATTCTATTTGCATGCCAGCAGTTGCTGTTGTTGTTGCTGTTGTCGTTGTTGTTGCCGTTGTCACTGTTGTTGTCGGCTGTTGAGGCCGTGGCACATGATTTGCCTTTCAGGCGAGGCGCCACCGCATGAACTCAAACTGAAACTTAAACTCGAGCATGGCCTCCGATTCGCTTGCGGCACACTGCTCCAAAAATGTCAAAGAGCCGCCGCTGACACCGCTGGGCCGCGCTTGTGGCAAGCGTGGGCGTGGCAAGGGCGCCATTTAACATGCTCCTTCGCATGTGTCTGTCGCTTCTCTCTGCGTGTGTGGCTGTGTGTGCCACATGGTGTATCTTCTGTGTGCTCTCCTCTGTTGCGTTATGTGCCTGTCACCCGCGAGAAATGCGCCGCATTTTTTCTCATTTTGACCCACTTTGCATTGCTGCTCTGTTCACTCAACATTGTCTACACTCTCTCTCTCTCTCTCTCTCTCTCTTTCTCTCTCTCTATCTTTGTCTCTCACATTAGGTTTGGCTGCTTTTTGGGCCTCTTCTCATAAATATAATGCTGACCGAATTGAATTAACTATGCAAAATATGAGCACAGCGCACTGGTTACACAGTTCTTTTTTTGGGTAAAATGAAATTAAGTTGTTAAAACTGGCAAATTGGGTCAGCCAGGAAGCGGCTCCACAGAGCCACAGAGTCACCAGCTGCTGACATGGTCGCGACATATGCGACTCCGTGTCGAGACATGATCCCAAGACTCAAAGCCATTCAGCTACATGGTGGGCGGGATGTGAGGCCGTTGGTCTCCCTCAAGCTGCAGGGCCTTAGCCCAAATGATATTATTATGCATGCATTCAGAGCAAGGCAGAGCTCCAACCCGACTAGACCACTTGTGACCTGTACAGGTATCTATGTGTGTGTGTGTGTGTGGAACGGTTGACAAAGCCACTTGACAAAATTTGCATAATAGAAATTAAAATGGATTTTAATTGTTGTTGCAGTTGTTGTGGTTTTTCTGTCCTTTCTTTCAGCTACTGAGACATGGTGCTTGCACCCTTGCCCCCTTGCTTGCCTTGAAAATGCAACAGCCATCGCGTGGTTCAAGATAGTTACAAAATTGCACGTAGCTTGGCAAGTTTATTATTTTTGCCGTTCGACTAAATATAAACAGCAAAGAGGAGAAGCCGTTTTAATAAATACAGTAAATACAGTGATTGAAATATTTAGGCAACTAAGAAGTATTTGTGCAAAACGATTTGTATTTCAAATTTATTGCTTTTAATCCATTTTGTGTGCAATGTGGCGTATGCGTATTTTGATCAAGTATTCGCACGGCTTGAAACTGTTGGCTGGGCCTTTTTTCCAAATGTCACAAAAGTGCAATTTTAATTTAGGCTTAGCAACTAGTTAGTTATTTTGCTAATGCCAAGTTTACTCACAGATTTGAATGGAACTCAAACATAACGAGTACGAACTAGTAAAATGGCATTAAAGTGGCATTCAATGATTTAAAAGAATTCAAGAAACCAAATGTACACAGGACACACACACACACATACACGCACGCACATGTCTGTGTTCCTTTTAAGGTTGCATAGAGTCGCAAAAGTTTGCTTAAATACTCGGCTCGCATGTGGCACAAGTTGGCTGGAAAATCAGCTTGGCATAAAATTGCAGCCAATGTCGGTCACTGGCTGTCATGCCAAACTAGCGCTGCCAGCACGAAATAAGAGGATACTCTGGGAAATCCGCACACACACACACATAGAGACAGGGACAGGGACGGAGACAGGGACAAAGAGAGAGAGAGAGAGAGAGAGAGAGAGAGATGGGGACAGGGAGCGGGCGGTGGACACGCACATACATATGTATTTGCTTAAACTTTAACATGTTGTCCTTTAGCATTTGCAATATTTGCTGCAGTTCTTGGCCTTGTAACATTTTGTTGCAAATATTTTTGTTGGAACGCAGCCAAAGGAGGCAACCACAAAAAATATATATATAAAAAAAAAAGAATGGAATGGAATAAAAAATAGAATAAATAAGCTTCCCAAATTGTTTTGTCATACGTGCGGCTGGACAGGGAAAACGAGAAAGAGATGGAGATAGAGCTAGAGAAGGTGTGTGTGTGTGTGTGTGTGTGTGTGTGTGTCAGCAAGTTGCTCCATTTCTCTCTTGAGCAGCTTATACTTGCTGTGTGAAATGGCTGGACATGTTTTGTGCTGCCGTGTGTGGACTTAACCCATTCTCAACTGCATCCCCTGCCGACCGCCAGGCAAGCTCTCTCCCTCTCCACATCCTACATAATACACACACACACACATATATATATATGTATACATATATACATATATATATAAATAGTTTACGAGTGGACAGCAGCTTATCCATTTGCTTTGTTAGCCTTTATTGAATCGCCTGAGCTCTTTAAGTTGCTCACTTATGACCAGTATGTGAAGTACATTATTTCGCCTGGTTGGAGCTGCCTGCTTCTTCTTCTTCTTCTTCGTCTTCTGTCTTCGACTTTTTCGTGAGCATATTTCGTCGTTTTTCTGTACATCATAAAGTACATTCTTCGGTCCGTCCTCTGCAATCCAAATGCCATCGTAATGGGCCCCTTATTCAACCTTGAACTTCAAAAGCTTGGCTCAGCGCAACCCGCTTAAAAGTCGCAACCCGCAACTCGATATTTTGGTCCGTTGTTGCATTATTTTTTTTGGGCGGCATCCTTCGAGTCGTTTTTGTAGCTGTTCAGCTTTTTACAAGCAATTTCAGATCCGTAAATTAGTTTTATGTTTCTCGATTTTGCTTTTATTAAATTACCTTTTTCATGATTACTTGGAAACTTCATTTGGAAAAATGCCTTCGAACGGAAATGGCCAACGCCGCGACGCCAACTCGACGCTATGCGCAGCCCGATCCCCCTTTATGCGCGTTCCTGCCTCAGCTGCGCTATAATTTGCGCCATTTTGTAATTTAACATTGCCTACTCCAAAGTGGAGGAAGAGTATCGTCTCCCATCTCTCTCTCTCTCTCTCTCTAGCCTGCATGTAGACTCAGCGCGCTCATTTGAGCTTCCGCTCCAAGGGTCGAAGGCCTAATATAGTGCTCGTCCAAGAGATACCTACAAATATATATTTATATAAATATGTGTGTGTGTGTGTGTGTATGTGTTCCTGCAAGGAGGCCTCTGTCTCCACCGCTGCCTCTGCGTCTGCCTCTGCCGCCGACGCAGTCGCAGCTGGCGTTGCCGTTGTTGCCACAGTCTACAGGTTAATTATGTTTGGCGTAATTTAGTGGCCGCTGCGGTGGCTGCCGAAAAAGGCTTTTCATTTTAATTTATTTGACCAGTAAAAGGATTAGATTAGATGCTCTGATAAATGGCCGTCAGCGTCAGCTAGTTAACTAGAAAACTGCTCTCAGCCTTCAAGCGCTAATTGTGTTAGCCCAAAAAATCGTTGTTACTTTCATTGCGGTTTATTTATCCATCTGCGCTGTTGACGGCCAGCCCATATACCCTCGCCAGTTAGCCAAATTAAGCCCTTGCGAACATTGTGTATTACTTTCGATGATAAGAAAGTCAGTAGAAGTAAGATTTATAGGCAAATTTAAAAGCTTACATGGTTGCTTATGGAAGAAGTATTAGCCTAAAAGAAAATCTGGTTCTAAACTGTTGATGGGCATATCTCAATTTGGAAGCATAGAAGATGGTTGTTAATAGGTGAATTTAATGCTAAGAAACCATAATCTAAATTAGGTTAGAGTTTAGGGGGCAGTATTTAAATTTCTTGCATTCCCAAGTAGAAACAGTTTGATGTTCTTTAAGGACAATTTCAAATCGAAGAATTCAAAGGGCAACAAACAAAGCTCAGAATATGGGTGTTGATAAAGGTATTTAATGGAACATAAAATATGATTCTAACTGCATAAGGTTTGAGTTTCGAGAGACAATATTGAAATTTCTTGCATTTTCAAGTCGAAACTATTCGTTTCTAAAGAAAACTTTAAATCTAAGAATCTAAATAACAATATTATTGATATTGTTAAATGATATAAATCAATTTGAAAGCTCAGAAGATAGACCCTGATCATATTATTTATTGTTTTTGTTATTGTTATGTTGTTGCACAATGATAATGTCACCTCATATTAATAAGGGTTTCTAAAGATAACTTCAAGTTGAAGCATCTCAATATTCATTTCCATTCAAGGCTACAGATTGATTGATTAATTTAGCTAAATACTCATTGAATAAGTCTAATTATTTTAAGTAAATTGATTTAACTACTCTTTGCTTGTTTGCATTAATTGTGTTAATATTTAATAAGCAAGATAATGATTTCAGAAAAGTGTGGCACACTAATTAGTGAACTTGAAATTGTTATTCTCAACGTTCTTATAGTCACAGTCTTTAAAAATTGAAAGTAAGATGGATTGTATTTCATTTATTTTATGATATAAGTAGTTGCCACTTTATCGCACTATTGAATCAAATGGCGAAGCTGGTGTGAGTCGGTGACAGCAACAAATATCATTAGGAAAATTGAATTCGCAAAAAAGATTCATAAGTAAATGTGAATTGCGGATGTGTGGATATACGAGTGTTCGTACGTACTATAAATCAACTGTGAAGTGTTGAGTGAGAGGCGAAGGGGGGATGGTGGGAAGGGTGGGGAGTGGCAAATGTTTGCAATGGAGACAAGTGGAGTGTGAAGGACACCAATGCCAAATGCGAGAGAATTGCGAATGCGAATGCGAAATCCGACTGCTGACAAGTGTCACTGCGAGATGCTATGACAAAGTGTCAAAAGAATGTTTGACATGTGACTGTCTGTCCCTCTGTCCGTCTGTCCGAAAGATCCGTCTGTCCTGAATGTCTGTCCTGCCGCTGTCGCTGTCTGTTAGCCTGTCCGTGCCGCTTCGAACGTAACTCATACTCATCCTGTCCCATGGAGCGAGCGCAGGGGCAGGTGGAGATGGCAGAATTGATGCTTTTTGCTTGGCTCTGCTTTTCATTTAGCCGTTTCAGTATTGAATGCCAGATACAGAGCTATAAACACTTATATATATTTTTATATATTTACACATATTGGCAGACGTTTTGTTTACTTTTTGCCAAGGCGATGAGTGTCGTTCCTTTCAGCCTTTTGTCACCTGCCCCTAGCGAGGTGTATAATTTCTTTTGTCAACTGGCTGTCTGGGCTTAAACGCCTGAATGCGGACAAAGGGATTTAATTTAATTAACCTTTTGGAGGGCCACAAAAAGATAGCGAGTGTGTGAGAGAGTGAGAGGGAGTGTGTGAGAGAGAGAGAGAGAGAGAGAGAGAGAGAGAGAGAGAGAGAGAGAGAGGGAATGAGACGTGCGATTAAATATACATAATTATATGCTAAGCCTGCATCTGGTTTTCATCTGTCTTCGTTAGTGCGTTGAAAGTCTCTGCTCAAACTGGTTTATTGCCCGAATCCCAGGCTGCCAACAGGAGGCAGCCGGATTGAGTGCTGTTGTCAATGAATCGGCAATATTAAAAGGAATATCATGTAGAAAGATGCAGATACGAGTAAAGCAACAAAAAAGCGACAGAAGAGAGAGAGAAAGAGAGGGAGAGAGAGAGACAAAATCGAAAAGGCATATTTTGCTGCTTGTTGCCGGAGAAATGGACTTGGACACGTGAGAGGCACTTGCTGCGCTTTGATTCCCACAAGGGGGCACTGTGGCAGCTCTAATTGCCAGTTGCCTTTGCATGCATAATTTCCAATAAGAAACGATGCATACAGCGCGTAACAAGCAAGTTGAAAGACCGGAGGCAGAGCAGCTGATGCTTTCAGCTGGAGTCGGGCAAATGGCAATGGAGCTCGTGTTTGCAGTCGCTTTGCATATCGCGCCAGCATATTAATTAATGATGCATTTAAATGCGTGTCAAAGGTCAGACCAATAGCTTTCGCAGTGTCCCCAACTGGGTCACTAATTATCGCCAACAATGTCTCAACTCTGTACTTTGTACCTACCAAAGGCACTTGCCCAGTTGTCCGCAAGTCCCCATTGTCAAGCCGCCCATGTACTGTCAACTTACGCAGAGTCTTGCTCGGCACTGAAGTCACAAGGTGTTGGCAATAAGACGTAAGGCTACCAAGATTTGGGACTGGGAATTAACAGAGAGCGTTTATGTGGCTCGTAAGTTAACAGCAGCCATAATGTGCGCGAGAGCGATTGAGAGCGAGAGAGAGAGAGCAGCAGTAGAAAAATTGAGCGCAATTACCCAGCATAAGTCTCCAAGCTGTTAAGCTGTGGATGTCATGTTAACAGCATGGCTGGGGATATTTTAACATAACTTCCCAATTTGTCGACAGCGTTGCTAACATGCACTGTTAATAATCATTGTTAAGCGAGAGCAATTGACTTCGGTTTGGAGCTCAATGCAACTCGATCAATCAAGGGCCGAAAATCATCTGGTAAGTCAATGATGAGTTTGTTGACGTATCAATATAATAGGCCATCAAAGGTACTTAAAATAATGAAATATTCAGTGGATTGCCTGGGGCAGGATTCCAATATGGGGGCACGTCCTTTTTTTTTTAAATCCAGAGGGTCACAAATTAAATAAAAACATTTTAGACATATTGAAATCGATGCATATACGAGAATTAGATTTGCCTTGTGTGTTGACATCTTCGAAATTCTCAACTTGTTTTACACACACACGCACACACACACACACATACAGGCGCCCCAGGAGGTGTTCTGAAAAAATAAAAGAGCAACAACTCAAACGAAAATATGCAAATGAAATATTTGCGGAAGAAAATTTATGCAAACCGCTGGGAAGGATGACTGAATGAATGAATGGATATACTCGTATATAAGTGGGTGGCTGGCCAGAGCCTGCCAGAGTGGTTGGGTTGAACTGCCTCTGGCTTCCTTCCGATTGTTCTCTTTGTCCGCCAACCACTTCTGCCTGACCACTTGATATTAGCGGTTGACCAAAGTTGGGACCGCTTTGGGCCAGGCTTGGCTTGGCTTCAGTTGACTACCGTCTGTCGTCTGTCGTCAGTCGTCAGTCGTCTGTCGCCTGTTGCCCAATATTTTGACATTTGTGTTTTCTTATTTCGATTCGGGTCGCTTGCTTGGCTCCACCCACTCGATAAGCAGCTGGACAGTTTACATAATGTATGCTAAAATTATAATAACTAATTCAATCTGCGGCAAGTGCTTTGGCCGACCGTACAACTGTTAACTTCTTCGAGGTTCGTGTCTAACTGTCGCCAGCTCCATAGTTCTGGCTAAATGTTGTCACCGTTTTTAGCTTCCTTTTTCCTGCTCAGCAATTAGCTTGTCTCTCTCATTATGAGTCGCAATTAGTGCGGACCTTTAGCTTGTTTGTTATGATAATTTTTTGACTGGCCATTTGAATAATTAACTATTCGACTAATTATGTTTGATGCATATGTTATCAGGTCAACACGAAGTTGTATAAAAATCTATTTAAAGCCCAGGAACTGAAGGATTTAATCATGAACTTATCTAGGGACTTGTTTACCTTATAGCAAGTAGAAATGTACGCTACTTATAAAATTGTTGGAAACATGGTGTTTGTATATTTCACTATCTTTGCATTATCATTCAACAAAGTAGCAAAATATTGTATTTGGACTATAATTGTTCGAGCACAAAGTTTGTGTGCCGAAATTATTGTCACAATTATTAGTTATTTTTGGAAACGCTAACAAATTTTTGGTCGGAAATTTTTCCTAAATTTTAGAGCGCTGCGCAATGTGCCATCCGATGCCCCAAGCAATATGCCAGCTCCGGAATACGCCACTGTCTGGTGATAGAGTGTTGGACGATCAGATCAAGAAGTGGGTAAAGTGGGATCACAATGCAGATACTTTGGGTCAAATAATGGAGGCTGTAAAAAACGAAGAGTGGGACGTGTAGGCAGTTCAAAACAGTTCACACCCAATCAATTGTATGCTAATATATATATATGTATTTGCACTTAGACTGCGTTGCCGGCTCTGTCGGCGCATTTCATTCGGCACAGCTGGATTGAGGGCGGTGATGCGAGCAGGCTTTGATTCTATGAACGAATTGGTGGTTATACAGTGAGTACCGCATTTGTCAACAAATACGCTCCTTTTATTCTCTCTTTATTCTCCACACATAGGTCTTCGCAAGGACTATGTGCGTATTTAAAAGAGCAATATCCGGAGGAGTCCATGTGGACCGATCGAGGCATCGTCATCGGATTCGATGGTCGCTACAATAGTCAACGTTTCGCAGAGCTAACGGCCATCGTCTTCCTCAGCAGCAATTTCAGAGTGTATCTCTTCAAGTGCTACGTGCCAACTCCATTCGTACCCTACTCGATTCTGCGACTCAACTGCCTGGCCGGCGTAATGGTGACAGCCTCCCACAATCCCAAGCAGGACAATGGCTATAAGATATATTGGACGAACGGCGTGCAGATCATAGAGCCGCATGACGAGGGTATTAATCAGGCCATACTGGAAAATTTGAAGCCAAAAGAAGATTCCTGGGACGAGACGGTGCTATGCTCCAATGAGATGCTCTGTGATCCCTACAATGACGTTGTGCCAGCGTATTACGATGCCCTCAAGAAGGAGATGTCCTGCCCATTTCTCGAGGCTAATGGCAAATGTCAATTGAGCTTCACGTATACGGCGATGCATGGTGTCGGCTATCCGTATATCAAGCTGGCATTTGCCAAAGTCGGCCTTAAGCCGGTGTTACCTGTACGGGAACAGATTGAGCCAGATCCAGAATTCTCAACGACGCCTAGTCCGAATCCAGAGGAAGGCAAAACAGCAATGGCGCTCTCCATCAAGACGGCGACTTGCAGAAAATCGCCCATTATTTTGGCCAATGATCCAGATGCTGATCGACTGGGCGTCGGCGAGATTGGGGAGGACAACAACTATAAGCTATTCACTGGCAATGAGATGGGTGCTCTCCTCGGCTGGTGGTCATTGGAGACCTACAAATTGAATAATGAGAATGCCGACTTGTCCACTTGTGTCATGGTGGCCAGCACGGTTAGTTCGAAGATCCTCAAGTCGATGGCTGACGTGGAGGGCTTCACGTTCCACGAAACGTTGACGGGCTTCAAGTGGATTTGCAACAAGGTGGCTCAGGAGCGCGATGCTGGCAAAAAGGTACTGTTCGCTTACGAGGAGTCCATCGGCTACATGGTATCCACGAATGTCCTCGATAAGGATGGCATCAGTGCGGCGATCCATGTGGCCACCATGGCGTGTTATCTTCGCTGCAAGAAGTGCATGACCTTGCAGGAGAAACTGCGCGACTTATATGAAACTTACGGATTCCACACCAGCATCGTTTCCTATGTAATTTGTCGCGATAAATCGCTCGTGAAGCGGATATTCGAGCGCCTGCGACACTTTGACGAAGAGCAGGAGAACACGTATCCCACCAACATCATGGGTGGTGAATACGAAATCGAAAGCGTGCGCGATTTGACCACAGGCTACGATAGCAGCACGCCAGATAAGAAGGCCACGCTGCCCGTCAATGAGAACATTCAGATGATCACCTTCAAATTCACAAATGGTTTCGTAATCACGTTGCGCACGAGTGGAACAGAGCCCAAGATGAAGTACTACGCTGAGATGTGCGGCAAGCCGGAGGACAAGCGATGGGACGAACTAATCAAACTGACGCGACGAATGACCGATGCCGCTGTCAATGAGTTCTATGAGCCCGAGCAAAACGGACTTCAGCGCAAGCCAGAGGATTAATCAAATTTACAGATACAGTTTGGACAACAGTTGGTCAGGGGCACACGAAACGTATTTTTGATAATGTAATCTTCAAAAATGAATTCGGAAATATTTATATTATTAAGCGTACTAACTTACTTACGATTATTTTTTAATTCTACTTAAAATAAACAAAATTGGGAGGAAGTTATCTGCTGCTTCATTTGTCAGCTTCGGTATAAGAAGATCGACGGCAGAATTCTTGCATAGGAAGTTTTTTTTTATTAAGAGCTTTGGTTACTTTAGAGGTCTTTCTTGCAGGTCTTTCTATAGGAAGTTTTTTTTTATTAAGAGCTTTGGTTACTTTACACTATTCTAGAATAATGACAGCTTGGTCAGGGTCACCAGCCGAGTCGATATAGTCATATCCGTCTGTCTGTCTGTCCGTCTGTCTGTATGAACACCTAGATCTCAGAGACTATAAGAGCTAGAGATTCCAAACTTGGTACTAGTATTGGTGTATGTCCTACGCAGGTCAAATTTATTTAAGATTTTTGCCACGCCTCTTTCCGCCACCAATTTTAAAGATAGAGTCTCGAGTTTTGGTACATACAAAGATAAAGTGTCGATGAGTCCCGAGAATTTGTTCGCGATCGGATGAAAAACTTGGAATTTATTCAAGAAACAGTTTTGTATGGGAAAATCCATAAGCAGCTGCACGTGGCTTATTTCTGGTGGACAATGTGACCGTGCATGCTATATATTATGCTTTATGCGATATTTAGGATGTGATGGAATATGAATGTACAAATATACCAAAAATACCTAAAATCCCAAAAAAAAGTTGGTATATTTTAGTATTTGCTGGGTAGCGGGTATATCACAGACGAGCACACTCGACTGTAGCTTTCTTACTTGTTTTTTATGGATTCAGATTTTCAACGCATCCTTCCGAATATATACTTAGATGATACAAAATAATGTATTTCAAGTCAACACTTATTTGCAAGTGTATTTTTAAAACTAGTCTTCGTAATTGATTTATATAAAAATTTGGGTTAGCAATAAGTTTGTGTTTTTTTTAAGTATTAGATTTAAATTTTTTTTTTTTTTATTTTGAGAAAAAAGTTTGTTTTTTTTGTTTTGGTAAACAAGCATGCAATCTGTATTTGAATGCAGATTTCCTACCTGCTTATTTAAAGTAAATGCCATCAAACGGCTTAAAACGATGGCGTTGATATAAAAATTTAAAATTTCAAATTCGCTCGATTATGTCGGTGTAAAAACGAATACTCTAATATTTAAAGTACAAAATAAACAAGCGAGACTTCCAGTGTGGAGTCGAGCTTATCGACTATCTTAGTTTCTTTACCTCTAATTGTCTATTAGATCTAGATGTTCATATGGAGGAATGATTAAGAATGGATGCATGATTCAATGGATCGGAGATGATTTCTTCTGCCAGTTACATATATTCCCTAGTAGCACAAAATTATCCATGGCTGACGGGTGTTATTAAGAGTGACGTTGACAAAATTATTATAAATCCAAATTTATTTACCTATTGCTCAAATAGAAATAGTTTTAGAATTAGCGTTTTTTAGTTATTGATATCCACATAATATTGGTGAATTGCCTATGAATTGAAATATAACTTTTAACTCAGAGTGTCTGTCAAGTCGAGTACAAATTTTTATTGCTTTCAAATTCAAAGTTGTAATTTCATCGATTAGAAATGTTAGTGGCTCCAAAACTGTACAATTCCTTGCAGATATCAACGCATTGGCCCCGACTACTGAGAAATGCTTTGGCCTTCCCCGCAGGCGGTCTTCAAACTCAAAACTGTGAACAAATTTGCCAAACAACTGCCTCGCCACCCTGTCGACTTAAGCAAACCTGGAGCCAAAGATGTCCCAAGCTCCAAGTGCCAAAGGTAGCGAGAAGTCTTCACTGTCGATCAGGCGATCATGAGTTGGACGAGAAAATATTCAATTGGATGGCGTGGGATCGCAATCCCAAGACATTGAACACGATCAAAGAAGCTGTCCATGCAGAGGAATGGGACAAGTGAGTAAACGAATCTCAATGCCACATTCTTGCTAACCATTCATCAACAAATAGGCTGCGCTCTATGCTAATGGGGCGGCTCAAGTTCGGCACTGCAGGATTGCGAGCAGAGATGCGAGCGGGCTTCAACGGAATGAATGACTTGGTCGTTATACAGTAAGATACTAAGACACTAAGCTACTAAGTGCCTCACTCACATTGGCTTCTGCAGGACTGCTCAAGGGTTGTGTGCGTACTTAAAGGAGCACTATCCCGACAAGAAGAAATGGTCAGATCAGGGTATTGTCATTGGCTATGATTCGCGACACAACAGTAAACGTTTCGCAGAACTCACAGCCGTGGTGTTCACAAACAATGACTTCCGTGTTTATCTGTTCCAGCAGTTCGTTGCCACGCCTTTTGTCCCATACACAATTCTGCGATATAATTGCCTGGCAGGTGTCATGGTTACTGCTTCCCACAATCCCAAGCAGGACAATGGCTATAAGGTTTACTGGACCAACGGATCTCAAATCATAACTCCGCACGACGATGGTATCTTTGCAAGCATACTGAAGAACTTGGAGCCCGATAAATGTTCTTGGAATACGGGTGCATTGACTACCAGCAAATTGTTAAGCGATCCATCTGGCAGCATTTTTCCAGCATATTTCGATGCGCTGAGAAGAGCAATACCGAGTCAACTTTTGGTTGCCAATGGTGATTGTCCTCTTTCCTTTACGTATACGGCTATGCATGGCGTTGGTTACGCATATGTTGAGATGGCATTTCCCACGTGCAATCTAGCTGAGGTGATTCCTGTGGAGGAGCAAGTTCAACCCGATCCGGACTTTCCCACTGCGTCACATCCAAATCCAGAGGAGGGCGAAAAAGTTCTGAAGCTAGCCATAGAAACGGCAACATCGAGTTGCAGTGAGGTCATCTTGGCAAATGATCCGGATGCCGATCGCCTTGCGGTGGGAGAGATAATTGATGACGGTGAATATAAGTTGTTCACAGGCAATGAATTGGCTGCACTTCTTGGCTGGTGGGCACTTGAAATATATAAACTGGGCACAGTTAAACCAGACTTGCCCAATTGCACAATGATATCGAGCACAGTTAGTTCGAAAATCTTAAAGTCGATGGCTGCCATTGAGGGATTCAATTTCCATGAGACATTGACGGGCTTCAAGTGGATCGGAAACAAGGCGATCGACGAACAGAAGGCAGGAAAGAAAGTGCTATTCGGATTCGAGGAAGCCATTGGATATATGATAACCATGAACGTGATCGACAAGGATGGCATCAGTGCCGCGGCTCATGTGGCTACCATGGCAGCTTATCTGCGCACTCATAAGTGCATGTCCTTGCAGGAGAAGCTGCGTGATATATACGAAACGTATGGATTTCACACAAGCATCGTAAATTATGTGACTTGTACCGATGCGAACTTGATTAAGAACATCTTTACGCGACTTCGCACATTCAAAAATAAGGAGAAGAATACGTATCCAACTAGTCTCCTTGACGGTGAATTCGAGATCGAACATGTACGGGATTTGACCACCGGTTATGACAGCAGCACGAAAGATAAAAAGGCCACACTTCCAGTCAGCAGCAGCACTCAGATGATTACATTTACTTTCAAGAATGGTTTTGTAATCACGCTGCGCACAAGTGGTACAGAGCCCAAGATGAAGTACTACGCCGAGATGTGCGGAAAGCCAGAGGATAAACGTTGGGACGAACTTGCTTTAACTACTCGTCGCATGGTCAACGCTGCTGTCGATGAGTTCTACGAGCCTGAGAAGAATGGCTTGGTACTTAACGATGAGCAATAAATACAATCTTGTATCGAAAACTTGCTATCAATTAGCAACATAAAATATCAGTCGGGTCAGTTATGGGAAAGCAATCAGAGGTCAATGAGGAGTCTATGTATACAAATTAATATGCAATATCTATATGTACACACAGTTCAGTGAAGAGAAAACTGAAGTCAATATATTTAAAATACTATGATTGTACATTTGTTTTATTTAGATACGATTCACAAATCTTATTTAACTGAGTAGGTGCGACTTTTCATTGCAATCGATGGTTACTAACTTAAACATTACTTGTTAAAATTTCAAAATTGTTTACAAATTAGTAGAAAATTTGGAGAAACATGTCTATGAAAGTGTGGCGCAATTGGTCGCGAATTTGTAGACTGGCGGCTGCTGCTGCTGGCCAGGAACGGTGCCATCTCCATCAGCAACGGCGGCATTTTATAATGCCGCCCAAAGTGGAGGATTCCAATGTGCGGGTGGTGAACAGTGCGTATGCACCGCAGCTCGTCTACAAATATAATCCGCTGAAGTATTACTTGAGCAAGCTGCGCATGTTGAAGCTCAGGTGGACATGGGATCGCAACTTCAAGGAACATGACTTTCTTGAGGAATCGAAGCGAACGGCCATCTCGCTGACCGATATACTGCGTTTGCGCGATATTAAACAAATCGATCAGTTTTCGACGTCAAATGTTTACTATCAGATGGCCACTGAGTCCATAAATCTGCCTGAGTCCTGTGTCGAGCTTCTGCGTTTCCGCAAACAGGATATTCGCCAAGTAGTTCCAATTAATGTGCATCTCCACAAAATTCTGGGATTGAAGTATGCAATCATCGATGTTGTCATGGTGGGATTGCGGCATGTCGCCGATTGCGAAACGAATGAGGATCTTGAGAAGATGAAAAGTGCTCTTGTTCAAATGGAACCAGAGCTAAAAGTTCACATTGACGATTCCAGCACACAATTACCATATATCTTTATTGAGCTTTTTATGCGATTCAGACGCAACTACTCCAATGCGGAGCAAGTATCTGGACTGGAGTTGGCGAACCACACAAATCGTTGGCTTGTTTCTGTCTATAAGATCTGCAGGTTCAATATTTTTACTGTTCCCTCCACAACATAAACGTGAGAACTTGTGATCATTACATTTAATTGTATTTGAATGTGTAATTAAAAAAAAACTGTTCGTTACTCTATCTGTAAGCACAATTAATTGAATCTTACGTTGATGGCAAACACCTGTATTTCATTTCAGCACATACATACAAGTTTCCGCAATTAAATATAAGTGGATCATTTTATCAGCCCTATTTGACAAACCTAAAACCAAACATCTTTATACCACACTCACTCAGTGAAAAAATTAAAATAAAAAATAAAAACGATTATTGACTGGAAATATAAATATATATCTTTTTAATTTATAGTAACTCAGCGTCGTAGTGTTGTAGTTAAACGACAACTTAAGTGATTTGATTGAAATCAAAGTTATAAGCAAAAGTATATGCAAGTCTGCCCTGTGTTTATAAAAATGCAAATATGTTTAAGCCAATTTATCAAAATCGCAATCGCTTCAATCAGAAGGATCGTATTTTTATACCTGCTACCCATAGGGTAGAAGGGTATTATAGTTTTGTGACTTCAGGAAATGTACGTAACAGGCAGAAGGAAGCATTTCCAACCCCATAAAGTATATAAAAAGGATCTGTATGAACACCTAGATCTCAGAGACTATATGAGCTAGATATTTCAAACTTGGTACCAGTATTGGTGTATGTCCTACGCAGATCAAGTTTATTTTAAATTTTTGCCACGCCCCTTTCCGCCCCCTAAAATCGAAAAAAAAAACGATTTACTAGCGCAATTTTAAAGATAGAGTCTAGTTTTGGTACATTTGAGATAAATACAGTCTTGATGATTCCCGAGAATTTGGTTGCGATCGGATGAAAAACTTGGAAGTTATTAGGAAAACAGTTTTGTATGGGAAAATCCATTGGTGCACGTGTAGTGTTTCTGGTGAACAATGTGACCGTGCATGGTATATTTTATACTTTATGCGATATTTAGGATGTGATGCAATATGAATGTACAAAAATATCACAAAAAATACCAAAAATACTTTTACGTATATTTTAGTATATTTGAGCTGGGTAGCGGGTATATCACAGTCGAGCACACTCGTCTGTAGCTTTCTTACTTGTTTTTTATTTGCCTTACATTCGGAGTGACTTTGCCAATGTTTCTTTTCAAAGTGTTTATGTCAACATTGTTCATAAACTATCTGTTAGATTGTTAAATTACTTTTGTTTCTTCAAAAAATTTCTAGGTTCTGTATGAATAGAAAACCTGGTGGGTATAATAAATTAGGGTTATGTATTTAAACACTTTTTTTTAATAAAGTAAATTGACGTTTTGTAAAAACAACAAACTATTATTGTATATAACCAAGCTTATGTAAAAGCTTAAAATAAGGGACAAGCCCCTAAACTTCAGCCATTGTTTCAGTTTTCCACGGTAGTGTACTTTTGCATACTTCGAAGGCTACTCTCAAGATATTCATTTGATTCTTCACTTGAAGACGAAATTTGTTCTATCATTTAGGAAGAGTTGGGAAATGCTAATGACCGTATATCATAATTACAGCCTAAATTTTTCAAACATGAAATTTGTAAATATTCATTTGTGTACGATTTTATTTGATTTTGGCTCGAATACCCGAAATATTTTCTTACCGATATTTGGCACTGAAGTTGCGAAGCTATCTTGGTATGGAGTTGTTATCGATTTAAAGTCGTCTAATATCGATTTTGCAAGAATTGCTGTATCGATGAGCTGCTGTATTTTCACATCACTATTTTGTTTTCCTTTGTTATCAATACGTCAAAATCAAATATTTGTTTCAAACAAATGGCATTGAGGCGAGTCAGTCTAATGTTTCATATCATTTCAGTAAGATGAGCTTCCAAAACTGGGCGTATATGGATTCCTGCAAGTATATCTTGCAAATTATTTTATCGGAAAAATACAGAGATTTTACATGGATATTTGAAGACCCCATAGAAGCGGAACATCTTGGGCTTGATGATTATTATAGAGTTGTGAAGCATCCCATGGATCTGGGGACTATTTCAAGTCGTCTAGATGGTTTGCTTTATCCCAACGCCTTCGAATTTGTTTGTGATATGCGTACCATCTTCTACAATACCTATTTGTTTACCAGCCCTGATCATGTTTGCTATATGATGGCCCAAAAGTTGCAGGCAATTTTCGAAGAATTAGTTGCCTTACATTTGCCAAAATTGAGCTCTCAAAACTATGCGCGGATTCGCTATAAACCAGACAATAGTTATATTTCGTATAGCAACGATGCCATAAACTGCATGAACGAAAGTGATGTTGAAATGAACGGAGAGATGGATTACGAACAATCTGAGCTAATAGAAGATGGCACTCCCGATTACGAAAATAAGTTTAAATTGGTGTGAGGGTTTATGTTAAGATGGAAGAGATAGAAAAATTATATTGTTAAGGGCAACGATACCAATTATAAAGACGGGAACGATAATCTGGACAGGAAATATGATGCAGTCCGAAAGAATTATAAAGACGAAGTTGATGGAGTTCCTAAGATTGATAAAAAGAGTCACTGCAATAAAATGGGCATTATCGAATACTCTGAAAACAAAATTTACCGCAGGAGCAGCGAAATTGAGAAAATAAAAGCTAATGAGGTCAACAGTCAAAATTCAGCTAAAATTGAAAATCAAAATACCATGCCATTTTTTAAGAAGAACGAATATGTCAATAACGCTAAGGACAATATTATATATTATGAATGCAACGCCTATGAAAAGTTTAAATATAATTATAAAGAATATGACAATGATGAAAACGACAAAAAAGAAGAAAACAAAGTTAATAGCAAAGTAAAAAATAACAATAATATCAAAGATGGATTTAAAAAAGAAGAAATCGGTGAGTATGTAAAATGGGAAGTCAAAGTAGTTGGAGAAGGAGTCAAAGAAGTCAAAGAAGTAGTAGAAGGAGCCGAAGAAGGTGTTGAAGAAGAAGACGTCGACGAAGAAGAAGAAGTCGAAGAAGGAGTCGGAGAGGAAGGCGACGAAGAAGGTGTCGAAGAGGAGGGCGGAGAAGTCGAAGGCGTCGAAGAGGAAGACGACGAAGAGGAAGACGACGAAGAAGGAGTCGAAGAAGAAGACGATGAAGAAGACGATGAAGAAGACGAAGAGGGCAAAGCTGATATTGAAAAAAAAGACATGAAAGTCAAATATTATAAGGAAGAAACCAAAGTTGTTAACGAAGAAGGCCAATATAATAACGAAATAGAACAAGAAGAGGAACTGCAAGATTACGAAGGCGAATATGAAGACGAGGGGGAAGAAGACAAGGGTGCTGAAAATGAAGAAAACCAAGAAGCTCAAAATTATGCTCCAAATGCGAACTACCGCTACAATCAACACTTCAATCATTTTGGGTATTATAACGAGAGTAAAGATAGTAGTAATGGGGATCATCAGAGCAATAACGATGTGCCTATGACACCCGACGAAGACGTCGATTTGCAGGTCAGGGTGCAGCAGCTGGAGGGCGTTATGCTGCTCACCGTATTCCACATGATCTACCAAATGGAGAACCTCAACTTCCAATATCCCGTCAATGAAATCGAGTTCGATGTGCGCTGTCTGAAACCGCAGACAAAGCGCTCAATTATTGCGTACCTGAACAGCCAAGGCATGACAGGAAAGCGTGCGAGTCGAGCAAAGAGATACACGTGAACTTGTGCAATTCGAAATGCTGAATTTATTGACGTTAACATATTAAAACAAATTAACACAAAGATTTAGATTTACTTCCCCTTCTGCTGTTCTTTGGCATTGTCGCGGAACTGTCGAATGTTCCTGAACTCCCCGTTCCACACACGATTTCGCATAATGTCGCGCGTGTTCGCCGACATATAGGCGTAAAAGACCTTGCGGGGTGGGCCGCCAGGACACTGATAGTTGCCCATGGCATACCAGCAGGCTCTAGTGTGATTCATGTAGATGTCGTTCAGCTTCTGATAGTACGCCGTTCTTACCTTGTCGCCCTAGAGATGAAAGGAGTATGTGAATATGATATATTAAAAAAGATCTAAAAGTATAACTTACTAGAGCTTTTGCGGCCTTGGCATAGTTATAGTTCTCCTTCTCGATTGGCAGTTGATCCATGCCCATCAAGTCAGCAGCCGGGGGTCGTCCCTGCAGCAACGTAATCATTTCAAATATCTTTACCGACTCTTGTATGCTTTTCTGAACCTCGGCTTCGGTATATTGCTTGCCATATCGCCTCTTGATCCATTCCTGCAGCACGGGCAGCTTATGGGCATTGGGCAGTGAGGCGAGGACATATCTTTGATTTTTCCGTAATTCTTTCATGCCATCCTGAAGCATACGATTCATCAGTTCAGAGTCGTCGGGATCAAAATTTGTTGTGTCGTATTTAAGTTCTGTGGTTACAGTTGACTTTGCAACCCTCTCGGCTTCCGCTCGTTCCATTTCGGCTCGCTTGAAATTCACGCCCTTCATCCAGATTTCTTTGGCACAACGCACCACAGCATTAACTATATCCGCCTTGCGATCCTCGTGACTATGGGCGCTGTGATCGCTGGTGTCGCCCGTGGACGAACAACTGTTCGTTAGTCGACAGCCGCTGACTTCCGTTCCCAGCTTATCGATATCGTCTTCGGATGTATCAGCAGGTTGCTGTTCACACGGTGGATCGGAAGGATCGTCTTCGTTCAACGCTTTCACAAAGGCCTTGGCAATCACCTTGTCGACGTCGTAGGGCTTCTCCTGATTCGACTTGAAGATCCGTTTGTATTTGAACAGATACGGTTTGTGATCAGAGGGCGCCGTAAAGAACGTCTTCTTTGTCTGTTTGCCTTGGAATCGCACTTGGACGGGTTGATCTTTTCGATTGTTTCGCAGCTGCTTCAATTTGCGATCGTCCAATAGAAATGATATGCGTTGATTCTTTTTGCCCGAATTGCAACTGGGATTTGCCGGATCGAAAATCTTCACATTGACCTGACCGACTTTTTCGCACGGATCAAGATCGCCTTCAAAGTTAACAGGTTCGCGACGCAGTCCGCCTCCAGTGAGACGAACTCCCACACATTTGTTGCTGATATCTGTGTTGGCTAGGTGGAGGGACTCCGCAATCAAAGCTCGACCCTCCTTATCCTGCGGCTTGGGAACAGGTAGGGATACACTCTGCACCTGACACAACACACAATCGGCTTTGGAGATCGTGTGGACTGTGGTCTGCTCCATCTTGAGAGCATAACGTTTCATGCAGACATCCACATCGTGCTCCAGCTGGGCGACGATGCGACGTTTTCGCAGCTTTCGATATGGCAGAGTCACGTCCAGCAGTTCCATCACACGATCCCGCGCCAACACGGTCAGCTCGTCCTTGACCAGCTGCGTTTCGCCCACCATGAACTGATGATAGGCGCACATGAGCGGCTCATCGGTGAAGGACTGCTTAACTCGCTCCAAAGCTGCAGCAGCTCTGCGGCTAACTCTGGCCTTGCCTTCCAGAAGTTTGATTTGATTCAGATGATTGAAGTACTTATCCACTGCTTCGCCGACGGTACTTTTGACCAGACGGCTAACGGGATTCAAATTGTATTCACTGAACCAGGGCGGCTCAGTTGGGCTGCCGTATTGTGGGGGGTGATCCAAGGTCCAGAATGGAAAGCTGGCAATGTGATTTGGCGGCTTACTCGTGTACTTAACAATGATTTCCTTGGGACGTGGCTGCCGCTGAAAGTAGGGCAGCTTCTGCGGATTCTTTGAGCTCTTCGATGGCAAAATTTGTGGCGGGTTTGCTTTCTGCTGATGCAGCTCGGAGCGCTGCTGTCGCTTTAAATCCAAAGCACTGAGCTGTGGTGGTGGAAGTATACGGTCCAGTTCACGCAACGTTGGTAACAAATCTATTTTGGCCATGGTCATCATCAACAATTTTTCGTTGGTCGTATATTCGCCATTCTTGCGAGCACTTATGTAGTAGCCCTCGAGTATGAAGAAGAGGAATGCAAGATCGTTTCCACGACTCAGTTGGACCATGGTCCTAATCTTCTTCTTGCTTATCAAGGGGCTCAAGCCTAGGCGGCACAAGCTTTTTTCCACACGAAAACTGGTGCCTTGCTCGAAGTCGTCGCGCAGATCGGCTGCCAACTCTCTGATAGCAGTTTCTTGGTAATCCGATAATCCCAAATACCATTTGGGAACATCGAGTAACTTTTGGAATTCGTCCAACTTATGTTGAAAGTCCAGCTGACCCATTTTGTATTAAGTTAATACGCATAATTTGGAAAATACAAAAAAAATTCAAATATCCTGCCGTCGACTTGTTAGCAAATCATACTCATAATACGACTTCTTTTAGACTAATCTTGTTTGATATCAAATGCTAACTAGACTTTGCCATTTAAGAAAACTTTGTAGTGCCAGACTCCTTTGTTTTCCGAAATTTTTAAACGAAAACTCATTTCAGTTTAATGGAGACTTTTATTTCATTTGTCAAAGATTTTTTTTTGCTTAATGTTAACAATTTTGTTGGGCAGCAAATTTCACATTTAAACTCAATAATGGGTGTCTAAACTAAAAATACAATAAGTAAATAGTGTACCCGCTACCCTCATAATGCCACAAGATAAATGGATACTACGATGTCCGAAGTGCAAGGCCAGGCAACGCGATGATCAAGAATCTAATTCGATTTGTGATGCTGCCGTATTTAAGTATGGCACTGGTATTTACGGCTTGAAGTTCTTACAAGGGTCTAAAGCAATACAACATGTGCGTCCAATCCAAGTGCAACAGAGCCAAAGCTCTAGTTGCAGTTCTGCGGGAAGCAGTTACATTCGATATCAGAAAGGAATCTCATCGCAAAAATGCGCATCTGTTCAAACAGATAGACCGAGATCGCCAGTCGACAGACAATTAGAAAAAATGACGCAATTTCCGGAGGAGTCGCTAAAAATCATTGTTGCAACTCGCGCTAGGAAAGCACAGATAGTTTCTCCAACATATACAGGTAGGGAACCAAAGCATCACAAAGCTTTCCGACCACGAAGACAACGATCACAAGAGAGTAATGCACATCTAATTCTGGATAATCTTAAACGAAATGTAAGGCCAACTGGTCGAGGATATGGTGGCATGTCGACCTCAGATGTAAAAATTGTAAATAAAGATACCATCTCAATCTCATCAGCACGCGATATGGAAGATGTAGATTCACTGAGTGGTGCGCAAATTGTTCAAATACCTCTCCATGTAGAAAGTGTGGAGGATCATCATGTTAGTCGAGTGGTGGAGCATCACATAGAACGGCTGAAGGATGGCTTGATAGATCGAGTGGAGGATCATCATATTGAACGAGTTGAGGATCACCGTGTTCAAACTTTGACGGATCATAATACAGATCGTGAGATGGATGTGGATGAAGTGGAGGAACTCGAAGTAGATGAAATGGAGGAACTCGAAGTAGATGAAGTGGTGGATTTCCATGTAGACAAAGTGGTGGATGAAAATGTAGGGCGGGTGGAGGATCATCTAGAAGTTCGGGTGAACGATGATCCTGTAGATCGAGGGAAGGATCAACATGTTGCGCGAGTGAGTGATGATCATGCTGATCGAGTGAAGGATGATCATGTTCCACGAATGAGTGATGCTCGAGTAAAGGATAACCAGGATAACCAAGTGGCGGATCCTCCAGAACAGCGAGTGAAGGATCATCAAGTAAATCGAATAAAGGAAGGTGTCTCAAAGCCACAACTGTTGGACTCTCCAACAAGATCTAGCAATGTGTCGAAACTTATAAGCAGCTCACGAGGATCATGTTCAAGACATATGTCAGAGATAGCCAATGATTGTAATGGGAGAATAAAATTTCGGAATACCGATTATTCCCCATCCGTTCAATCGTCCAGGGAAACCGAGTATAAATGTCAGAAGTTAGTATATGTACAGCAGCGATATTCAGAGCCGATGGAAGCAGATGTGAAGAAGACAGATCAGAATAAAGCAGATTCGAATACTAATCAAAATAGTTGCAACTGCCACAGGACAGCTCCATGCACATATCAATGCTCATTGAGATGTCCTTGTATGTTTCCATGCCGTTACACATGCGGTTGCAATGCATTCCATCGTTATACGGATTGTAAAAAGCCATGCTGTTTTCGAAAACATCCATAAGGCCTACTTATGTAGACCACTTTGCATATTATTTTGCATTTGCACTGGAAATAGCCCCAAACTTTGTTGAACAATAAATACATGCCCAACAAAATGATTATTCAATTGTTAGGTCCTTCTGCACAGATTAGCACTTGTGTTATTGTTCTTCAAGTATTTAACAGGTTGGCAATTTGCTCAAAAATAATTGGCGGATAAGCAAAACCAGCCGATTAGCATAGATACATCTTTTGCCATTGCTGTACTTTACAAATTAAATGCATTTCAGCTCCCAGGCAAAATGTATGTGGCTATTGTTATTAATGTGGATTTGCAGGCTTTTAGCTACGCATAAATAGTTCTTGACTCGACCAAAATCCTTGAGCTTTAATTGTGTGTTCGCCAAGTTTACCTGCTGCGCAATAAAGATTATATTAATTCTTGTGCACTGTTAGTCCAGGTAAACTCTCATTGAGATGATTATGTTTACGCTCAAATGGGAGTAGCATATGTTAACTGGACTCTCGTAAAGTCTGAGGATAATTCAAAAATGCATGCAGGAAAATTTCAATAACATGTAAGTAACTGCATTATTATTAAACTTTCAAATGTCAACACTACGAACGATTTAATTTACTTTTCTTGTAAAATATTTCATCTTCGATGGCTTTTTGTTGCTGGTAAGGTTACAGTTTATATAGTAAATTCGAAGATAAATTGCTTGTGGTCAGCAGGGAAAGAGATGTCATTAAGCGTGCAATGCAATGTAAATATATGAATGCTGTCTAGAAAATCAATTCATGTTATCATATCTAGAGACAGCAGCTGCAGCAACAGCAGGTACGACAAACTAAAAGGGCGAGCAGCTTGTTGGCTATTTCCTAGTTTTGTCATAGGGAAATTGAATATTTTATTTACGGATATTAAATGCCCTATATCATTGCGTTTGCCGAGTTGTCAGTTGTAGGCGCAAACAGTGTCGAGTTGTTCTATCTTGAGCACATAGAGAAGTTTGTAACAAATCAGTACTCAACATATTTCGTGATTAAATTTTTTGGCTGTTTCGATTGGCCGCTTGGAAAAATAATTTCGAGATTTTTACGTTGGCCGCCCAAAGAGCAAAACTAATCTAACGGACAACGGGGCGAACGGAAGTTCACTTTTGGCCACTGAACGTGTTCAGCTGCCTGCTCCTCTGCCCTTTAGCCGACGCTGCCATTCGGCGCTATCGAGTCCTTACCTCCTTCCATCACATAACCACATATACTTAGCAGGCAGCTGGCACTGTTGTTGCCTTGTGATTTTATTTCGTTTCATGTTTTATTCACCACTTCCGCCGGAAATAGACACACAAGCGTGCTCACACTGAGTAGTCGTCTGTCCGGACCGAGTGTGGGGGGAGGAGGAGGCCGCAGAGGAGGCGATAGGGTGGAAGGAGTAGGAGAGGAGAAGTGAGATGCCCATATGAACATGCGCCACATTTTGGCAACTCAATGGGCCGTCTGCGCTGCCTTCGACTGGCAAACATTTGTTTTGCCCAACAAAGTAGAAACTGTTTTCGCAAACAAATCCCACATAAATGCTCAATTTATAACAAACCGGAAGTTAAACTTAATCAAGCGTACTTTTTGGCTTATTGTTTAGCCTCTCTCGCTCTCTCGTTCAGTCTTCCTGCCTATCTGCTTTTCCGTATTTACTTAACATATTTTATTGCGATACTTTTCCTACTCCATGATGACTGTGTCGCTCTGGGGGAGATTACATGAGGATTTGTTTGGCATTTCAGCTGTTATTTCAGCAAAATATTTTCATTTTTGTAGCGACTTTTAGTTTTGAGCCAATGCTGCATTTGATCGCTCTTGTTAGTTTATGCATTTATTTATGCTTATACTCGACTCGAGCAAACATACACAATGCCATATGTGTGTATACTCGTATAGCTAACATTCAGTCGAGTACTCGTGTTTGCTCTCTGCTCGAGAATAGTCGTATTATGGTCATACTTTTATTGTAGTCCGTTTATGTGATAAATTGAGCATAGTATTCGCACACGACAGTAAACTTTTATGGCCAAATAGTTGTTGTCGCTACAAGGCATTTTATATATACTCCCTAAACATCGCTGCAAACATACTTCACTGCTTTATATAGTTTTGTGAAAATTATGGTAATATAATTTATACATCCTGTTAATTTAATGACAATAGCTAATTTTTAAAAATAATATCGTCAGTATTAATTCATGTTTTCTTGTAGCTTCAAAATTCAGTACTGTTAATTATGATGTTCAGTCTTAATTGATTCCAATAAGTTTTTCTTCAACACTATGCAAAAGTGATTTTGTCGGTTTAAAACTTTTGAACTTTTAAGAAAACTTTCTTTAGAAAAAAGCTATATTCAAAAATTATATTATGGCTTTTAGGATTTGCTTCAAACTTTCTTAATTCTTTATAACATTGATATAAATAAGTTTGTGTATCTCGAAAATAACGATATATGAACGTACTCCCAACTTATTATTATATAAGTAACTAATATTTGTTTTAAACAGATGCGACAGTGCTTAAATCCGAATTTAGCGCACAATGGAAATTCTTGTGTATGCGCTGGATTTAGCTAGAATGTTGAATGTATATGACAAGACGTGATGGGCTATTGGCAACGCTTGTTAGTCCAGCAAGAGCAAGAACAACAGCAACGCAGCATCAGCAGCCACAGCAATAGCAATAACAACAACAACAATTATTGAAAAGAGCTTTCATTGTTCGCGAAATGCGTCAAAAGGCTGCACGAGGCACGCGCGGTCGAAAAACCACGGGCGGCCTTTTGTTGTCCATGGAAGCGATCCGACCAAGCGCGGCACCGGGCACAACAAAAAGCGGTAATGACCGCAAGAGCTGCTAATGTGGCTCCTATCGCTTCTGTTGAAGGCCACCGAATCAGCGTCAGCTTCGATGTCTCTGATGTTACGTTTGTCTGCCGCGGTCGACGCTCTACCGCTATTCTATTTTGGTTGGGATGTGGACCTATTGTTTTCAACTAATTTGCGCAGAAAGCGTTTGGGCATTGGTTCGGTTAAAAGCGTGCCCCAACGTTAAGGATTTACATATGGGATGCGTGTATTTGTGAATGCCCACAGCAGTTGCTCTGTTCCATATGCGGCACTAATCAAGTTTTTATGCCAATGCTGTGGCATGTGGAAAAGGCACGAACTTGACGTTAATTGTTTTGTGGTGTTAGCGATTCTTCATGCTAATTTGATTTTAGTTTTAAAATCAACACAAAATTTCCAAAATTCTTGTTGTGTAATATAATTTCTATAAGTATGAAATCGAATAATATAATAATGAAATAATATTCTTAAAAATCTTTTTTGATGACTTGGAAAAAAAAAAAAGGAAATATTTGTGTTAATTTTTTTTTATTGAATTGAAATTTAGATTGATAGAGTGGTCTCTAGCTGTTGGATGGAATTTTGATATCAATAATATAGAGTTTGTCTGAATGCTTCAAATTGGAATTCAAGTACTGGAATACTCTACAAGATAACAATAAAACCATGAACACAACCACAGTCATGGTTATATTATTTTCCATGCACTTTGAATAGAAATTTCTGTTTTTCCCAGTTATTTTTTCAAACGCTGCAGGAATCAGTTGCATTGGAAAAACGATTTTCATCTTTATTTTATGGTGGTATAATTAAATAACATGTTTTCCACAAACTCGTCTCATTTGAGTACAATCTCACCTGGGACCAATTGCAAATGATTGAACAGCAGGAGACCGACATGTAATACTCTGTAATCATCTATTCTGCATATAGCATAGATTCAACGATTCCAGTTGTTCGCAGTTCCGGATGAACAGCTTCTTCTAACGAGGAATGACAATTATGGCTCAAGAATGTAATTGGTACATTGAGACACCCAATAAAGTAAGCGAAGTGATGCAGGGTATAGACTAAAGCTCAATGGAAAAAAACGAAAATACATTGTAATTAATTGCGTTATGTGGTGGAGCAGAGGGCGTTTTACGTGCCTAGGCCAGCATATACATAAATATTTCAATGGCTTTAATTAACCAAAAATGTTACAATTAATTGACTTTGCTGCTCAATTTAATTAATTTATCTCATTTTTTTAAACCGTTGTACCTTCAACATTTGACTGAGGCGATTAAATTAGGATGTGTAACTAATAGTCAGATATTTATCAAATGCTCTGAAAATGATCAGCTCAGCATGTTTTGAAATTTTCATTTTTTCACTGTACTTTAAAATAAACATGTCCAAGGAGATGAAGGAAAATATAATGTAGTTGAGACTTGTCAAAATTATTCGAAAAATATTATCGTGTTGATTTAGTCCTAAGTTAATTGAGTGCATTACACGAATATTGCCAGCCTTTACCTCATTTCCAGGTTCAACAAGTTCTCGTGCTGTACTTTGTTTGAAATTTGTAGAATTTGCTTTGTGCGCACCGCTTTGAAAAGTGTCAAGTAAAGTGAGATGCTTGCTTGCACATTTTTAATTGTACTGGCGACAGGTGAAAATGCTCTGCTGTTCACTTGACCCACAATGGCATCAGCGGGTGGTGGTTGGATGCCTGTGTTTTCTTCTTCGGTCAGCGAAAAACAAACAACTTTTCAACTCAGAGGGGGGGTTGGCGGGGGGTGGGTGCCGGTCGGAGGAAACTATGCAAGGACATTACGAGCAAATGTAAACAGCTTAATTAAAAAATGAAACTCCGCTGCGTGTCACGTGTTTAAAACCGCATGCATTTTGCAACATAACCTCAAAGTGCAGCCAGCTGTACATGTACATATGTGTGTGTGTGCATGTGTGTGTATGTGTGTGTCACGGTATGACGCCCACGTGACCGTCGCACTCTATTTGCTTAAATGCACGAAAGTGCTTTTTATTTAATTTTTCGTCTTTTTGCACTCCTTTCTCTCCGTCTCCATCAAACTAACTATCGCTCTCGCTCTCTCCGCGTCTTTCCCATTTTCACGTTGCTGGAGCTCCTAATTAAAATGAAAGTAATTTTTCTTCAAGCAATGTATGAACGTTGGCACATGAATAACTTTTTTTAGTCGTACTAGTGCTCATTAAAAATAATATTCAAACGCCGTGCGTTAAATTTTTCGGATATTAAGAAACGAATGTCTTCTGTCAGGGGGCTGGAATGAGACATACCCTGTACTCTTATAGCCTCATTAGTATTACCAAAATATAATATATAATATATGCAAAAAAATATTCATGGAGTTGTATGCAAATTTGAAATTTTCAATTTCAACGGTTGTTGGTTGGGTGTCATCTTCATCGACAGCAGCTCTTAAGTGTTTATTTTTTGTACTTTAGTCAAACTTTTCTCTTAAATATTTTCCGTACTTAACCCAAGAACTGAAAAAGTTGTATGCACATGCATGGCTGGTGCAGATTTCTTGTGTAGTGAAGTAAAAGCGAGTGCGTCTTGAAGGACTACTTTTCGCGAAACCATATGCATGGGATTCGGGCCAGAAGCGAAGATCCATCAATGCGGCGTGCAATTATAAAGTTTAATTGTTACCTCAACTTTGCTTTTAAGCCAAAGAAAATATTCTCCCAAAATATATTTCTTGGGTCAATACATGATAAATTGAATGTTTTGCATTTAATTTTATGTATGATTGTGGAATGAATGCAATTAAATTGCAATCTTTTGATTATTAAAAAAATTTGAACTAAATGTGCAATATAAAAATAAATCAAAAAATATAGAACATACAAATATATGTATTTAAATTACCTCAAAGAAAGCAAATGAAATATCCCTAATTTGATAGTAGAAAACAAGAAAAAGAAAACAATTAACAAAATAGATTGCCATTTATCTTGATAGTTTTCAGTCAATATCAACTAATCACATTCGTCCGCTACTCGGCTCGAATATACTAAAATATATCATAAAGTAATATTGGTATTTTTGGTATATTTGGTGCATTTGGTATATTGATATTCCTTTACCCAGTAAATATCGCTTAAAGTAAAAAATATACCAAGTTCGGTCACACCTCTGGAGTGGTGGAATCTCTAGCTCTTTAGTCTCTTAGATTTAGGTGTTCAGACAAACAGATGGACATCGCACATGGCTACATCGACTCGGCTGGTGACCCTGACCAACAATATATATACTTTATGAGGTCGGAGGTGCTTCCTTCTGCCTGTTACATGCAATTTCAGGAGTCACAAAATTATTACCCTTTTACTCTATGGGTAGCTGGTATAAAAATGTTAAATAGATATGTTGCACATTAAATATATATTTCCTGTTTATGCAGTTTTAAATTTAAAAACTTCAAATTGTCAATTTTTGAAATTTTAAAGCTTACTGCAAATTCTTGACCACAGTCCTGTGACAATGACGCCTGTAATTTCAGTAAACAGATGGATGAATACCATAATAATGGTTAGTTGCGGCCAATGGTGCGTATGAGTTACATTAGCTTCGAGTGAAATGCATTTGTTATTGCCTTTTGCAGTCACATACCAGCGCCGCACTTTGCACACTGTGCAATTCAATGGCACTATGAAAACCAAAGAATGTCTATTTAACAGAGTGTCTGTTGATGTCGTTGTCGTCATCGGTGTCGGTGTTCGCTAAGAGACAGGCAAGCCGTTCGAGTTGCAGTGTCCCCTGCACCACAGTCACAGCTGACATTGCTGTCCGCGGTGTGGTGAACACACCTGCAATTCGAGCTGCGTGCAAGCCGCTCGTGTGCGGGGTGATGAGAGTGAAATGAAGTCATAAAGTCCGATTGTAACTCTGCGGCTCCTTGCCACGTAGCGATATCGCCGTGTATCCTGGCAACGGTAATGATGATGAGCATCATGATGTTAACTATTGGTCAGCTGGCTGCTTGTCGCTTTGCTTGCCTTCAATGGCTGCTGGCTGGTGCTTTGGCGCTGGCAGTTGCCGGCGCTCATTTATTTTCCAGCAGCTGCTAAACTTTTTGACCAAAGCTGACACTTTCATGAAACAATTTAAAAAGTCATTGTCATCAGCAGGCGGATGCACCCGAGGTCCGAGGTTCGAGGTCTGAGCTCTGTAGCAAGTGCCTTGCCAATGACATGGTTTGTTTTGTTGCCCAGTTGCCCAGTGTCCGAGAGAGTTTTCGTGCAAAAAAAAATTGACATTGCTTAAAATTGTCAAATAGTGCTGTTATCGCATCGCTCCTCCAACTCCAACTCAAACAAACGCACATCAAAGTGTTTGTTTGCGGCACGGATCGAAAGTGAAGTATACGCCCAGTATGACAGCCAGTTCATAACGATGCTTAGTCTAGTTAACAGTGCTGGTAACCTTGATGATGCCATCAAAGATGTTGGGTAGGTAACGAATTTCCCTATCAAGGAAATACTTTGATAAATTGATATCCATCCAAGTTGCTCAGCTGAACTCACAGTAACATACTATAGTTGTCGCAGTATATAGAAAGTTCGTTAGACCGATAGATATCTATTGTATTATGGCAAGTTTTGTTTTTCACCCCCAAAAAAGTTTCGAGTTGATGCAAGTCCTTCGCTGTTTGCAGCCGTTGTATTGTGGGCGGAGTGAATAGCGTGACATTGCAATTTGGAAAACAATTTCAAGTTTTTCGACACGCCCAAATTGTTGTCGCTGGGTCGTCTTCTTTGTATTTTATTTTTTCTCGCTGTTGCCTTGGCCAAGTGCTATTCACTTTAAAAACTTGACAGCGAATGATGCATGATATGAAAGCGTGTGGATTGCAGTCCTACCAACTCACAATGAGCAACTTCACAGCAATAGTTACAATAGTTGGCATTTCTTGGAAGATTCTTCGATACAAACAACCAGTGCTATCCACAATATATACATTTAATTCTGGGTTAAGTTTATGGTTGGACATTGAATGTCTTGCTGGCAATCATTAAAGTTGTTACACTGCTTAAACTCATTATTATTTGTATATAAAAGGCGATGCGAGCGTCTACTCCTGCACCCAACTAGGGTAATTGCTGTGCGCAAAGCCACAAAATTTATTAAGCGTAAAATTAAAAGCATAAAATTGCATGCTTTAAATTCAAATGCAGCAGCAGCAGTAGGATTGGAGTTGTAGCGGGAGCAACCGCAGCCACAAAATGCTAAATGTAACCATATCGCACAAGAGCTCGAACAAAGGCAGCATAAGGAAACCAACTTCTTCACCCCGTTCCCTCCAGGCATACTAAATTCAACTTATCGGCAGGCTGCAGTGGGGCACGTCCTTCGATAAGCGACACTGCCACCCGAAACCCACCATAAGTTATCTAGTCTCTGGCTGCAGTTGAACAAAAAATTTGCACCTGGTGATATGTATAAGATACGACGAGATATATTACCACTCGATGGGCCAAACGGCTTATAGCTTTGGAAGACTCAGAAATGCCGGAAATGAAGGCACATGCTCGCATCTACATACATAACTAAGCATAATGCACGTATGTGTGTAGAAAAAGCTAAAAAAAAAAAAAAAGCAGCAAGGATTTTGTACCTTGACAATTGTCCACTCAGCTGCAACTCAGTCTGTGCTTCAGCATTACAAATTCATGACCTACGTCGACGACTCATCAGCTCCGCAGCAAAGTTGCGAAGCTAGCTAACACTTTCCATTTTATTTTTGTATTTTCTTACAGAACTTTGCCGTTTACTAGTTGGCGCCACCTGGCGTTCATGTATAAAACAAGCTTCATTATAATGCGGATTGTGAAACACCTCAGCACTCCACTCTTCAATGCAAGATGCTTGGCTTTTGACTTAACGTGGAGGCAAACAAGATATAGCGAAATTATATATATATATTGAACTTTAAGTGCTCGTTATGAAATATTGTTAACACAGTTGAATAGAGCTGCATTCATGCAGTTTGCATTCAATAAGTTGACTGACGACTGGCACTGAGTTCTGGATTATAATTTAACAAGTCCAATTTGAGGATTTTATAGGTAGAGACTAGCCATTGTCCCGTTCGATCCGTCGGGGGTAACGAATAGTCCCTTCGGAAGCGCACAAAGAACTCGGCTAATACAAATGGACTTGGGACCAGATTATGTGTTCCCTTCTTGACTACCCGCCTATTGACTATTAATTGACCCATCTGTTCGATGTCTGAAATCGTTTTAAAGTCATTGGCACGTCGCCACGCCAAGAAGACAACGTCAATGAAGGCGAACTTATGTTGGTAGTGGGGCAATTGTTGCACCTTCACAAGTATTGTCCGACGAATGTGACGCTTCTCGAAACGCAACAGTCTCTTCGACCAGTCTTGGACATTCGGTTTGTGCAACTTGCTAATATCATCCATTAGTAGTTTGTAGCCCATGGGAGTGGTGCAGTTTTTAAGGCGGTGTTCTTGCTGTTCGCTCACAAGCTGGGTGATGAGCACCACGGCTCTCCGCGTGTTTTCCAAGAACTGCGCTTCGTTGAAATGCCAGTCCCATAATAATTTCAGTTTCCATATGTTCAACTTGGACATAACCAACTGCAATGGGCTGTAGACGTACACGAGTAGCGGCAACGATATCTCCGGATCTTCTTTGATTCGCTCTACATCGACTTGCAGATTCCATCTAATCGGCTCCTCAGATTTTAGCAAGTTGAGGGCATTATTTTGACGGCCCCGTGCGGGATTCATACCAAACATGCCCAGACGGCAAAGTGAATTCCACTTGCGCCCGCTTAGCAAGTCACGCCGACTTCGTGCGGCGACCAAATTCAATGGACGTTTTGCCGCCATTGTCCCATATTTTCATAAGGAATTATTTTGAATTTTGAATATTAGTATAAAAGTATAAATTACCTGAGGAATTGTTTACATTTTGACATCTTAGCCTTAGAGTCGAAAACTTTCGAAGTCGTTTCCTTATCTATTCACATGGCATATACAATTATTTGCTATCATTGACTTACATGTGGCATATTTTAAAAGTCCAAGTCAAATTGGGGCAGAGACAATGCTTGTGTGATGCTGCATTCAAGCTTACTACCATAATTTGAAAGCAAAACAAGCCAAACTTCATTGCATGAGAAATTTGTTTATAGTTTCTATTGCTATTCAACAGCAGCTATGACCAGAAGCACACGTGTATACAAGAGACTGGCTGTCTTTGTTAAGCTCTCCTGACTGACCACGCCTACTTAGCACATCCACCATTAATTTCTTTGTCTTACGTGTAGTCACGCATTCGCATGCAGTCAAATTTTTGCTACTTCTCACGCACATACACAGAAATCGATAACAAGCAGCTTACTCTGTCTTTATACAGTTGTCTTAGAGAAAGGGGGCTATTTATAGTTTCAAACAATCCCAGCATCATTCGATCACAAATACGCAAAAGCAGCCATATGTGAATTGATTACTAAACGATTACCAGCTTACTCTGATAATGCCTTGTAATTGTGTACAAATACACAAAGCATTTTAAATTCGTAGGCTTCACCGATTTAAATATGACAGCAGAGCAATGAGAAGCTGTGTAGGAGGCTCCAGTTCCTGCAGAGACACAAAGTTCGAGTGAAACTGCTGACAAAATAAAGTGTATATAGCATACAGGTGGAAGCAATTCGAAACATTATGTTCAACTTCACAGCAGGTATTGCAGCATTAATAGTTATCGCTTTATATGGAGAGCTATGTTAACTACAACTTCAACACAATACTTGGAAATAAGTGAACCAATTTATATCAAATTATACCAAAGACTAAAGAATCAATACACATTATAATTACCTATTGCAAAAAGGGAAAACAATTAGTTATTGTGATTCAAACGCCACAAATGTGGCTGGTGTTTTCAATTGAAGCATCGGCTGCACAACTTTTTCAGATTCCCATAACCTCGAACTTACCTCGGACACGTCACGAAGGTGCATATTATTCCATAGACGACTGAACTCACCTGCATAAGCAAATGCAGACAGATGTATATACATATATGACTTGATAACAATAACATCTAATTGCGCCAACATGGAGTTAATCGATTCTCCAACTCTATCGAGTTTTTCATAGATCCATTGTAAGCACATGGAAAGCATTGGAGCATTGACTCGATGGCATTGTGCAATTGTCGAAGGTATTACTAAATGCGAAACATTTGTTTGCTCCAATGCTATCGTGGTCCTTCTCTGCTCGAAGTCGTGCTTGCACTTGTAGTTGCATTTCATGGACCATTAACTCGCCTTCAATCCACTAGGATGCTTATATTTCTCTGGCTGTGGGCGCACTTAAGCTCAGTCTCTGTTAACTGAGCACAAGCAATGCCAAAACGACGGACAGAACGAACACAAACATAAACACACACAGAGACAGAGACACAGACACGCCCACCAGTCCACGCCCTAAGACTTGTTTACAAACTTATTTCATCTGGGTTAATTGCATCGCAATTGCCCTCAAATTTGCATTCTAGCTAAGTAATTTTGTCTAATGTCGATTTCAATTATTGTACAATCCTCGTACACTCTCATGGAATAACTAAAGATACTAACTACCTAGATATTCATGCGGGCTTTGTTTGCATGCCCAGAAATAAGTCATTTGCAGTTGTAGTTGTTGCAGATAAGCAAACACAGCACAACCTGCCAATTAAAATCAAAGTCAAATTACTTCCCGGCAACTTTGTCCATTTGTCACGATTACCCCATATAAAATAGCAACGGAAACAAGCAAATTTAAGATCTAAGACCCTTTTACAATAACAGTACACTCCTATTTATTCGTAATGCCTAAAGTCAAATTAAATAATTAAATTTTTTAATTAAGTAATTGAATACCCTTAGCTTATTTCGTACTTTCAATGAAAAATTGAATCGCAACTTCAAAAATTGTAATTCCCAAAAACTCAATAAATATTTATTTTTATCGACTTCCTTTACTTGTGTAATTTTGTTTATTTACTCCTTCAATTTCTGATACATTAAAATATTTGCAGATGAGCTTGTTAATTCGCACAATAATAATTAAAACATATCATATCTAATCTTTTATGTATAAAGGAAAAGACTTATAGCAAAATGGCTTCAAAGGACTTTTACTGCTTGCATCCTTAAGAATTAACATGCCTTAGGCGCAACATTAAAACGCCATCAAAATGGAGTTGGACTACAATAACCTATTGTACGATGTGTGAGCGATAAATTGTAAGTTGGGTGAGCGGCTTCATCTTTGGATCTTTTCGCTGAGCACTTCAAACTTTGCGCATCGATGCAAATCGATCATCAAAATTTACGAGACGTTGCTCAAAGTGCGCCATAAAATTGGGCCAGGAAACTAATTAAGTACATAAAATGGGGATTAACGGCTTTCAAAGTGCCGTAAAATCCAGAGCGCAACAATTAGCCAAAGTCCAAGGATGTGAGATTCGAATGCAATGAATGGAATGCGAATATGTTGTCAGCCATAAAAGCAAAACGAGACTTCAGACGACGGCTCAGCGTCAGCCTCAGCCTCAGACTCAGAGTTGAAACCGTTGTGTGGTGCCTCATGCAAAAGCTGGGGCGGCCTTTTGGCAATGAAAACCAATGCAAAGTCGTTAAAAGTGAACCAACGATGTTGCCGGAAAACCAGCTGAAATGCGAATCAACAGTGTGCCACTAAAGCCTGCATGCTCTACCTATCGAGAGCATGCGAGGAAGATAACTATTAAATTCGATTCAGTGCGACTTAACTGCGATCTGTGATTATCTGGTAAATTGCAAATCATTCAGTTTTTGGATGAGCTAAGCTGCACGTCAAATGATGGCTACCCATCTGTAAGGGTATTAAAGATGGGGTACTCGAGATTGGGGCAATGGAAAGCAGGCGAAAACTTTTTAATTTAATGCATCATCGTAAAAATTTGATACTTTGTTAGCGAGTCGGCTGTAAAAATAGTTTCGCTTTGCTTCTCTGATTCCCTTTTGGTTGCCTCTGGTCACCCACCCTGTCATTCAACGCCGCGCCTCCGCGTCCGCCTCCTCCGTCGCCGCGACTCCTCGACGGGCCGAGCATCACAAGCTGTCAGCCAAAAGTTGACCCAATAAGCAACTTTGCAAAAGTTTCTGTTTCTGTTTCAGTTTCAGTTGCAGCCTCAACTTTGAGCTCTGCTCTCTGCCTGTGGACTCCCAACTAGCAGCGAAGCTGGCCAGCTAGAGGATTAGGCCGGCTAACTCGCGTGGCCGTTTCAATTAAAATAAATTAAATGCGGCGCGCGGTCGCAAATGTCAAAACTGTTTGCGGCTCAATTAGGCGGACTGTCAAAATTTGCGTACAGCAGTCAACGTCTGTTGCCTGCTCTGAGTTGCCACTGACAGGGACGGAACAGATGATGAACTGCAAATTGGATGCGGCTGTCTGTCGATGCGGATATGCAGAGTGTGTGAACGAGAGAGAGAGAGAGAGAGAGAGAGAGAGAGTGTGGAGGTGAAAGATAACTTGCGCTAGATCTGAATCTGACTGCCATCCTCAGCTCTCTCTCTCACTCTCCTGTTCGCCCTGTGCCTTAAGCAAGCTTAAAAGTTGCTCAAGGAAACTTTTGCTGGCAATAAGCAGTAAAACAAAGGATTTTACCAGATTTTGAAACAATAATGTTAAGCAGCAGTGTAAATAAAATAAACTGAAAGCAAAGTACACACAAAACAAAACAAAATAAAGCACAACTGTATGAAAAAAAAAAACATTTTGAGCCGCACTTTTTACTTTCGGATTATATATTTGTTGTTACTCAACTGTTGCTGTTGTTGCGCCTCAGAGAAGAAGGTGTACAAAGAATTTTGATGGAGTCGCTATGAGATAACTCGCAAAACGGCCACAACTTAGCTTTTGCTTTTTGTGCTGTGTCTAGCAAGTTTTATTATTAAATGCTTTGTGTCGCTTACGTAAGGATAGAAATTAAAATATTTCATTAATACATAAATTGTCCGTCTACGAATTGCTTAATTTTGAATTGTAAAATTACTTTGTCAGTCCTTTTGTTCTTAGACGTGTAAATTACAACACACAGACTAAGCTCTACGAGACTCTAATGAGCAGCCAGTTAACTTTTGGCTCCCAGACAAATCAGCTTTTATAGCCAGATAACGGCCACTGGAGTTACAGTTGCAGCTTGAAGATTTTCCGCGGGGTTTTCGTGAGGAAACATGACATTTTAATTGAACTGACAGTGGCATCAACACCCGTTTAATGGAAGCAGCAAAAAAAAAAGAAAAGAAAAAGAAGCAGTGAAGCGGAATTCAAAAGAAACACACAAAAACGAAGGTGGAGCAAATGGATTAGTTGCTAATTAAACGCCAATTGGAAATGATTGCAGCGTTTACGTTTGTTGCACGTGGAATTCCGTGGGGAGCGACAGGGGCAACTACTATAAAATATTGTCGTTCTGCATTCGGACATCAGTTGTCACTGATCTAAATTTATGCAAATTGGCAGCTGCAACATTGGTCCGACCAGCCAAACAGCCGACCAGAACTACAGTGGGATGCGTGTACAACGTTGGCCACTTTTCATTTTGCACGCGCCTCCGGTTCACAGTTTGCAGTTGCCCTCTTAATGGGCATGCAACAGAGCAGCGTCATTTATTTGTGGATGTGGAGTACAGCGGCGAAGCGAAGGGCAGCGGAGGGGAGGAAGTTGGATCTTGTTAGTTGGCAGTTGCCAGTTGTTAGTTGGCAGTTTGGCTGATTATTAAATCACAAGGCGACCCCGAGCCGGGAACGGCAATCTGAGATGCAAAATCTCAACTAGTTTAGCTGCGAGTTGCATTAAAGTAGCGAAACAACAACAGTGAAATTCAGAGCAAGGGTCTCAGCTTAGTTTGGTTACTTCTTCTCTTAGTTCATTTGTCCTTCTCCTCATCCTCATCCTCATCCACCTCCTGTGCGTTAATTACAGCTCTGGCCAACTGAGAACTGCTGCTCTGCTGCACTGGAGATCTGGCGAACGGCAACTTGTTAAAAAATTTCACAGCGAGTTTATTAAAGGGCAACAAACGCAGCAACAGCTTTCCTCCATTCCGCTCCACGCTCTCCTGCTGCCACCGTGGTTCAATTCCTCCTTTGCTGGCTCCAGTGGCCTGACAATTAATTGGAGCTTAGTTTAACCTGTTTTAATAAGCGCCGAGCTGAGATGACGCCAGGGCAAGTGCAAGATTTGGGCTCAGACGCTAAACTTGCTGCATTATGTGGAGCACATCTTGCGATGCTAATGGGATGCACAGAAGGCTCTGAGTTATGACTACAGCAAGCGAGTGAGCATAACTCTTGATTTTAACTTCAATAAAAATGTTCAATTTAACTAGATGAAATCTTTTCGAAAATTTCTGGGACTCGAGTATGGCTTTGGAGGAGATTTGCGGCTTAAATAAATATGACTTTATGAAGGGCTTCGATGCCAAAGTCAAGGATTGGAATCTGCAGCAGCTGAAGATTGACACCAGCAACCTGAGAAATCCCTACCGTCTAATGGCTCCACCCTTTGAAAATGTAATAGTTCTTCGCTCATTTAAACTATTAATTATCATTCGCCGCATCCTCTGCAGCCTGCCGAGAATCTGCAAAAGATTCTAGAGCATTGCAATGTGCGCATGGAGTTCGATCATGGCACCACAACGCTGGGCTTCAAGTACCAAGGAGGTGTGATCCTTTGTGCTGATTCACGCGCCACATCCGGCCAGTACATTGGCTCGCAAAGCATGAAAAAGGTCGTCGAGCTGACTAATTATATGCTCGGCACTTTGGCCGGCGGCGCCGCCGACTGCGTCTACTGGGATCGGGTGCTGGCACGCGAGTGCCGACTGCATGAGCTGCGCTACAAGAGCCGCATGCCTGTGGACGCTGCGGCCAGGATAATGTGCAACATATCCACCGAGTACAAGGGCATGGGTCTGGCCATGGGCATGATGCTGGCGGGTTGCGATGACGAGGGCTGTAAGCTCATCTACGTGGACTCGGAGGGCATGCGTTCACATGGCAGTGTCTTCTCAGTGGGCAGTGGTTCTCCCTATGCACTCGGTGTGCTCGATACGGGCTATCGCTGGAATCTGTCGGACGAGCAAGCCTATGATTTGGCACGTCGCGCCATCTATCATGCCACCAGCAAAGACGCCTACTCCGGTGGCATTGTGCGGCTGTATCACATCAACGACAAGGGCTGGAGGAATATTTGCAACACGGACTGCAACGATCTGCACGACATCTTCTGCGAGGAGACGACTAACAACGACAGTCAATCGCATATGCCCTGCACCAGCAAAGCGTTGATCGAACAGAAACTAAAGCAGGATAATGTGCAGGCGCGAGTGGCAGCTGTGACCATGGAGAAGGCGTAGCAACATGTCAACAAATGCAGACAGAGTATCAATAATAATTTCTGGTTAGCACATTTTTGGGTAACAACATTCGTTATTAAATTTAATTGGCAATCTCTAAAATCAAACGTTGATAAATAAATTTAATTTTAATTTAAAATTGCTAAGCTTTTATAAAAGCTAAACGTTTTTAAATAGCAAATTCTATTTACTACCTTAAATAATTATTTATCAATTGAAATTGCTAGAAATCAATGTCGACAAACAAAGGTTTAATTTAATATTTTTTACAAAAAAAAAAAAAGGAAATGTATCTTTGATAATTAAAAATTAGTGGTTTAATGGAATATTAATATTAATTACGTAACGAATATTTTTGACTATTCTGAAAAGATATAAGATATGAATTGTTTTTATTTGCAATCAAAAGCGCACAAATTTAAACTGAAGTCAATAAATGAATAAATGAATTAAAGTTGAATTTAATATGAATATTACCTATTAAATATTTTTGACTTATTCAAAATAAACAAAAATTATTACTTTGTACTTTTTGAAATGAAATCCTTTTATGAAATCGATTAATAGAAATTACAATTATATACAATATGAACTTTTAACAGTGAGAATTGGACCAAATAATTATTGAGTTTCTAAAATAGCAGAAGTGAACAACTAAGTATTTGCCCAGGAACTTGATCTAGTTGTTTTATTTTAAAGCCGTATATTTGTCCCAAGTAATTCTGACAGCTTTCACTGGTAACAATTATAAACTGAAAATCCAGCAGCTCGACTTAGCTACGGCGAACTCTCCGCTATTTTTTCGGTAATATTCAGATAACCACTCAGTAAAGTTTGACCTTAAGCTAGGAACTATTTTTCGCAGACTACGCTTTGTAAGCGCGCCTTCGGTAATTTTCCTAATGAAACCACAAAGGAAAAATGAGTTTGGCGTCAGGGGTCGTTTGTCGTTCCCGCTCTCCTCCCCTCGCATTGGGATCTTCGCCGATGTTCATTAGATTAAAAGCAATTTACAGTAAAACTTTTGTCCACAAAATGCAAAACGTCGCCTGTTGACTCCATACCCGAGTCCACCCAAAAGCCCCCAATCCGCTCGAACACACATGTGCAGCAGCTGGCGTCTCACATGTTCCCCAAATGCCGAGCAAGTGTTGCCGTTGCTATTTGGTGCCTTGGCAGGACCCGTAGTCATTTGGTGTTTGCTGTTTTTTATTTTTCGGAATTCAACAAATTTGCGGATTTGGTTTGTAATTTATTAAATTTATCGCATGCTCAGGCAACAGAGCCCCGCATCTCGTGCCACATCTTCTGTGGTTGCGTCTTTCCGGCTACGCAATAGTCTCCAGTGTTTGTTCGTCTCCGTGTTTGGCTGCTGTGCAGCAGTTGCTAATGACAACCCGAAAAGACACAAAGTGCACCAAAAATTCCAAAATGTAACGTACGTTTCATTGCGTATACGTAACGTATGAGCGTAGCGTATACGTATGTAGGAGCATTCCAAATGGACGCCATTTGGTGAAAGTCGCTTCCAGCTTAGAAGTTATTATTTTGATTTATAGAAAAAGTTCGTTAGCGAGCGAAAGTTGCTCGTATATATTGTCAGCAAGATGCTCGTCCTGCTGTTGTTTCCCCATGTCCCCCAAATCGCTCTATGTTGATTCTGCAGCGATTTGGGCAAAGTTATTATAGCTTGAACCATTGATGTGCCACCCTAACACCATCAACACCATGTGGCTTTTCTTGTAATTAAAGCACAACATATTCGCTAACAAGTCGTTGTGTTTATGTTCGCAGAGGAATTTACTTAATGTGCATTTTAAAAACAAGTAATCGATATTTCTGCTTGCAAGGTGTCATTTAATATCATTGTTGCTAGGAAGCAAACTTCTCTAATTTTCGCTAAATTCTTGTAGCATTTTTCTTTTGCTGATACAAGACTCGACTTCATTATATTAATGGCGTCATCGACAATTACACAAGGCGCCCCGACGCTTTTTATAGGTGGCGTCGAGCATGTTGCATGTACTCGCTGTCAGATAGCTCTGCCCCACTTTCAATATGCAGCGAATTTACATAAAATAATAATGCACAAGGACAACTACGTTGACGGCATATTAATTGCGGCTATCATTTTCCGCAAAATTAGCTACTTCCATGGAAAAATGTTCGCCATGTCACATGCCACTTTCCACTTGCCAGAGTGCGCCCCAAACCAACCATTCGTATCTATCTCGCTCTCTCATTCGCTCACTCTTCATGCTGTCTGTCGGCTAATATGCGCTTAAAAAGCATGCGCCGATAACAAAAACTATAATTTAAATTAATTTGCAAAAGCAACTACAACGGTAACAACAGCAACAACAACAACAACAACAGCGTCGACGCTCACGCCGCCTCCGACGACAACATCCAAACTGCAACACCTGCACCATTGCTATTATTGCTGCTGTTGCTGTCGCTGTTGTTGTTGCTGTGGTTGTTGCTACTGCTGCTGCTGCTGTGGTTGTTGTTGTTGTTGCCATTCCACTTTTGTCAACGAGCTCAAATTCAATGAAATTTCACACTTTGTCGTTAAAAGCCGCGCCGCTTGCAACAGGAAAAGTGGAAGGTGGCAGCTGGCAGGTGGCATCGGCTAGAGCGGGGCATTGTAGGGGCAGTTAACTGGCAGGCATAAGGATGCAAATATGCAAATGCGATTTTACCAAGCGAACACAGCATAAGCGCGCGCACAGAGCGAGCGAGAGAGACATAGGGAGTACGAGAGAGAGCGAGAGAGGTGGGCAACTGGAGTCGAGAGTGTTTGACAAGCAAGCGTGACTGTTGAGCTGGGAGTTGGCAGCTCGGATGATGTGCAGCTGGAAGGCAGGCGGCATCTTCATTTAGACCAAAGATGCTGCTGCATGTGCGCTCAAAATGCCGCACTACCCTGTATCCAGTTCAACGGCATGGGGATGCCACACGTTAATGGTTATGCAGTCGAATCTACAGCTTTTCAAATAGGGTATCAAAAGGCCGAGTCACTCGGCTTGGGCGATGTTTTGGGCTATTGTTGCTCATGTTGCTGCTGCTGTCAAGCAACACGTTCGGCTGTGAATGCGGCGACTACTTGCAGCAGCTGTCGAGGGAAAACGCTTGGCGGGCAGCGGCTGCAGGGGCCTGCGGAAATGGCTGTGGAAACTGCGGACGATGGCTCGTTTGGCATTTTCATTAACAGAGCCGCCAGTGTCGCGAAGCAGCGACGAGAACAGCAAATGCAAATGCAAATGCAGCACCAGCCAGGGCAGGCAGGGCAGCCAGGCCAAGACACGCGCCTTAGCAGCACCAGCAGCAGCAGCAAAACAACAACATCAACTGCAACATCAGCAACGTCCACATTAGCAACTGCTGCAACATTACATGCTGCAGCACCAACAGCCGCTACAACAGCTATGACGCAAAATCTTCTGCAGCCCCGGCTGCTTCAGTGTCAGATGCACTTTCAATTTATCAGCTCTTGGCCTCCCAGTATCATTATCTCCCCTCCAATGTAGCCGCTTGTAGTTGTGCGAGGCAACTTCAAAACGTCTAGAAACATACATACATATGTATGTGTGTGCAGCAACTATATATGCTGCTGTTGCTGACGTGGTCGTATGTTCTCCATTGATTGCCACTTTGGAGGCGGCAACTGCACATTAGTCGCATATCTGTTAAAATTCACGGCAATTAGTTGTCGTGTTATTGTTGTTGCTGCGTCTTTTGATGCTGCTGCCTCTTGTGCTGCTGCCGTTGCTGTTGCTGCTGCGACAGTAAATGCAGCAAGAGCCATTATGGGATGCCACGATATGCATTTAAGTAAGGGCTCTTTTACGAATTGCTGAGTGCATGACAAGCACTGCAATACCATGCGACTTACCATTATGACAATGCCACATTCCCGGCTGGAAGGTTTATTAATTAAAATTTAGCCACAATAATTTATAAATATGTAACCTGACAAATTCGTTGACTTCAATTACTAAACTCTTCACTCACTTCCCAATAGGTAATTGTTAAGAAATTTTAATTAGTACTAGTAGTTTCTTAGTAATTTGCGAAAGTTGACTTGTTTATTTAAAATCCATTTAATATTTGTCTTTGGAATAAGGTGTACGACGCTCGAGTCAAAGTCATTTCGTACTTGACTATCAACGCAATGACTAAAGTCTAAAAGCTGAATTTTTCACACAACAATGTGATTTGATTTTTTAGTCAGGACAAAGTTTTCATACTTAAAATATTTGCACTCCAAGTTTTCTAAGCAAATTAGTAGTGTTGTAATTGGGAGATAAAAAACGTACACCATTAACAAATACTTGGCTTTTGTTATCCACTGAAAATTACATATATTTGCAAATCAATAAACACAGCGATAATTGAATTATCTGACTTAGTTGAATAAGATAGTAAAGAAATGAGTAGTTATTTTGTATTAGCAGAGCAAAGATTGTAACCAACATCAAAGCAATTTTGACTCGAAGATCAACATTTTTTAAATACTCGTTTACGCGGTGTATTGAAATCAGTTTAAATTAAATATATTTAGACTGAAAAGAGCAAACTTCTTTAAAAATGACCATTCTTCCAATAAAACGAAAAGTACTTCAAATAACTTGAAAAATCACACTGTCAAATATAAGTATCCCATATGTGTGTTCTATGAAACTTCCTTGGAAATTTTCTGTCGAAAAAGTTCGAATATTAGATGCAATGTACAACATGTTTGTGCATATGAAAAAGTAAGGTGTTTCTATTACACTATTTTTTGTTTAGGTTTTTTTTTGTATGTCTGTCAATTTTAATAAACCGAAATTGTTGACTTGCTTTGTTCGGTCGTTTATTTCGTCGTTCAACACTTTGCCGTTTGTCATATCCTGGGTAATTTTTTTGGGCAACGCCAAATTGTGTCACAACTATTTCATTATCCTTTTATTTCGTACAAGACAAAAGAGCTCAGCGCTCGCGTCTCTCCAATGGCGGCTCATTGCAGGATATTTTTGTGCAAATCCTTGCGATTGCAATGAATAATATTTTTAATGCAAATAACCGGGGGAGCAGAAAATGAGAGAAACGAACAGAGTGAACATGATGGGGGGTGGCAGTGAAGGGATGTCAGATGTCGGGATGACAACTTGACAGCCACGTTGACAGGGACAGCAGCAGCGACAACCAGAATGACGATGAGGCAAGCATCATGGAGGCGGCCGTGCTGCAATGGCTGCGTCGGGCCAAGGAACCAGTCAAGTATAGAATGGAATGGCTATATGTAGTTGTCGTAGTGTGGGGATAGTCTGGCCGATGTCCCAACATCGTGAGCACATTTCATTCATTTTCTTTTCCATTTCAATTGTCGTCAAGATTGCAGTAAAGTTTCCCACTCTGCGATCTTGTCAAGCATCCACAGGCGCAATGAGTCGTCTATAGTCTGGTAATGAAATTTTGCTCATTGTTTCAATTTGTGAGGGGCAGTTCTCACAGTTACTCTTGCCGTTCTCACATTCAATTTCCGAGGGAAATCGCAAACTTTTGCCGGTGAGACAATTCAAATAGTCTGCATTCATTTTCGAAAATTATTTTCCAGCACATTTTATAGTCTAGTAAATGTAGTAATACATACCAAAGTACACAGTGCAATAAAGAAGAGTTTATTTCACGAATATATATTGACGAATATACAAATCGTTTCAGTTAGAAACATAAGCAGAGCTTTCCAAGATGTTAAAATGACTTTGCGGCGAAATTAATTTTGAGTGCATTTATATATATGTGTATATGTATATATATTTATACATATATAGTTTGCATTGTGCGCATTATGCTCATCGGCTTGTCAACATTGTCATCGTTGTCGTCATTGTCATTTGAAATTCATTACGAGCTCTGTGCCGGATTGGTGAGCGGGTCCTTGGACACTAGTTAGTGCACTGTATTATTATTCATGGCAAGTAATTTGTTATCTCGGCTCACTCTCTCTCTCTCTCTCTCTCTATCGCTCTCTTTCATTGTTTTGGCTTTATGCTATTAAATCGTTTGTTGCTAAATGAAATTGCACTTTTGCATTTGTCGTCATCGCTTTTGTTTGTACCAAAATATTTGGGTCATATCCCTTTATAACAAGCAAATTCTGTTTAATACACACACACATACACACACACATACACACACGCATTTGCTCACAGACATTCATGCATGCTAAGCATATGTATGGATGTTCGGGTACACAGTGTCTTGCTGATTTTGGTTTGGTTTATTTATTTTATTTTCCACAACATTGACGACGTAACCTAATTTGTAGATACCCCCTTTATCGCCCCTAACAGTGTACAACCCGTCCGAGATCCGAGTCTGTCTGTCACTAATTTATGCAAAAATCGACCCTAACAAGCCAACTGGCCATATTTTAACTATTCAACACACAAACACAAATCCAACACACACACACACACACACACATATTCGCACACTCGAACTAAGAGTATGTAAATTTTTTATATATTAGAACACAGGTTTACATGTCGAACATGACCAAATTCACATCAGCAGGCAGACCAAACATAAGTGACATATTGTTCATACTCACATATGTACACACATACTTACACATATGTAAATATGTTTACAAGCAAGTATGCCTGTATATGTGTGTGTGAGAGTTGACCTAATAGCAGTGCATATATGTATGGGATAAACTTACTCGAAGGTACCAAATATATTTATGCATATACTTAGATAAATGTGACAGTATCGTAGGGTCATTTAATTAGGAAAATCAGATTAATATTTGTTGGTCATGCTTAGAAATTTTGCTGAGAAACCAGACTAATATTAGCATTACTGATGGTCGAAAACATTTCGCAAACCATGGCGAAAGGGTTGAAACATAATATTTTTCCCTGTTACTCCAATCATAGTATAGGTAGCAATTGCAACACGATATTTTTATATGATTTAAAGTCCTTAACATTGCTATGCGTAAAACAGCATTTCATTCTCAGCTATTCATTTGCAAATTGAAGGTGTGAATAGAATAAAAATGAATTGAATTCAAGTTGGAATTGTGTTGTGTGGCGGCAGCTTTGATTTACAATGCAACAGCAACGAATATTAAATGGGATGCAAATTGCAATTATTTGGCAATACAACAAACGCAATTCAGACAATGATTTCAATTAATTGAATGCGAAGCAGTGACAATAGGTTAATGTAATTAAAATTCTAAAGTGTTTGTGCCTTTAAATGCCAGCTGAATATATGTATCTGTGTGTGTGTGTGGGCGTGTTGAAGTTCAAATAGATCGGGGCATAAGTAGGCAACGGAAATGGAAAGTGTCTATTGTTTGTATTAAGCTATCGTCTGATTAGGCAATGAAATCGATGGCATCTACTGTCCATTGTAGACGACAGTAAAATATTTATGGCAAAACTTTTGTGCACACACACATAGTGAACGGGAAATGAATGTGCACATTTCAATAAAATTTATGCAACAGAAAAGCAGGATATATTGTTATATGTACAAGGACAAACACGAGGGCAGACATGCAAAGCATGTGGGAAATATAATAAAGAACTATTATAAGGGGGTATTATTTGGTGGGTTTTTTTTTTTTTAAGGGGGTGTTTTTTTGTGGGATGGGTGTGTTTTTTTTTTTTTGGGGGTTTTTTTTTTTTTTTTTTTTTTTTTTTTTTGTGTGGGTATGGTGTATAATATAAATATATAAATATATAAAAAATATTTTTTTTTTTTTTTTTTTTTTTTTCTTTTTTTTTTTTTTAATATAAACCCAATACACATGCGTACGCACACATAAACACTTGAGCTCACATACACATACACACACACACACACTGTATGCTCATTTGCCGGGTTGGACGATATGCAAAATGAGCACGCGTCGTGGGGCCCCAGAGATGAGGCTTTAAGTGTGTGTCTTAGTGTGTGAGATCTTCTCTAAGTATGTGTTGCTCTGCGTATATTTCATGGTGTCTCTCCATGTGTGTGAGTGTGTGTGTGTGTGTGTGTGAGTTGTGTGCAGGTAAACTGCAACAAATTTCATACTATTGAGTGGTTTTTGAGTGCATTTGAAATAAATGTTATCAATGAAGTTGCATACTTTATGGCACTACGTCGAGCAGGTTGTAGTGCCCCAAGGGGCAGAGCAGCGGGTAAAACCATATAAAATGAAACGTTTTTAAGTTAAGTGCAGTCGAAGTAGAGCCCTGTCCAAAGCCAAGCAGTGCCAGACCCGAGCCCGAACTGGAGCCCGTGCACTGAGTGTTTCAATTTGTTTGATGGAAAACCAATTGTGGTCAGGACCATCGTCGTCTAGTTCTCCCAAAAAAAAAAAAAAATAACGACAAAATTCAATTGAAAAACTCCTGAAATCACTTAAACCCTCTGGACACCATCTCTGGGGCCATTAAAGTGCAACTGCGTTTGTCAATTTCCGATAAAAGTTCAATTTTAATTAAAACACAAAAATCTTCTCCACGAAATCCATTTCATATGCCACTCGCTTGCAACGTTCTGCAGAGCTATTGTTGCAGCTTTTCTGAGACCAAAAACAAGAAACAAAAATCTACAACACAAAATATAAAATAAAAATACAAAGGGCGCTAAATGCTTCGTAAAAAATATCTGCGCAAGCGAGCGCAATTTACATGAAATACTTTTGTGCAGAGAGTTTTTGATGTGTTGATTGAAATGCTCTCGTATTTCAGATATGCAAGCTCCACGCTTGCGTTGCAGACCCTCGGCGTGTTTATAAATAAATGTTCCAATTTATAAACAAAATAGCAGCAAAAAGTAATAGTAAAAACACGAACATGCAAAAGCAAAATGACAGACAAAAGCACAAGCGTCGCATTCCAAAATTGAGCAAACTCCACTCTCATCGATGGTACTACGTTTGTTGTACAACGCACACTCAACCAATTTCCCAACGGCTATTTGGGCTCTGAATTGTGGCATTTGGTGAGCCGATGTTTCAATATGCACATTTAACAAATTTGATTTTATCAATTCTTGTGGATTTGATGTTCGTAGTGTTGACTTTTGATAGCACTTGAAGCGCAGATTTTGCACAGCATTTTAATATTAATGGAAGAGCATATAATTAAATTGTAGAGCATACAAGATGTCAATCAAAGTAAACGGGACTTCATTTAAATAATTAACGTTGAAAAAAGTTATATGGATACACAAATAAAAAGAAATATTAATAAATAACATTGAACTCGACGTATATATAGCAGAAATTTGTTATGTACTACTTACTTTCATCTGTGATTAAGATGTGTACTAATAACGCTGTTCATTTTGAACGATAATTAAATTAATGGTGATTAAGTTTTTTAATTTGCTTCATCAGGGAATTTAGATATTTATGCGATTTGTCATTAAACAAACCTAAAAGCCACAATTAAGTTACCGGCTTGCTCAAGTTTAATCAGAGTTTTTCCTTGCCAACAAGCAGGCAGCTCTAGATACTTGAAATAATTAAGTTGAGATTCAGTGACATCCACAGCTTCGATTGAGCACTCAAGGTGTCCAGTTTCTTGAGCCCACTTTTTGGTGGCAGTCGCCCTCAGTGGCAACTTAATTGATGGCAATTATGCGCTTATCATTTTTTCTGTGCTCTGCCTTCTATTCGATTGTAGATAGCACTTGCTCGAAATAGCGCCGACTACGAAGACGACGACTACGAAAACGACAACGACTGTGACAATAATTAAAATGTTTCTGGGCAGCGCAAAAAGTGGAAAACCACAAACGCATGAATAAACACCGGCAAAGTGGGGCCAATTAAGACAGACTCCGACTCCACCTGTGGATGGGGCACAAAAAAGCATTAAATCAATTCCACTGTCAGCAAGCTGACAGCCAACGCGAAACGAACCTACTGACCACTGTCCAGTGTTCAGTACTACAGAGAAATGCTCAAAAGTCACCGCCAGCAGCTGGCATAGCCACGCTGAACTCAAAGCCATCCAAATGGATGGCCTAACCAAACGAGTGGGGCATGAGGGAATCGCTGCCTGCTGCCTGTTGGGTCATCGACATGACAATGTGTGTTCGCGGCTCGTCGTATGGGATATGCGATGGCAGCGAAGTAACAGCAACAGCAACAGAGGCGGCGCTTCACGCGGAGCAATGCCAGCAATTTAACACACAGTGAAAAGGCCAAGAAATTTCAGCAATTCACTCGACAATGAGAAATGCGTCGAGGTTACGTTCAATCAATCTCGACAGTGGACAACTACAGGGACTTTGCTTGTGGGCGAGGTGATGCTACCAGAACCACAGAATCGGCAAAAAAAATGACTCGCAAAAGGCAGACAATACTGTAGTCGGCCAGGTGTCACATTGCTTATGGCTTTGTCAGCTTCAGCTTGATTCATGCAGTCGAAATTACTTCATTTGTTTTAATTAATCGACAAGAAACTGCGGTGCCTAATTAAAAATACCTTGCATTACTAAGGGCTCCCACTATAAAAATTATTCTTGAATTACTTGAAGCTTTAGAAGCTTTAAAATTATGTAATCAAATATATTTTTGTAGGGCGGAGAAGTACATTTTAAAATATTATTAATAGATAATTCTTTAATATTTTCAAATTTAAAAATTTTAAAATTTACATTTTAAAATATTATTAATAGATAATTCTTTAATATTTTCAATTCTAGAGGTTACACTTTTCTGTGAATGTTAAAAATATATATTATTTTAGATGTATATGACATACTTTTCCAACACCTGATTGCTGGATCTATATTTAAAGCGTTAATTACTTAGCACATAAATTGATTTTGGGTGGGGTAAAAACAATTAGTTTTCACAATCTTCAAAACTTAAGACAGTGCAGTGCAGCGCTGAGATGAAATCAATTAAATAATCAACTGCATAACAATTGAAATACTGAACTACAAATGCAAATTGAATAATCAACTACTTTGCTGAAGTTAAAATTAACGGTAGCTGTAGCAATAGCTTGCGAATATTTTAGATAACAAGGCCGCACTATTCGTTATCTCAATGTAAGCGCACTCATTCCATTTACAGCTTTTGCTGATTACGTGCCAATTTCTTTATAGTTGCTTAATCGTCAAACCAAAAGCTTTGGCACGTCCCTTCGTTATGGACGCCTGCTTGCCTGCCTGCTGCTGCCGTTTCTTTGTCTCCAGTCTCTCCAGTTCTCTTCTGCCATGTCCATCTTAATTTCCTCGTTATTTCCGCACTGCTAATTCGCAAAGAAAGTAATTAAGCGAAGTTCTTTTGCTGCATTTCCGATTTGATTTTGATGCGCTCGCTCTCGCTCAGTCTCTCTGACTGGAAACTGAACAGTTGAACAGTCGACAAGGACTTGGGAATTGAGTGGGCGGAAGCTGTGAGGAAAGGGAGGGGTTAAGTGTGTTTTACCACTAATACATCATTCACACATTTTCGCGTATCATTCGCTTCGCAGCGAAGTCGTAGCCACCCACAACTAATTAGTATGCCATTTCTGCTTTGCTCATGATTTGAAATTACCTTGAATCGCCAGCCCAGTTGTCTATATTCATTATATTGAATTTGTCCGTGGGGATTGAACTGGGTTCTGTCTGCCAGGTTCTGTTTTGTAGCAGAATGTGCAGGTGTATTTGTAGCTGTATTTGAATTTGTTGCTGCAGCTTTCGGTATCTAATTAAAACTCGTTTAGCAACGTTTTCAATTGGTTCAAGAACCTGTTGCCCACTGCCGCAGTCGGAGTCGCTGTCGGAGTCGCAGTTGCTGACGCTCTCCCTGTCGCAATCGCAGCTACTTCATCCTTTCCCTCCACATTTACTGAGTAATCATTTCGCTTTTTGTTTCCCCATTGAGCGTAACAAGGTTTCCATTTCTGCCTTGACTGCTTCAGCTCCCGCTGCTGCTTTTTGCTGATTGTGTAATTTTAATGTAATTCGCTTTTATTGTTTTTTATTCCTCCTCAACGATGTCGTCCTTGTCGACTGTGTGTCTGACATTAATTGCAACTGAAAACGGCGTGCGGGGCGTGGAGGGTTGGCGAAATATAATAATTTATTTTTGCCAACTTTTTATGCATGCTTTATTGATTCAATTTCGCCACTATAAGTGAGTGTTCTGCACTCTCAATGTGGGTGCTCTGGAGGCTATGCGATGCGGAGTCAGGGGACGCACAAAGCACACCTACAAAAGCCAGCCCATAAATCAAACAAATCGGTTTTCGGGCAGTCGTCCCCCAACCAGCCAGCCTCCTCTTTCTTTACCCCCTACCCGAAGAGCAATTAAAGTTTTTCAAGAGCTTTGCTGCAATTATGGACATTACAAGAGCTGTCGAAACACAAAGCATGACAATAATTGATAGGGGATGTCGGCACAGGAGACACGGCAATTGGAGGATGGACTATCTGAGTGCCACACAAGCGTCTGACAGGTGCACGGCCAAAGCGCCGCTGCTGGCAGGCAGCTCAAACAGATCTACATTACGATGATAATTTATTACAACTCAGTGAAACAGGGTTACCCAGTAGATGCTAATGGTAAAAGTATTTCCAGTGGATCATTTTATAAAATTGTATTGATCCCCGCTCATAAATTTAGCTTTACATCCTCCACTTTAAGCGAAAACCTAGGCTAAACTAGTTTCTTGGAATGTGGTATTTTGTTTGCAAATTATGGTACCATATGCTGTTGATTAATTAAGGTTGAAATATTGGCCGAATAGAATCCTTTTCAACATTTTGCAAGCATAGTCTTAGAACAGTTCTCAGCTTTGTTCTCGACATTATTCTGAGAAGAGGCACCGGAGGCAGATCCTTGCAGTCTGCTGAGACACTCGTCGCACCAAAGAGTGGAGTGCTGCAAGTATAGTATACTACATACTATATGTTATGCAAACAATCTGGTATTCATCTGTATGCTGTATGCTATCCAAACATTTAAATCTTCTGAAATTTCTCAAAATTTGTCGATTGCCTAAATCAAGAACAATGGGAAACCCTCCGACTACGGTTTTGACATGGGAATGAACTAGCAATCGATGCTGCGATATCGTATTTCTATAGTCTACGGGTGAGTTTGCAATTTTTCCACAATATTAAAAATCTACCATAAGCCAAAAATGTATTTATTGATATAATTTATATTGTTATTTTATTAATGAATGTAGTCGATAGAATAACACAATTTCTTGTAGTTAATAAGAAACTTAAAGACAACTAAATATGTTTGTCTTAAGCAAATGCTGCGGGAAAAGCTGCCAGAGATAATAAAAGAATGTATGTAAAAGTTTGTATTCAGGTATTTTATAGATATCCTAAACATAATTTTAACTTAGGTGGTTTAATGGTGTCTTCTGGCCTTCATAGTTTATTTTAGTTTTCTCTGTGTAACCTTTAAACGAGAAAGATACAATTCATTTTAATTTAATTTTAATTTTAATACATTTTTATACCCGCTACCCATAGGGTAGAAGAGTATTATAGCTCTGTGGCTTCAGGAAATGTAACAGGCTGAAGGAAGCATTTTCGACCCCATAAACTACATATATTTTTGGTCAGGGTCACCAGCCATGTCCGTCTGTCCGTCTGTCTGTCTGTCTGTATGAACACCTAGATCTCAGAGACTATAAGAGCTAGAGATTCCAAACTTGGTACCAGTATTGGTGTATATCATATGCAGATCAAGTTTATTTCAGATTTTTGCCACGCCCCTTTCCGCCCGCTAAAATCGAAAAAAACGATTTACTAGCGCAATTTTAAAGATAGAGTCTCGAGTTTTGGTTCATAGATATAAACAGTCTCCATGATTCCCGAGAATTTGGTTGCGATCGGATGAAAAACTTGGAAGTTATTCAAGAAATGGTTTTGTAATCATAAACAGCTGCACGTGGCTTGTTTCTGGTGGACAATGTGACCGTCCATAGTATATTTTATACTTTATGCGATATTTAGGATATGATGGAATATGAATGTACAAATATACCAAATATGCTAAAGCTGGGTAGCGGGTATATCACAGTCGAGCACACTCGACTGTAGCTTTCTGACTTGTTTATTATAATTTTTTTTAAATTTAATTAAGTGCATAAAATATTCGTTTTCGTTAAGTTATCGGGCAATTGCAAATATCGAATACCCTAAATGGCGTATGGGGAAGAGCCCTTCACGTGAAAAAATATGACTAAGTGAATTTTTAAATTAAATACAGCTTGGCCTCAAATACACTGGCGCAGACTCAACTAATCATAGGCTGCTTTCCAGCCACAGTCAAAGTACATGGCCCAATTTTATTGGCAATCGCATTAAACCTATGGCAGAAAGAGTTTGTAAACCGAGGGATGTGCAAATCGAAGGGGGCGGAGACACAAAAAGTGCAGACAAACACGAAAACGTCGAGTTCATCAAAAGGGGATTTCCAAATACAAATGAATTTTCGGCAAGCTAGCCTGGGGACCAGACCAGACCCGGTCTCCGGTCTGGCCGGGTAGTTGGAAGGAAATTCAGAGAAAACATGTTAAAATAAACACCCACAAGGCCATAGACAGATCAGACTGAGGCTCAGAGTCTGGCGCATTGGACTCGCAGTCGCACTCGCACTCGTACTCGCACTCGTCGTCGTCCTTGCAATCAGTCCAAAAAACTGAAACACTTGCCAATGTCTGCTAGTCTTCTGTCTCTGGTCTCCGGTCCCCGATGCTCGGTGCCCGTAGCTCGATGTTGGCTCCCTGGGAGGTGTTGGCCCAAAAAACACAGCAAAGCAAAAAAAAAAGGCTTTTGCTTACTCTGCGAGAAATGCCAATCAACCCTTTCTTTGCTCTGCTATGTGGAATATGCACGAATGAATGCCAACGCTTTTCCTCCCACTCGTCTGCTCTCGTCTTGGAGGATTACGAATTCGGGGAAGGGGGTAAAGGCAAAGGCAACAACGTCGACTCATTTGTATTTCCTTGTCTCTGTCGTAGCCGTCTGTCTGGTTGTTGGTCTTGTTTTTTGTTGTAATTTTCCAAATCATTTCAGCGATTCAGCCGGCAAACTTTTCAAACGTTTAACTAGCCGACATTCCGGAACGTTTAGGATGTGGCTGCTCCAAAGTATACCGAGAAACGCTTCAACCCTGAGACCAAGGCAAAATGAGCGAATGCGAAAGTAAAAGGCAGCGACGCGGATTTAAAAGTTTAAATAACTTTTACGTATCTCATTACTCAGTGCGACAACTTCAAGAACTCCATCCGGACGCCCTATCAGTTCTCTCCATCCCTCTGTGTGTGTGTGTGTGTCTGTTTTTGTGCAGCCCAGAGCTCTGAAATAATCACAATAAAATCGCATAATTCAATTACAAGCCTCGTTAAGCCGGCTCAAGTGATTTTGTCACACTATGCCAATGCCCTTCTTTTGCTTTCCAATACCATCGCTCCTCGGGCAAGTAGAAAACGCAAACAACAGCAAAACTACTTAAATACTACTATTCTCCGATCCAGCGAATGTACGCTAGACTCGTTTCACTGATTTATGTGGAGCTTAGGGCTAAAGATTATCGGTCATATCGTCGGATAAACAATACAGGGCGTATGATGAACGGACAGCAACAAAGGTTTGAGCAGAGCAAAAGTTAGGTAAATGCCCAGAAATAGTTGTAACAACTAAAGCGACCCTTTAAAGAACAACACACATTTAACACATTTATGCAAATGATATGTGTTTCCACATTGAACCGAGTCACTCTGGCTCAATCTTTACCAAGCTATCACTCGACTAGTTCTTCGCAACTTTGTGTTAATTGAGGCACAACTTTTTGACCAACAATACATACTTTCATTGTAGTACTTGCTTCGTTCGCCTGCTTTGCAGACTCTCGGCAAGCACACCAACAATTGAACAAGTTGGCGTTTAGTTCACTTCTCAGCTGAACTAATTGTGGAACACGCTTTTTGCACTGCGACGAACCACAACCACTTGCAGGTTCATTGGATACAGCCAACAGCAACGAAGCCAGCGCCATCAGGCAGCGAACAAAAAAATGCAAAGAAAACTACGCCAATTTGATGCTGCTTCAACTGTGTTTGCACCTTCATTTTCTGGACTGGTTGTGCTATTTCATTCGAGCGGGTTCGTTTGCATTTGTAGTTTCTTTTTAAGTGAAATCTAAATGCTTTTACTGCCACTGGCTTTTCAGTTGTTTAACATGGCTGCCCTTCCCCTCCTCGTTATCTCGCCACATTCACCTGGTATTTGGTCATTATCAGTGCAAGCATTTAACTTGGCTATCGGAATTCGTTTCCTTTTCGCCCTTTTATTCACTATCTTTTATTTCGTACACATACACAGAGAGCGAGGGAATAAAGGAGAAAGACAGGCGAAAAGAAAAAGGAAATGAGATGAAGAAGTTGTGTGATGGCAGGGGGCAGCTTTTTGTGAAGTGTAAATATCATTTATTTATCCTAGCCATTGTCCCTCGTTTTCTCTGACCAGCGCGAGCTTCGACAACAACTTAAAACGATAAAAACTCATTCTGCGTTCCGTTTTGTTTCGTTTGTTTCATTACATACTCTTCTTGTCTTACTGACCCTGAGGCCAAGTTAACGAGGGATCGCAGTCGAAAAAATCCCTGGCCACTTGTAATTTTAACGAACGCCAATGTCACCAGCAAGCCCCGAACAGGCAGATTCATTATGAGGCCACCCATTCAGTCGGTCAGTGAGTCTGTGGCGAATCGAGATGAAGTTGTGAGTTTATTTCTACTGCGACTCTGAGCTCGGATGTGGGCCAATCCATCCATATAACATGCGTATAAAAAAGATGCGACGAGGCCAAACAGACAACTGTGCATACGAATTGTGCCAGTGTGAGTATCTGTCCGTCTGTTTGTCTCTATGTATTTTTAAGTATAAAAAGAAAAAAACGCACATCGAAATATTTTCGTTTTCGTTTTCATTTTCGTTTTCATTTTGACTTTTGGTTTTCCTTTTAGTTTGATTCCTTTGACAATTTCCGGTTTGTTGACTCCTTTTCCTCCATTGCGCCAGCACTGCGATGCGTCTGCATTCTCGCAAAGGATGGGCTTTTATGGCTTGTTATTTAAAAGCCATAAAATTCAGCACATGTCTTCAATTTGTGCGTCCCACAGCCGCCTGTCAAATTGGCCAGTTCCGCTGGGAACTGGGAACTGGAAACGGGGAACTGCGAGTTGTGAGCTGCCAAGCTGCGTGAAATTTTGTGGGCCGTAAAACCGAGTGCTCAAGATGAACGGAGGCATCCCAAAAATTGCTGGATTGGCCAAATCAACAGAAATTAACAAGCCAAACTTGACGCACTCCTGCCGCAGTCTTAAGGGATACAAAAGGATACAAAAGAACAAGAGAGCACAAAACCACAGTTGAAGATAATTCTATAATTATGCCGATATATATTTAAAGCATTTAAAATAAAACGAAAGCCGCAATACAGGTCATTGATAGAATTGCAAAGTATTGTTTGGCTTTGTCATGAATCAATCTTTATTGGGCTTTCAACTTTATAGTCATACAATTCTTTTATATCAATCAATCGGAAAGTATTTACTGACAATCAGGTCTTACAATTTATAAATATGTATTCACATATTTGCACACATACATATGTCTGCAATTGCACTTAGGAGCAATTGACTGATATTTGCAATCGAAATTACAGCGTACCGTCTGTGGCCCAGATCTTAAACAAAAACATTTTAACAAGTGAAATAAATGGCGATTAAATTTCCACAAACCGTATTTCACACACAAAGCCAAAGGCCATGCAACAAAGCAACAAATGTGCTGCAAAAGTGTACAGTTGAATGCACTTTGAACGATGTTGCCGCGCCCACAAAAAAAAATGAAAAAACTATAAAAAAAAAATCAAAAGCTCAGTTCAACTTTGCCCTCAACACTTGAGTATGTGGGATATGCAAATTTTTCATTAGTTAGTTGATTTTGCCAGATGTGAGTGGAGGAGCCTCCTCCAGACTTGAGGGGCTTTTGTGGACTCACAGCTCTTCCTTGCGTTTACACCTCTTTCATTGCCCGCCTCCAGCTGCTTTGTTCGCCTTGTGCACAATGTTCGTCGTGATGATTGTGCGATTTTTTAATCAAATCGCCGCTCGATTATGGGGCAAGCTGAGTTTACTGGAATGTTGAAACTATAATTCGAGCATAATTCATACAAAGAGGTACGACGAGTTGTGGGAGCTGGAGCAAGAGCGGGAGGTCAGCAATTTGTTTGCTAAAACAAACTTGCGCTAAAAAAGAGCTCAATTTAACACATTTCATATGTAAATACCGCAAGTACAACATCACGCATGGCACCCGAACAGTCCCTTCGAGGATTGCCAGCATTGAGGGCAGCACTCAAGTCCCCAGTCGAAGCTAACAGGTCCCTTAGTCTCCAGGTCTCTTCCTCTCTCTCTCGCTCTCTCTTCTCTGTCTCTCTGCACAGTTCGCGGGTAAACTTGTTTCGCCACAAAGGCAGTAAATTACTGCAACACGCAAGTCCAGCCAGACCAGAGCAGAGCAGACAGGCAACAGAAGCGTCAGCGGCAGCGGCAGCGGCTTCGAACCAGGCCATAATAATCGCCTTTAATAAATTATCGGCTTGCGCGGCGCGAAAACGCAAAGCAGTCGTGGCCCCAAACAAGGGGGCTGGACAGGACTCTCAATCGACCCGCGGCCAGCTGGAGCTGGAGTTGGAGTTGGAGTAGCTGCATCACTCAGTGGTCAACAATGCAAACGGGAGCATGTCCGCGCCCAGACGCCAAACGGACCTTGGCGCGATGGTCGACATTTAAATTGCACTACAATCCCCACACGTCATTCTCTTCCTCCTCCTCTTCCTGCTCCTCCTTCTCGTCCTCCCATCTCCCCTGACACCTCCTGTTGCTGTTTACCGCTCCCACTGCGTTTAACTTGCGTGAAATTTCAATTCGCTGGCAGAAGGTACAGGCAGCGAGTTCCGATGGGGCAATTGCAGTAATGAAGTGCTTGAATGCCAATCAACAGTAACGTCGACGGCGCCGAAAGACGCTTTACATGCACGAGGTCCGCTCGAGAAGTTAATGCGTTGTTACTGCAATTGGCAGTCGTTAGCAACTGAATGAAATGTTGTGCAATAAGGAGTACTATTAGATTGAATTCCAATGAATATAGTGTTCTCTATACTTACTCTTTACTTTATCGATAGGATCAGAATTTTTTGAGTTGAGCCTCGCGTTTGTAGGGTTTAACCTTAACCCATCAGAGCTGCCCTTTCCGTTCCGTTCGCCAGTACCCTGAATGTGTTGTATTGGCAAGCAATTTTGTCATAATTTTGATAAGTTGTTAACAAAAAGGCTGCCAAATTGTTGAGTAAATAAATGTTGATTTTTAGTGGTCGTCACGTAAGCAACAGCCACAACGTACTGAACGTGATTTTGCCTCTTCCCTCCACATTCCGGTTAGCAATTGCACATAATTTGCCCCTGTTCACAGGAGCAGCGAGCGCTTGGAAATAATTGTTGTTGTTCGCGTTGTTGTAAATTTATGAGGTGATTTTTCATAAACGGTGCAACGTTATAACTCGGCCATTTTTACATATTTCTTGTATATATATATTTTTGTATGTGCCAACATGCTCAAATTAATTTATGAATTATTTTCTTTAAAATACCAAGAATAAACAACACGAAGCGGGCAATTAAACGGCTCTCTCTCTCTCTCCCTCTCGCTCTCTCCTCGGAAAAGTATCTTGAGAGGGGTAAGGGGGCAAACTGTACTATAATGTTGGGATAGTGAAAGGCGATGCCCTGAAGCCAAACAACAAAATCAACAACGAGGCGCAACACTCTCGACGTTTTTAATGGGCAAGTGTTGAAATTTACAGAATTGATTTATTTGCTCGCATATACCCTGTAGCTATATTGCATAGTTAAACACAATTCTAGTAAAGCAATACCTCGCATAAGTACAATGCTTGAATTTAAAGAGTTTGCGTCGTTTATCCCTAAATAGAATATATTATTATTATATAGAATGTTTTTATGGAAAGCAATATAATTATAAACCTTCAGAGTGAAAGCAACACAAGTCAAGATCTATTATAGGAATAATAAAACAAAATATACCCACTTTGTATGCCAATTTTATACGGTTTATGCGCAGCTGTAAATGCCGGCAAAACTATCAACAAATTGACGATCGGTTACACTTCATTTACGCACTAAATTGCAGCGCAACTCATTTTGTACATGTAATCAAAGTGCAAATTACATTCTGGCCAACAGATTGGCGAACAGATGTGCCTCAATAGCGCTGAGGCAAAGGAAGCGGGAGTGAGCAGAGCACATCAATTGAAAGGGCGCTTTGATGTACTGCGTCAATCAGAGTAGTTGGCTTGACCTCCATTTAAATCATTGACGAAGCCGCCGAGTGACAAGGCGACGGATCTGCCAACGGAACAGACGGACGGATGTAGATGGTGGGGGCGGAGGAGAAGATAGAGGCGCAGAGTGTGCAGAGGAAACGCATTGCAAACGTAATCAAGTAATCAAAAGTCCAAATCATGCCACTGACAGACCCAAACGAAATCCGAACGTTGTCATCCTCTGAACCATCAACTTGCTGGCAGCGAACTGGAGAAGCGAAGAGGAGTGTGTATGTATGTGTGTGTGTGAGTGCATTGCGTGCTCTAAGCCGAGCATCGAGTATCGAGTCGAGTCGAGTCAAGTCGAGTGCCGACTGCCGAATGCCGAGATAGACAGATTGACAGACTGTTAGAGAGCGAGTGCAAGAGGTGGTCAGAGAGAAGAGACATGCAAAGATGGCACTTAACGAAAGCAGTCGACCGACAACTGATTGAAGTGAAACAAACCAACGAACAGACACTCAGAGTACAGCACAGACTGGGCTGTGCGGCAGTGAGGCTGGTGCAAAAACAGCAAGTGCAACAATAAGAAGCATGCTCAGTTAGACAGCCGGTCGAGCTGAGCAGTCAAACCAATAGCTGAATGTCCATACACTTGGACACGTAGTCTTAATACTGCAATGACATTAGCAACAATCAAATGACAAATGACGAACTTTGCCTTTTGCCATTGCATTCTGCTGGCGTGGCCCAAAAAAATTATTGCGAAATCGACTGATGCGCTTCGCTTTAGCGGCGATTGTTCAACAAATCCTGACAGTTTCAAAAATGTGACACAACCTTTTCATTTCATTGAATGCACAACTGTTTGAAATGAAAATCGACTTTAAATTTATACTATTTATACTTGAAGTACAGATGCATTTTGTTCGTGTCACCTCATATAACAAAATCGAAGCATTTGATCTTATTGTGTATCTAAGCTAAATAAGTTATATGAGTATCTATGTATCTGCTATCTTTAGTATTGCTCTCTGCTCGCAATTATCAGGCATATGACATGTCAAGTGCAAGCAGTCATATTATTACTGCTGAGGTCAGTTCGACTGGCCAAGCTGCCAACCTGCCAAGCAGCCAAGTCACCCGCTTAATCTGACCCCCTTGACCTTGGATAAGCATCGATTGCTTTGAACTTGTAACCAGAGCTGGCACGTAGCTGCTCTTGAGCTCTGTCTGCAGAGTAAACAACAAGAGTACCAACAAATACAGACACTGCTTGGATCACTATGGATCGGAGACGGAGAGGCGGAAGGGAAGGAAGCAATTGTTACTATAGTATAGTAGAGAAAGAAGTTGCGCAGCAGTCAGCAGAAACTATTCGTCAAGTCGTGCGAATCGTTTATGGTTTGTTTTATTTGGTACGTGACGTTGATTTGGACAACGCCTTTAAGGTGACATTATCATGGATGTCGCCATCAGACTGGGCAGACATCATAAAATGTCGCAGGATTTGCTGCCAACGCGCATTTGGCTACAAAACGTCTGGCTCCAAAGTATTCAAAATGACACTTGCTTCGTTGCGTCCTTCCTTTCGTTCTATTTTATTCAATGTGGACATCCTGCTGTGACGACCCGCGTGGGTCTCCAGCTGTCATCGACGGTTAGCTGTTTAGCGCCGCAAAATCACTGCAAATCCTTCGGTTGCAGATGCCATCTCGCAGTTTTTAGTTTCCAGTTTTTAGTCCGCCATTTTGAGTTTGCAGTTTCCAGTTTGCCAATCCCAATAGTCGATCTAATTGCAAATTCAGTCGGTTTGAGACTGCAGCTGAACGTGCGACGCATTTCGGCAGCGAGTCAAGCAGCAGTTGGATTGGTGGCACGTAGCTCGAATCTCATGGCTGGCAGCTGGCAGCATGGCTGCTATAAGCATTACTTTGACCCCACTTTAAGCACGGATATGCAAATTAAATTTACTTAAACGCTCTTGCAAGAAATTCAACAAAGCTACTTCGAAGTTCTCATCTTTAAGAAATTTGTGGATTTAATGACTTAAATAACTGGTTCGATGTTGCTTTTAATGATTTATACTTTGGACTCTTTGGTTTTCTACTTCTTAAAGCCATCAAACCTTGCCGTTTTTTGAAACGTTTCTTTATTTCACCTTAAATTTGAGACTTATTGACATTGGCCTCTGCCCTTGTCCCTGTTTTTGCTGAGCTCTTTTAAATCGTATTACCTCTTGATTTTAATTGAAAGGATGTTTATGTTGCCACTTTTTTTCTGTTGCTAAATGAAGTCAAATTAGATAATAATTTTTTTTTAATTTGGCATGAATCAATTCAAAACACTTTCCTTCCCTTCAAATGTAGAATTTTAGATGAGCTTATTAAGCCTAAAGCTTAGTAAATGCCCCACGGAGTATTACGTAGTCGAGAACTCTTAACAATTGTTTCCCGACTTCTAATCTAGAGTAAATGAAATTTTTGTTGGTTTTTTTCAAGCCCCGCAGGTGCTAATGAATTCATAATGGCGGCGTGTATTTCCAGAATTGGACCAGGCCATGAATTATGAATGGGGTTTAGTGATTATTATATGGCTGGGAGAACAGAAAGGAAATTTTTTTAAGAAAAACAGATGCAGGCTCGTTTTGTTTTGGGAGTGCGTTTAAGCTAGATTGGTTTTAATATTTTTATTAGGATGTGGAGTAAGCTAGCATATCGTAACTCATCAATTTCATATTATGCGAACGGATTTGGCTTATAACCCGTATTGAACTGTTGGCCATAAACTAATTGACATTTAATTAATAATTCCATTTTGCGAATGCTAAGATATTCATTTAATTTGCAGTACAATTTCTCATTCTCTCTCTCTCTGTGTCTCCATCTGCCTTTGTCTCCACCTCTAATCTAATGGAAATTCCAACCGGTTTTGTTGTTGCATCGATTTAGTGAAAATATTTGCTGACTGGATGTGTGGATGTGTCAATCGAATGGACAGATAGCCATGACGATGAAATCTTTTATTAATTGAATAAGAAAAATTCATTTACTAGAACTTAAATCAAATAGTCAAATGTGGCATTGGATATACGATGTGGATAAATACATTACGTGTGTTTGTGTTGAGTGTGTTTCGCTTCTGTGTTCGTCGTGTGCCGCGCACCGCAAACCAATTTCATTGGAATTAAAATTCTAAATAAAATAAACAAAGTTGTCGAACGAAACAACGAAGGACATGGGCATGACCATGGACAGCGACATCGACGTGAGTGAGGATGTGGATGTGGATGGGGGATAAAATCGCCTCCGGCAACTGCTTATGGCCAAGCAAATGGCGCAGCATTTTAGTTTAGTTTTACTTGTGCTTTTAGTGCAGTAAATCCCAATGCCAATCCCAATCCCAATAGCAATCGCAATGCCAGCTCCGGCTGCAGTCAAAGTCGACGTCGTCGTCGTCGTCGACGTCGTTCTCATCTGCAGAGATGCTAAAGCTGATCCTGAGATTGTGTTGTAACAAGTTAATTGAATTTGCACTCAGCCAAGCGTCATGCATCGGCATCATGAGCTGAATGCAGAGGAAGACCGTCAGCGAGAGAGGCAACTAAAAAAGAAAGAGTGCGGGGGCAAGAAATTGCGAGAGAGAGTGAGAGAGAGCACACTGATACCGATACAACTTAGTTTATGGCAACACCATTGCAATGGCGGTCTTTCACTCTTTCCCACTCTCTCGCTCACCCTGTGCTTCTACATGCGGATACCGGATTCGATTTCAGCTTCTACTTCCTCTTCACTAAACACAAGCCGACACACACACATACACTTACACTCACTTAGAATCACGTGCACACACACACACACATACATTCACTACCTATTTCGAGACCCACTTTTCAGTGCTTTTATTTTTGGCCCAGCAAAAATGTTGTGATTTGCACAGATTTTTGCTTGTCGAGCTCAAGTTCGCCTTATTTTGTTGCCTTTGCTGTTCTTTTCTGTTGTGTTGTGTTGTCAAATTTGGCGCACTTTATCCTGTGCAACATTGTTGTAACTGGTAGCAGCTTCAGAGTTCATTAAGCGCATGTGAGCCCGGTGCCAAACAATGTCACACCCTCTCTGCTGCTGCTGCTGTTCCTTCTTGTGCTCACTTCATCTAGCACTATGTTGATCCTTGCAGACAAATGAGCCTCCAGCAGAGAGAGGCGAGAGCGCAAGCTTTTAGCAGATTAGTTTTCATCATCTTAGCATTCCTAATTAATGACGCCTTTGTTCGGCTCAGTTTAGGTGTTAAATCAAAGACTTTCCTCGGCATGCATGCGTAATGACTAATGAGCTGCAGAGATGAGTTTCGTGTTCCATGGCATGCGATAAGGGGGAAACATACATATATAGTACTGTATATACATATATAATTTGCATTTCCTACTTACTTTCCTTGCTCATTAGTTTTGCCCTTTGTGTAAGTCGAATACAAAATGAAAGAGCACAATATAAAAAAAAGTGCATCGAGTGGAAAGAAGTAAATGTGTTAATGGGATGGGATAGTTGCGAACTATTTGTTCGAGTTATCGAATATTTTGCAATATATATGTAATATTTTGCATTAAATGCACACAAGATAATAAGGAAATTTCACAATCAGCATTGAAATAAGCAAAAATTCAATTGAAGTTATATTGTGATGCTGCTATAGTGAAAATGAGTGCATTTATTCGTTATTCGCATTTTATTATTTGCACGCGCAATTTTAATGCAATTATTCGACTCTATACACGACAGGTATTAACATCACTCTTAATTACGAATATGTGCGTTTCCATTTGTTTTAATCAGTTTGAATGGGATTTGATATTGCTGTTGGTAGTGTTGTTGTGTGAAATTCGGAACTCAACAGGAGGTTAAACAAGTATACAATTTCCTATTTAATGTTCTGTTTACAATAGCTAATCGTGTTATGCATGGAATTAATGGCAGCTAATGGTGCATAAAGTAACAGTGAAATTGCCAAATATACAAAAGAGCACAATTGCAAATGTAATAGACAAAAGCGAACGAAGTACGGCCAAAAATGAAAAAGTCTGTAAAACTAATTTCCCAGTGGGAAATGTCAAAATGTTTTTGACAAGTCCAATTTGAAATTTTTGCCATAATTAACTTTGGGCTAAGGCAATTAGTAGCGCGCGCATAAACTAATTTATTTTATGGGCGCATTTGTATGTTTTTGGCTTCCGAACCGAACAGAAACGAGACCCAACCCCAAACCAATGTCCTCGACAGACTCGCACAAACCCCTTTGCTATTATGTCAACATTGTAAATAAAAGTTTTACGCAAACAAGTGCATATTCTGCATAATAATTACAGAGTAAATATTTGGCAATCAGGAGCGGCGAATCGACAAAAAATTCATTCCAAATTGACAGATATTCCACACTATTAGAAGAGCTTTCGTTGTGAGCTGCGAACTGAGTTGGGCCTGTTCCCAACCTCAGTGTGCTCCTGCCGTTTGTATCCATGTCTATGGAAAATAAATTGCAAATATCGAAATGAGCCGAGTGTCGTCTAGTTGCCATGAGCAATGGCTGTGTATGAGTGGAGTAAAGTGAGTGATGAAGCGCGTCACGTCGACAGCAGCTCAAGTTGTCGTAGGAGTAGCATCGGTAGGAGCTGGGGCGGGGCCGGGGCTGGAGCTGGAGCTGGAGCTGGAGCCGGAGCTGGAGCTGGAGCTGGAGCAACAGGAGTTGGCGTTTGGCTGACATTACACTTGTCAACGGGTAGTAATTGCGTTGACGCCATGCGAGCTGTGTGATGAGTGCTGCTGACTTTGACTGTGGCTTGTGGCAGCCACACACAACAACTCATCACACGACACACAATAATTGCCGCGTGACGACGATGGAATGACGATGGCAATGGCGATACCAATGACGATGGTGATGGCGATGGTAATGGTAATGGCTATGGAGTCTGTTGCGCATCAATAACGCGCAGCGTCGCTAACTTGGCCAAGTGGATAGCCAGCCTTTGGCAGCAAGTCAACTGGCAATGCTAGCAGAAAATCACACCCATTTATCAGTGGCAAACGGTGGCAGCAGCAACAGGGGCGAGCAGTAAGCAGCAAGGAGCAAGCAGCAACTGAAGCAGCAACAGCTAATTGCAGTTCATGCGAAAAACATCGTTAATCAACTCATTGACAGTTTGTTATTTGTTAAACAAAGCTAATGACTTAATGGCATAAACGGTGTGGCAACGGGCGACTAGTGTACAAGCAAGGACATCCGACAGGCAGGACACGGCCCCTTCCAACACCCTCCCTCGACTGATGCCCCAGTAAGCTGCACACAACTCAGCTCAGCTCAGCTCGACTTGGCTTCATTTGGCTTTGCGGTGCTGTTGTATAAATGACACGCCAAGCCGAGAGGGGGCTGGGAATAGATGGCGAGTGTTCTCGCCATCTCGTGTTCGTATTTATGTAGATAAACAATAAAATGACAAGCGAAGGTAAAATTAATTGTGTTGGCTGCGAAAGGACCTCCCCAACCTCACTCACCCGTTTGACACTGCGCCTCGTATCACGTTATACCCATGGGAGAGCAGCACACAACTGTGAGAGATGCCTCCATGCCGATGTGAGACGCCTCCATATAGTTAATTTGAGTGTTGGCTATCTACAATAATTGTGTTAACTGCAACAACAACTAATAAAATTCTGTATCCAGGCAGGCCCTGGTTTTGCACTCGTACTGCCAACATGTTAAACAAGTCGGTTTCTTAGTTAGTTAGTTTCTTCTCATGTTCAGATCGCATTAAAAAAAAAATGCATAAAAAAATCCAAAAATTTCTCCAAAATTTCAAGTGTTCTACTAACTTTCGACCAAAAATATGAATATGAACTATTACCAAGTGCCATATGAATCGGATTACTCCGAGGATGGCACCAATAAAATGGGCGGCATGGCGCAGACATTTGCTCAGCCCCAACGTCCATCCGCCATGCCGATGATGGCAATGCCGGCAGCGCCTAGCATGAACATGAACCAGCTGCAGATGCCCATGGGCAGCATGCCGCAGATGAGTCCGATGCCAATGTCGACAATGTCTGCAATGTCTTATCCGATGCAGGGGCAGCCAATTATGCAGCCACATCAGATGGGTATGATGCAAGCGATGCCACAGGGTCATCAAGGCAACCAGATGACAATGTCGCCAGTCTCGATGCCAACCATGTCTCAGATACCACCTGGAGCCGTAACGCCACTGAACAGCACTACGATGATGCCCGTAATGGGCGGCATCGATGGCGGCGGTATGAATGTTGTTGTGCCCGACCTACAGCCGCTTTCGTCCATGGGTCAAATGGGTGCAAATCAGATGTCCCAAATGCCACAAATGCAGCAACAGCCACAGCCCCAGCACCAGCCTCATGGCGGTAGATTAACAGGCGGCTCAAGTGGCGCCACCGCTAATTGGATGAATTATGCGAATGCTACCAACGCGTCCCAAATGATGCCTAGCAACGTGTGGAACTATTCGCAAAGCTACGGCAACATGCCCCAGCAGCCGCAGCAGCAGCAGCAACCGCGCATGAAATCACAGTACGATTATGCCACCACGTCCAGTAGTTACAGAGAGGCTCGTAATGGTTTGAAGTAAGTGATCCCATCCCATCATAGGTCACGTCGCCTGCCTGCATCTATATCGCATATCTTTCAGCTCCCCCACGATGCAGGACTCAATGAGGTTCTCAAGAAATGGCAGTGATGGTAAGTACCGTATGAGACTACCAGAGGAATAAACTCTCATGACTTCGTTGCAGGGAAGAAGGTTCCCCATTGGCGTTAGATTGAGATCATAAATTTGTTCTTGTTTCACCTTCCTTTTTTTTTTGAACTGTCCCTTAACTGAACTGCTATATTTGTAAATTGTAACAAAAACAAATAATCAAATAAAAATATAAATTATAAAATGGACTTTTAAATTACAAAAGTACAAATCAATGGATGTGCCAAAAATTCGAATATCTGGCTAAAATATTTGCCAATGAGGGAGTTATTAATAGTGTTTGTGGAGAATATATTAATAAGAATGGTTTTATAATTTCCCTGCTTCCCATGTATGAACAAATGCTCTTTGAAGATGCAGATTACGATGTATTCTGACTATTTATAATATGTAATAAATAATGTCGCTGTATTAAACTGTATCCATGCTATGTATATGCAATGTATATGCTATGCGCGATATTGATGTTCTCATCGTGTGCTATCTCTGAAAGCTTTGTATAATTCTATTGTCGACCACAGCCGCAAATACCACAGCGACAGCAACAACAACAAAAACAATGCCATGTCGTTGAAAACTTTTCAAGGAGGGGGAGAGCAGCGGGGAAGTAAAAGTTTTCAGTTTTCGCTGTCAGGCACAAATGCAGTTGGCGTGGGGTTTTCTCTTGGCTGCGGATTTGGCTTTAAACGCTTTGATTTATGGCATTCAGACATCAAAATTGGCAACATGTTGCAACTAGCCCCAAACCGATATCAAGACATTTGGCTAAAAAATGAGCCAACCAAGCAAAAGTAGTTTCCCACATCCGCCAAGCGGGCAACCAACCAAACGGCGAACGACGAACGACGAACCCACTGATGAAAAATTTATACTGACCGCATGATGAACGCATAAAAAATGCTGCCAACTTACAGCCAAAATGCAATCCAACTCTTTGAATGGAATATAAACAATGGCTTTATCGGGCCAATGGCATCGGCTAGCTGCACCAGAGACCACTCTGCGAAAACAGGGATACTAATAAAGTGATTCACGCTTACTCTTTCCACACAGCCTTGTGTGGTTAGGACCAGGAACTGGAGCTGGAACTGCGACTGTGAATGTGACTGTGACTGCAACTGCGATAGGGACTGACACTTGGACTTGGACTGCCACCAAAAAGTAAGTCAGAATCTGGCAGCGAAGGTGTGCATATTTTATGTGACACTCTTATTTGATATCTATAAATCTTTCAGTTGTTTATGCCAGCCACCTCTAACATAGGCGCAGGGCTTCGTTTCGCTGTGCAGCAAATTGCAGTGGTTTCACGCATTAGAAACAAGGTGGCGCCTATTGTAGTCTGACAGTTACCGTGGATTGAATAAATCTGTCTTAAGAATAGACTTGATAAAAGGTTGTTTTATTTAAAACATTCTAGAAGAGAAGAGAACTATTGAAGTGGTATTATTAAAGCACAGAATACTTAAAATATATTCCAAACTTCATTTGAAATATTTGTTGCCAATGTAATATAGAGATTTGGATGATCTATGCAAATGTGTTGGATCAATGACACTCCAACACTCCAAATCAGCAAATTTATTTTGCGGAAGCATTTCGGAAATCAACAAAATCTGCCATCCTCTTGAAGAAAGTTGGTGGTTGTTGAATTACGAAACGAGTTGCTTGTGTTTCTCGTAAACTTGCTAAAAATTTCAACTATGGGAAAACTAAAATCATCTCATTTAAACTGCCACCCAGCTGCAGCCCGGACAGTGCCACAAATACACAAGACTAAACACATACTCTCGCACACTTTGCGTAGAGTTTCATTTGAAACTGGTCCCGATGCGCACATAAAATGCACATGCCCAAAATTGTTTTGGTTGAGAAATTTGCAGAAGCAGCTCCCGCAAGTATTTTACATTTTTTGTTCTGGGAGAGCTCCAGCGGGTGGCGGGTGACGGGTGGCGTTTGGACGGCAGTACAGCGGGATGACGGCAGAATGATAGGATGGCAGCTGAGGCATCATTAAAATTAAAAAACCCACAAAAACAGACAGTTGAATGGACGTTGAATGCTCCACGAATGGACATTTGAAAACTTTGGGCAGCAAGGAAACTGGCGCACACGACAATGCGAGTGCAGCACTACGAGTGTGTCCAGTGGTGGCGTTCCAAGGGGAGTTGCTTTTAGTGCACGAGTGTCTGCAAGGATGCCATGTCAAAAGTTGAGAACCCTACGTACACCGAAGACATCTCCCTCGTTGTATACACACATATATAGTATACTCCGCTATGGATTTTGCTCTACGAAAATTTTATTCATGACGGAAGCAATACTCAAAACGTTGTCCGTTAATATCTAGGCAATTGTTTGCGGGGGGTGGCTGTGGAGCTCAAGTACGCTCGGCTAAGTTGTGGTGCTGGTCTAGAGTCCTTGTCCGTGCTGAGGCGCCAGTGTTATTATAGTGGATTGCTTGCTGCGTCTGCATATGTCCAACTGCCAGAGCAACTGTCTGTTTGTCTAACTGACACACACATATTACAAATGCGGTTGCTTAGATACTGGGGTGACTACCGGGACCAACTACCGATCTGCATGGACGCACATTGCCAACATAACCTCAAATTGCATTCCTAATTCCTCCTATACTCTGCATGCAGTCTGCTAACCTACACCTCCACACACACTCACACAGCTCCGTTTTTGCAAAATGTGCAATTTCCGCTTCAGAGCAGCATGCCCATAGAATAAGTGCATTGGAATACATATTTCGTAGCACAAAATTTATTTGAATCGTTTTATTATTTTTGCCGGCGACTTCATGTTAGCATCAACATATGTCATATTTGTGTAACAATAGCACCACAAACAACAGCAGCAGCAGCAAAAGTACCAGAAGTCATCCTCAGGGAATAGGTTGACTACCGTAACCACCTGAAAGAAAGCACAAAAGCGCCCCCAGAAAAGTGTGACTGTTCAATTAGATGGAAACAAATTTGAAGGTACAGCACAACGAAGCACAAACTTCAGGAACAGGCAGGCCTTTACATTTTTGCAGTATTTCAAAATAATTAGTTTATTTTCGAATTATCAAATTAACTAAATTAAATATTGATTTGGGATTTACATATGTATATCAAATACAATTCAACGTATTTGTCAAATTTCTTCACTTTACAAACAAAATTTCGCTAGAAATTGATAAGCTGTATTTTTAAAGATTATCGATATTACAGTATTAGAGGTAGTCCGTACGAGTTGGTAAAATACAATCGCTTCAATTTAAATTGCCATACGTAACAGTGGTCAATGAACTTTATATGTAAGGCGAATGAAGTCGTAGCTATGTGAAGATATTAGAGAATTTTTTAGAATTTAGCGCATTCATAAAAAAATAGTTGCGGAAAGAGCAAAATAGATTAAAAAAACCCCTAAAACCAGCTCTCCAAAAAATGAACTGTTGGAAAGATATAAATAATTATAGTTGCTTATAAGCATGGTATGAGTATTTTTTGTATTTATTCGTCTTCTTTATGTTTAAAAAGTTTTTAAATTGGACCGGATTTTATAAATTATTCTATGCACCAGTTACGCTAATCCTGCAAGCGGTCGTTCCCTGAACCTATTTTAGAAGCTGTCATATTTTAATATACCCTGCTGAATCGAGCTGACACTATCGGTGTGCTTAAACATGATAAATTTATCTGAAATTAAAAATTATGTTGCTGAAACCACCGATTTTAATGTGAGAAACTAATAACCAACATAAATGCAATTCAAATAACGTTAAGAGGTATTGTAACCTACAAAATATTTAAACGGGGTACAATTTTTCATTAAGTATAAGATATTTAAAAAAAATAAGTCTCTAAATTGTCGCTTTCAAGCAAGTTAATCTGGTCAAAATAGAATAGCAACGATGCACAATTTGCAGACATATTTAGTTGTCTGCTTCTTCTGACACATTCTCGAGATTGTCTCCGCTCTGATTCTGGTAAGCCTCGAGTTGTTAACCACGACAGCGGCATTTGAAGCGGGGGGAACGGTGACGGCGGGTATCAGAAATGAAGTAAGTGCCTAAGCAGCAAAAATGATGATTGCAAAGTTCTGTTGGCAACATGAAAGTCAACATGAATTTAACTTGTCGTTTGTTGCAATTGTTGCAGAAAACATGTACTACTTTTAGAAGCAGAGAAATAGACGAAGAGAGGCTGCAACTGACTCCGACGGCATCAGCAGGATGTTTTAACCTATGTTCCATCATTTTACTTGTTCTTACAGTTCCGTCTATAGGTTACTGGGATTTGTTGAGCTATTTTTAGAATTTACATTGTTTTTTTTATTTTTTTTTCGTCATTCGTTTTCTGTTCGCTTTTTTAATTTCTTGGTTATTTTCTCTTTTTGAAACAGTGCCAAAATTTTTGCTCGTTTTTGCTGATAACTTCATCATCGTCGACGTTAGCATGATGATGCTTGCAATGGATGGATGTTTGCACCGAAAAACAAAAGTTAAAACTCGTTGGGCAAATGTTTCGTCATGATTTGCGTGTGGGAAGTGCGCCCGTATATGTATTGTGCCTTTTATAGACTAGTTGAAATTTTACAGCTGTGTCTATGTGTGTGTACATCACTTGGCCCAGATTATCGAACGTCCGGCATGGAGAGCGATATGGAAGGGGTTTGAGAGTATTTGTGAATGGGTTTGGGATCGATTTGGTTCGGTTGGGTTGTGTTTGGCTGGAATTGTGTTGCCCTCACCTGGGCTAATGGCTTTTTGTTTTGCTCATTTTGTGTGTGCTTTGAGTAATTAAATTTATGGTCTGGCGGCACATGCATAAACCGGCAACCTGTTCGCTTCGATCTCAATATTCGACAGCCGCAGATGCTGTTCAAATGTTTGACTTTTTGGCCCATGTCCATAACTGTCTGTCCATGTCCACGTCCATGTCCTGGACAATGCCTAGTTTGTTGGTCTTGTTGTTATAGGCTCGCTATTAATTTCGACTGGTTGAGACTTCAGACCCGGACCGGGGGTCTCATGTGTACACATGTTTGGGCTTGTAAAAATGTCATGTTAATTTGTGGATTGTACCGGACAGTGGAGCATGCAAATAAATGTCTCGCTGCTTGCATTCTGACCACCCACGCCCATTCGCTGCCTGACTCCCAGAGAGAAAGAGAAATTGTTGAACGGCCATTTTTGCACAGATTTATGAGCGAAACTGATAAGTGCCGTCGGTAAATTTGGGAAACAATAATTTGCAGCGCATGGCAATTGCTTCGTCTCATTGCTTTGCTGTCTCTCTTGCCAAATTTTGTTGGTTATTTTGGAGCTGAGAACCACAATCACAGTCTTTGATGTGGATTAAATTAATGACGTGTTTGAAATTTAGTCGCTTGCATCCAGCAAATCCAGCAATTATATACAGTCATCTGCAGATAATAAAGCTCTCTAATAGATGCTTTAATTCAATATGACATAAAAAAAGTCCTAAAGTCCAGCAAAAGGCAAACGACTTAATTATTCCATTACGTCCTGCTTCGACAAAAGGATTAGAACACAATTCTCTGCAAGCGTTTTGTGTTAGCACGCAAACGAACATTGCTCATACGCATCGTGTACCCAGGTTTGGAAACCAAACATAAACACACACAGTTGTACTCTTTTGCCGGCCAACAAAAATACAACAAAAGCCACACGAAATCAGTGAATTATACAACATTTAAACAAACACAAAAGTCCAAATACACACACACACACACAAATGCAGATAAACACGAGGAGAACTGCATAGAAATCCACAAAATTAAGTTAAGGCGTTCACAACAATGACGAGAATAAAGTTGGCCAAAAACTTTTGATGAAACGGGTGGCAGGAATGTGGCACATGGAATGAAAGAAGAAACTATCGCAGCAAAAGTGAAGAAAAGTTGAATGTAAGCAAACAAGTTGAACCAACAAACCAAGTCTCTAATTGTATTTTTGCTTGTGTGCATACGAGGGCGACTGCAGTGGGCCTTGCCTCATGCCACATGCCTCGCACCTCATACTCCATACGTCACAGAGAAGAGAGAGAGAAAGGATTGTGGACTTTGGACTGTGTGCCAGTGTTTTATGCGGCAGACCGGAACGCACCACTTTGGCTTTGGTCGTGGGTCGTCGGTCTGAAGCAGTATTACAATAGCAAGAAAATATGAAGAAGCGATGCGAGTGCAGCCAACGAAAGCCAACAATACGTGAAATGCAACTTTTTCGGTATGACGCTCGTGTACAAAAGCTCCCCACGGAACTCATTCACAAAGCCCAGCAAATGCACAGAAAAGCACATCGCAAATATGAGAGGTACACTCGTCGAATACTTAATACTCTCAGATAACAAACTTTAAGTAATAATTGCAATTTTGATCACGGGTGTTTACCTAATTTGTAAAATGATTTTGAATTTAAGTAGTAGTGGTTATTTATTGCCAAACATATGATTAGGCTATGTTCCGCTAATTTCTTTTTTTAATGAATTCGAAACACAAGGGAATTGAACTTCAGTTAGTTTTACTATTCGCTAAGATTCAAGAGTAACTTGCTTGTTATATTTTCTATTTCCGCAGGTGCGCTTAATATCAATAATGGCATTGTGGATCAATATTCAATACTATTACCACTTGTTGCGGTAGTTACTAAAATGGCATTCACACTACTAAAAGATGGCATGCGAATTTACATTTCTTCTTTGCAAAGCATCCAGCATTTTAATATACTTGATTGGTACAATTTTTTTTTTGTTTTTGTACATTCAACGTATCGGCAAGAAAGGTTGTTTAATTTTTTCTTAATGAATTGTTAGAGCTAACAATATGGAGCCGTTTTATTGACACTAGAATTAGTTTAGACCGACTACGCCACACAAGGATTATTACAATCTACTCGGTATATTCCCTTTCATTCAACTATTTTCAATAAATCAATAGTCGCAATTGAAATTAAAGCAAATAAAACATTTTAAAAACCAAGCGTTTGAAGATTAAATTCATTTTACAAATACCTTAAAGGTTGAAAACGTTTTAATTTAGTTTTAATTTGAGTAAAATAAATAACCACAATTCCTTTCAACAATTCATCCCAAGCATTCCTACATATGAGTAAACATACATACATATGTACATATTACTTCTTCATAGTACAGGACGATGGCTTCAATTCAACGCAATCCTAGCCAAGTACATAGGACAAGAGCAGCGATACAAAAAGCCGGAAATATAGCAACGGTTGCCATTGTGAACTGACGATGTCTGCAGCGAGCAACGGGGACCGAGGAAAACGGCAGTGTTGAGATTCAAAGTATATGGTGGGTAGATCTAAGAGGCTGTTACAGTGTTGTGGAACGGGATCTGCAGACCGGCAAGAGCATTTGTTTATGCGGTCTGGCAAGAAGTGCGACGGAAGATGTCTGACTGCCTGGCGCCTTATGCTGAGAGCGTTGAAATGGAACAAATGAACTAAGTCGAGAATTGCCAACTGCACACTCGACATACAAAAGGAGCAGTCGAAGAACTGTGTATGCGAGTCTGTGTGTGTGTGTGTGTGAGTGTCTATGTGTGTGTGTAGGCAAGCCAAACAAATGATTTTACTCGTTACAAGAAAAGTTAAACGTGTAAATTCAAATTTCACATTTGTCTGAAATTCGCAATTACATTTTGGAAACAACAATGAAAGACGAGTGTGTTCCGGTATCTAGCACCTGATATAGAGAGTGTCACAGCAACAGAAAGATGGGCGAAACAGAGATAGAACTTGAGTGTGAGCAGGGGAGAGAGAGAGAGAGCGAGTGAAATTCTCTGCCAACTACAAAATACCGCCCACTTCATGGCTCATTGTTTCGGGGAAAGCGCCGCAAATGGAGCAAGCGAGGACGAGATCCAAGGCAACAGCCAAAAATTTCACATCTACTGCTCCTAAAGCATATTGTAATAATCCAAATGAAATTAAATGTACCGTAAACATTTCGAATTACGACCGAATGGTAGCTCCAAATTCGTGCATATGGCTCCAGTTCAGCATTTACTATACAGACAAAACCATGCCAGATGCAAGCGCCATACACCGCCGAAAAAACAATAAAAATGCTCGCCTGTAATTGCAGGTGCGAGACGACTTCAGTTGGCCTGGAATGCAAGGGCCTTCAAGCTAAAGGTGGAGAAAAGCCAGCCTTCTACATCGACTCAGTGGTTTGACAAAGCTAATCTATGTATTTGTAGTTTAAATTTGCTCGGTAGCTTTGATGGCGTTAACTGTAATGCTAATATTAAGAAAAAGACAACAACAATTTTGTGTGAATTTATTTTATTTTCAAGAGAGTTCTGGTCAAAATTTAACCTATTATTTTAATTTGAATACTTATAAGCATTGAGTCCATAGAATTCTTTATTTTAGCTTAGTAACTTATATCGAGTTTGGTGATCAGCAAAATTTACAATAATTTTAATTGTTTTAAAAATTTAAGAATTACACATATTACATATATGGTGTATATATATTTAACAGTATTTTTTATTTGTCTTAACTAAATCTTACCCTATTGTGTCAAGTGTCAGTTCACTATTATCTTGTATTCAAAAGATAGTTGCTGATAGAGAGTGATTACCATATGCATTATAAACGTCTAATGATCATTTACTCCCTTATCTAAGGTGTTAAAGCTGAAAAGGAAAAAATTCAACTTATCTACACCCACGATATAAATGAATGTTTCCATACATATTTCAATCAATTTATTGCGCCGGCGATCGGTCCACCGTGAAATTCAATTGCAATGCTTTATGGTGTAGCACCATTAAATTAGTGGAGAAAAAATGAACGGCTTAAGTAAAAGCCACACCAATGAAATTGCACAATTTACAAGTTTACGAGCAATAAATGGGGATCGAAATGGAGTCCTCCAAACAACAGCGAGGATCACCACTGAGCTGAGTGAAGCCTCGGGGATAATTTATTTCTAAAACAACTCTATCGCGATCGGCACCACACAGCCCCATAAAGCGTTCGATTTATTGTCATGGTCCACAACAATTTGACAAGCAAATTGCTATAATTTCTTTTGCTCAATGATCGAAAACTATGCGGTGCATCTGAAAGCGGAGGCGGGGCATACATACAAATGGAATAAGTCTCCTCGGCGAGTATGTTGCTCGAAATGTTCGTGTGGACATGCAGCCATGCAGTCATGAGCAGCATTTTCGCGCTTTTATCTGAGGAAATTTATGTTTGCGATAAAATCTCAACGACTACCGACCATTCTCGACCGTTCTCGTCGGACCAGAGCTCAGCGTGAATGCAGAATGCCTCGAAGGCCCGTCTAATTGCGCTGTGAGAGACTTTGGAGTCGGAGTATCGCGATCGTCCGTTAAATTGCCATAATTTCATTGGGATTACGAGCTGGCGAGTTTCGCTCCAAGTCGTACCCGTTCGCAAAGCCACGTAAATAGGGGAGCCAAACCTGGCTTATTAGGTGGCCACAGATCTCTGAGCTGATTCGCAGTGAGTTTGCCGAAGACCTAAGCGATTTGGGGATGCAAATAATAGAGGTAAATATTTTATAGGCATACCTCTAGTCGTTTGCTAATGGAAAATTCGAATTGTAATTATTCGAGCTAGTTACAGCCGATGGCTGTAATTAATATTACTATTTGTGTGGTCCATAAGACAGCCTTCAATCCTAATGATCAGAGCTCATGGACATGGTCGGAGTCAGTGCTTTGAATTAAGTGACACGCACCGAACTTCAATGCAATCATCATTAAACTTTCAAAAGCGCATAAAATACAAGCCGTTATGAATTCAAAATTATAAATATCTTCGCTTTGCTGTTGAGTCTCGAATTGAGTAGAGTATGAACATGAAACCCTACTGTTGATGGCAATGTTGTGTTAAACTCGGCGACACTGCATCCGTAAGACGGATGTATGTATGTTTTTGTTTTGGCCATAAAACGGCAGAAAACTCTTTGGTGCGGTCCATAAAAATTAAAAGAAAATCTCAATTTTGTTTTTATTCCCGGAAAAAAGAAGTGTGAACAAAAAATAAATATTACTTTGTTGGCATTTTTATGATGAGGCAATGTGCGATGTTGGATGGCTGCTGCATGGCACAACGGTAAGTGAATTAAAAAGTTTACCAAGCCTGCGAACATTTCTGTTCGTATGGAATACTGAATTTTATAGCGATTTTAATATGCCACATTGGACTAATTGTTGAGCAGAGAGTATTCTGTGGGGGCTTCGCTGGCACTTAGGAAGCCGTTAATCCTAATTTTATGTGCTATGTTGGCTGGTCCAATTTAATGGCTCACTTCGTGCGGACAAGTCTCATAATCTTAATTCACAATTTGATTCACAACGTTTTGCTCCACCTTCAATGAGAATTGTGGCAACTTATTTTCGGTTGCCAAAACCGAAAATCCCATAAGGAAATAACTTTAATTTTCCACAATACTAAAATTACATTAAACATGCTGGCTATTATGCATATGCTCCGATAATACTCAATGTATTGTTCGCAAGTTTATTTCTGTTCGATTACCGTAAGCCTTATAGCTTCATGTTATCGATGTCTAAGTTGATAAACGCTTTTATTGCACTTCGTCGTTTTTAAGGGATCGCTGAATTTTTAGAATTGGCGTGTAAGAGATATGTGTATAAAAGCAGTAGAGCTGTTTTACCAATCTGTATATCCAATTAATTTAAAAAACACAATCGACAGTGTTGCATTAAGTGTTGCGATGGTAGGAACGATGATCGATAGAAACCACACCACTATCGAGAGACCATATTTTATCGGTCACTGATAGTTATTAATATTGTCGAGGCGATACGCATTTAAATAATCAATCTGTCTTTTTATATTTAAAAGTAATAATAAAGTGTTGTTTAACATATTGTACTTATTTTTATTGCCAAATGAGAGAATGTGTATTGACAAAATGGGAAACTATTGTTTATGTATATCTTTACAGACACAATCCAATTAGCATCATATTTGTAATTGTCATTTTGGACAATGGACGAAATATATTTCACCACCACTTTGCGTATTTCCACGGTATTCGTATTCACAATATTGATTTTAAGTATAATTATATTTTCTTGATTTCAAAGGTAACTATCGAGGACTGTTTGGGCTGCAAGAGGGAGCACATTCAATTGACGACAGATAGCAATGTGCACCTACTGCTTTATAAGAAAAACAATTCGGCAGGCGGCGTGTCCTCGCCGTCGCTGGGAATCACGCCGATTGTTCAAGCTCTCAAGCTAATGTGCACCAAGGAGTATGCAACTGCAGCGAGCTTGCAACACTTGCCGCACCTGCACGTTGGCAAGGGCTGTGTAAAAATGTCATTTAGCCTGATTCACTTGGGCGCAACCAACTATTCCGATGATGACAGCGATTTGGACGTGGAACCAAGCACCTCCAGGCAGGCACATGAGCGTGAGCAGTTGCGTCGTGAGCATAAGTTTCAAAAGAATGCGTCTCGAAATTTAACGCAATATGAGGTGTCGGTGGTGCGACGATTTGATGATATGCGCATCGTTGATCGGATTATGATTCAAATAAACTCTGGACAATGGGCAGACCAGTCGGTGACTGAGTTCTGTGACATTTTCTTTATACAGCCGCAGCATGTACCAAAAATGCTGTTGGAAGCCAATAAGATGAATCCATCGAACTGGATGAAAATAATACAGGGTGACACAGACTGCTGTATTAATTTCAGGTGCTTTATTAATTAACGAGTCAATGTAAACATATAAATTTGTTGCTCGTTCACAGAGAGACTGGCAATCCGTTTGAGACCTTCGCCAAGCTGTTTCATCACGACGACTACGAGAGAAATGAACTCTTGGAACAGCTCGTTTCAAGTTGCCTGTCCAACAGGGAGGCAATTCAACTCTGCGAGCGCCGGTTTGTTCTGGCGGTTTTCGAAGATGTTCGACAAATTTTTGAATACATAACATGTATGGAGTACACCGTATGGTTCTTCGTGCCTCGTTTGAATCGTTATACTCCATTGGCTGCGGTGGTAAGGCGACGTCCAATCGTGTACATATAAATACGCAGACAATTTGAAGGTTTTGCCTTTTAATTTTAGAACGTTGAAGACTTTGACTTAAGCAATGTGCACACGAGTATTAAATTGGTCAGGGATGTAAGCCCATCATTTATGGGCCATGCCGATCACAACATCATGGATATCCTTCACGTCTCTTTCCAATTAGCTCTGGCCAAGGTGGGCAATCAGACAGTGGTTTTTCTCAGCCAACTCGAGAAGGTAAGCCAAACATTCTCAATAGGTTCTGTGCGCCCCTTATGTTTTTCAATCACAGCTGGCCGAATTCACAAGCCTGCAGTATACTAAGGCCTTCTTTATGAACAAAATGTATTCGAAAGATGAGAACTCTGTCGTAAGTTCCGTTTGATATTATTGCATAATGTGTGTATCGATTCTTTTTTTTCATTGTGTTGCAGAAATGGATTTGTCACCGGTATTTACATCGCATTATTGAAGTCTCGGAGAAACTGCAACTCTCTGTCTTCATTGAGTATCCACGCGGTTTAACTCTGCTACCGAAGCCTCGTCATGTTATCAAATGCACTCAGCTTTACGATAAAAATACTAACACCATCTCCTGGAATCTATTTGAGGATGTTACCAAGATAGCTGAAAATCACATACCTGAATTTGATAATATTATGACAGTCAATTGATTGGAATCAAACCCTTACATTTTAATACAAGTATTAATTTTGAACTTCATTTTACAGTGCATTTTCAATTTGTAGCACTTGGAACAATAGATGTAATATTCTGGTTTTACTTTGCAAATCGTGTAACTGCAAATCTCTAAATTTTGCTTAAAACTCACTATCATACTCACCATGTAGAATTTTATAAAGATTAAACACACATTCATTGAAAAAAAAGTTTATCTGCCCACTCATTTAATTTAAATTGTATAATGAACATTTCTTACTCAGTTTCTCTTCGGAAGAAATATAAAATTGTTGACTTACTGAAATCATTCTTTAGCTGCGTTTCAATTAGTTTTCACGCTGTCAGTCCAACTGTTGGTTTGGGCGGCAAGCGGCAAGCAGGCAAAGCCAAAATATGGCAGAAGCCATGGTTAAAAGCAGCAGCAAGACTGTTAAGGCAACTACAATGGTTGTCAGTCAGTGGCACGCGTCATTTGCTGGTGAATTGCATTTTGCGTAAACCGAAAAGCATTTTTAGCAACAAAACCTCTGTCCTCCCGCACAGTTTGAGAAGAAACAGAGCCAAGGGATGCTGCTGACAGAAAATGTATCCCACATCCACATCCGCGTCCGTATCCCGACACAATGACTGACTGACTGACTGGCTGACTGCTTGACTGATTGGTGGCTGTTTGCGCAACTTTTAGTGCACGTTTGTTGGGCCCAGGCAGCCACTTGAAATATTGCCGTTCTTCTATTTTAACGAGAAATTCACACCTAGACAGAAGGTGTCAGCTGGAAGTCTTTGTGCATTGCTTATACGCAACGTGGAAGCAAAATGAACTCTTTGTGAATAAAGTACTGTTACAGTGACAATTGTAGCAATATGCAATAAGTTATATAACTACATTTACTCCAGCATCTAGCGTTTTAAAAGAGTCATTACTTTGTTTGTGGCCGCAAGGCATTTATATCTATACCCTCTGAGATGGTATTATAAGTTGCAACAAAAATTTTTCAAGAAATTAAGCAAATATGCAGAAATAAACTATAAATAGTTTCGATAATGCTGCCGAAGTAAGGGTATCTCAGCGCTAAATGCAGGATATTTTATTAAAGTCTTTTAATTTATTGCCGAGATTTGTGAGTACGGGGTCAGTAATGTTGTTGGTTGCTGGTGGACCAGCTGCACTTCCATCGGACTCTTCTGACTGGTTTCTCTGTGCTGCCGTCCATGCTACATTCAACTGACGGCTGCTGGCTGTAGGCTGCAGGTTGCATTGCGTGCCACTCTTCGCACCTTATGAATACGATGTGATGCTGCCGAGGCAGCACTCAGTAAAATGACAGCTAAACATCAGACACACGCAGTAGATATGAATGCTGCTTGCAACCTGTCGCTGTCCTATTTTTCAAAAACTTGCAGGCAGTTTTAATAATTACGCAACGCCGACGAATTAATACTCAGTGAACATTAGTGCAAACTGAGCTTTGACTCGAATTTCAAGACTAACTGGCATTGCTTGCATTTTCTGCTTCGGCAATCGGAAAGGAAACACACATAAGGGACTTTGTGGATAAATTGAAATAAGAACTTTTCTATTCGTAGCCAGTTTTTGGAAGTAGTGCCTATATGCATTGCCTAACTCATCATTATGGATTGCTGAAATTTAATTGCAAGATCCACTTAAAAAAAGAAACACTTAGCTCAAGCAGCATGGAGTATGCCCTCATCTTTGGCAGGCCAGAATCAGAACGAAGACAAAGTGCTGCTCAGTGGTGCATAAAAAAAAGGTCAAGCCTTCGTCTCTGCCATAATTAAAAATTAATAAGCGGCTGCTGGATTTTCAGTATTAGAGAGCATATAGTCCAGGCTGGAACAACAGCTGCTTGAGTCGGCGAACCGTGTTGGAATCGCAATCTGTAATTATGTAGGGGCCATTTCATGATGCGACTCCACAAGCAACAACAACAACAACAACGACTGTAACGGCCATACCGACTAAGTGCATGGCAATGACGGAATTTTTGGCCTTTTTGGGTCCTGACCCGAGCACCCAAAAAATGAGGGAAAAGAATGAACGTTATACCATCGTTTGTCGTTCCTCGTTTGCTGTAGCCAGCTGCTAAAAACGCAAATGAGCATTAAAAACTCGTTTCAACTAAATATTTAAACAGTTTATTATGCTGGCTGGCTGGCTGCCTCAATGCAGACTCTTGTATTCGCATTCGCATTCGCACATATGGGCGATGGGAGATGGGCGTGTGAGACGCTAAAAGCCGCGCATGGTTATGTCTACCTGACCGACCGGCTCGCTCCCTCGCCCATGTCTCGCTGGTGTAATATGGCGCGTGCGATGTGCCAAAAGGAAATTTAAATTTGAATTAATTATGATGCTGAATTGGGGGTCCATGGCGCTCTCGATGTTGCCTGCCCCTGCTCGCATTTAGCAGCTTGCAACCCACAATTGCCAGCAATTAGTTGATGGTGCACCCTCTGCGGGTCCGTGACTGTCCGCATACATACATGTTAAATTTACCAAACAACAAATAATAGTAGACTACTTACTTAACACCCCCGCAAGCAGTGTGAACAATTTTATCAGCTGCCAAAAGTGTATAATAATACAGGTGCTTTGAGTGCTCATTTCAAGCGTGGCGAATGCATCTCGCTATGCATCTCGAATAGTGTTTAAGCTAGACAAGTGGGGTTGTATGTGGCCATTAAAGGGAACTATTGACGCATAATGTGACTTAAATTGAAATCGCAGGCGAGTCTAGTTCATTTACCATCTACATCAAGGTAATCAACAGCAAGTTGTAGTGAGCACTCTTCAATTTCAATCGAAATTGTGCGTCAAACAACTGTCAATGAAATCAGCTTTCCTGCCACGCAGAATTGCAAATGGGCCAACAAATACGAGTTTCATGGAGATCAGTACATTGAACTAGCATTGCGAGGATGGGGCCAGGGGAGTGTGGAAGTGGACAAGGTCATTAACATTACACGAATGTGAATGTGAATGCGAATTTCGTGCAACTGGCAGCTAACACGAAGGCCGTCACTGTGAGTGACCCACAGATAAGACCATTGGTAGCGGAAATGGAATTGCGTGGCTTAAAACAACCAACGGCGAGGCGACAGGCAGTTAGTCAGCCAGCCAGTGAAATCAAGCATTCAAGTGTCATTAATTAGTCAGCAAACATGGCCAACAATTCGAGGACTGAGTACTGCTTTGGTGGTCACTCAAAAACAACAAACGTCCATTGACCGGGCCCACTGACCACGCCTACCGCCCGCGCTTTTACGCTTCGACTGGCAGAAACCGAAAAAGAAATTCGCATTTGCCAACTGGCAGGCCCCCAGGGATTATTGGCAAAGGGGCGTGACAGGGTCGGCCACTGCATTTGCGTTTAATTACAAAATAATCCAGAGAAGCGGTGTGCACTAAAATCGATTGGGAGTGGGAGTGGGAGTGGAAGCCGATTGGGATTGGGACGAAGAGTGGCATTGGCCGGCGCTCATTTACGCTTTACTCCACTCCATTCAACTTCAGCGCTGAGCCGAGGCCTCACATTGAAATCGGCTCATAGCACGTCAGCGCAAATGATCCGACGAATGGGGCGCCCATCGTTGACGTTGCTAACCCAATTAAAGTGTCGGCCCTCTGTCGTGCCCACAAGTTGCAACTGTTGCCTCAGCTTTGGCCTGGCACTTTGCCCCAAAACCGCAGAGGCAAAAGCCTCCACAAACGCTTCTCTTCGCGGGCTTCCATAGCAATTTGGGTAAATTCCTTTTTAATTTCAACCGCAGCCACTTCAGTCCTTCACCTCCGTCGTCGTCCTCTATGCTTCACTAGAGATGGTCCCGTGCATTATCATCATTAAGAAGTTTCTAATGGTTTCTGTTCTCAATGTTATTCGGCAATCTATGACTGAGAGACTGACTAGTCGCAGTTGAGAATCCAATCTCATTGATTGAATTTCTTGAGATTTCAGGCTGCCATCTCTAGCTAAAAGTGCATCTGGAAAATTGGTATGTGAAAAATGCGGCGGCAAATTCAATTGAGTGCTAGTTTCAGTTATCGTTTGGCTTGCGTTTTTGGCTGCATTTCTGGCAGCCGCCTTCGCCTCATAGAGAAACAATTTTCAATGCCATAGCGCCGAAAATTTCATTAGCTTTTCACGCTCACACACACACAAACATACAAAAGGATAGGGGGAGATGGAAATGAACAAGTAAATCAGACATGCACATGCCTAGCAAACGGCTAGACATAATGACATCGAATCCTGGGATATAAAGACGTCGTCGCCTTTTTCGTCTGGGCCAAATCAGATTTGTTAAAATTTTTGATGCCGCTCTAGACAGATGCTTGTCTGTCAGAGCAGCTTGAACAGAGTCTGTCTTTTGTTAATTGTTGTGTGTGGCAACTTGGCTAGAAAATATGCCCTAAATTATTCCCCATGGCCCATGAAAGAAAGTTGTCGCTGCTGTTAATTGCTTTGACTGCCACGCCCACTGGCGCCAACATAATCTTCATATTTGATATGCAAACATGCACGAGAAGCCTTGCGAAATTTCGTTTACAGCCATTTTTCGGCAACTTGTTTTTTTCTTTGTATTTGTATTTGGCATGTTGACTTTTGTCAGCGGCTTTCGGCGTTTTTTCCCATCATATTTGCCTTTATGAAAGTTATCCCATGCAGTGCATTTTCTTTGTGCTTATGCAATTATTATCCCTGCAAAATGTAAAATTCCCACTTCAACCTAAAACGCTTTTGCTTATCTTTGTAAGATTGTTTGCACAATTGGAAATTGCCTTTTTGCCTGCGTTTTGTTTGTGCATTTTAATACTTTCTATTCAAAAAGTTGAGCATAATAATAGCTTAGTGGCAAAGTATAAAGTATACATAAAAACAAACACTTTACCTAGTTAAAATCAATTGCTACCATTTTATGTTTAGCAATATTTTGGCTTAAATTCATAAAAGGCCATACGGCTACAAAGCCTTGCCAAGAAATGTAATTACTTAACATTTACACATCGATGAAACATTTATATTTAGGTTATTAAAAAATAAAAGCTTACTACGAGTACAATTAGATACTGGCAGAGACTAAACAATAATTTGAAGAGCCTAAATAAATCTGATTACATTCCAGGCCTTTAAGCAAACGCATGGATGAACCCGATTAAATCGTAATAAATATTTCTGGGCATGAGCTGATGTATGTAAATTGATGAAAATTTAAATCATTCATTTATAAATATATTTAAATATACGTTTATTAGTTGACTAATCATGACACGCTTCATTAATTTGGCGTATATTATTATGTTAATAATACGTATTCTCATTTATAATAAATACGCAAATCTCTAAAGTGCTTAAACATTTTGTAGGATTTCAGCGCACATTTTTTGTTATTAAGAATAAAATGTGAATAGAAAGAAGATGCTTAAATAGTCAGGTCTCCTAGAAATTGTAACAAAATAAGCAAACCATTGGCAATTAATTAATTAATTAATACAAAGACAGAGTTGCGCTTTATATGCCAAAATGAAATACAGAATACGACTCTTTGTCTTCTTCCACATAAACAATTCCCTAATGTTTATTTATGCAAAACGTTTTTTTTCCGAAGCAATTACCAGCTAAACAATAAATATTAAATGACTTAACTTAGTTTAGCGTGAAATCAACAAATTGAATTTAAATTAAGTGGATTTTTTCACTATTCCGAATTAATAAGCTTGCAAAAAATTCATTAAAATGCAATACTAACTGTTCATTCATAAAAGTATGGGATGTTCAATTATTTGGATTTATAACAATATGAAATTTCTGAAAAACATTAGAAATTAGAACTCAAACGTTGCCAAAGGCGAAAGGAACATTAAATATGAGCAGCTCAACACACATTTCACATAGGGACCATATAAGCAAGTGAATGAGGGAGACCAAAAAAGTAGAAGCGATGAAGACATTGGGAGCTGTTCTGCTCTGAGGTAGAGATACACATGCTTCCAGCAACATCCTTTGTTTGTAATTAATTTCAATATAGCGAAGCATTACAAGTGAAACTCAGTAAATTTCAAAGTATGCTGCGAGGCCAATAACTTCAGACAGGCCCGAGATGTGGGCGCGGTGTGGGCGTGGCAGTGCGCAAAGCACATTCAGTATATTGCACACGCGAGACGCGTGAGATGAAAGGAAATGTTAAAATTTTCAACTTGTACGTGGCGCAAAACGGTGGAGGGGCTGCAAACAGCAGCTGGATCTGTAGGCGGTAGGTGGTAGGTGCTAGGATGTAGGACGTAGGATGCGGGATGCAGGATGTAGTCCCTCCATGGCGCAGTCGGGCATTACTTTGCCCATAAAAGTAGTAAAATTATGTTGACTGAAAACAGCAGCAGTTCTTGCTGCTGCTCCGGGGGCGGGCCTCGAGGGTGGGCGTCGGTGTGTATCGACGCCACACAAATACTCATTCTTATTTGCAACAACAGATAAAAGTAACTCGCTGGTGTTTTAGTTAACATTTTTGCACACTTCCCGACGTTCCTTTGGTAGATACTTTTTGCTGCCACGAGTGTTCATTTCATTGAAGCACTCTGGCATTGGCTGGGGAATTGTTTTTCGGTAGCTTTTGAATTCTTACGACTGCCAACATCAACTGTTGAGCAAGTAATGCATAATTTCAATTTCACCGAGGCAAAAAGCCATTGGAATTGGTTGTGGAGGCATTTGAAAGATGGCCGATTGTTCGAGTGTATGGCAAATGGCGACGTGGAATTGAACAAACAATGAGTGTAGACGAAACTTTTGGAACAGTGTGGAAATTTGAAAATTAATCGATTTCGGGGCTTCAACCGATGAATCGTTAGTTTAGTTGAGTATGAATCATCATGAACAATTGGTTCAATTTGCTTACACGATGGACGTATATTTAGCTTTAAAAAATATTAAATTCTTCAAAATGAATAAATTTTATATCTTAATTTAGATGTTAAAAAAAATATATATAAATGTATTTACTATTTTTGTTTAAAGTGAAAAGTGAAAAAAATCAAAATTGATAATTGATTGATTCAAACAAAATTATTTTGAAATCTTGTTTAAAAATTGCGAATATTTATATTTGATTTATTTAATAATATTTAAAAACAGAAACCGTATTAATTTGAACACAAGCTCTTAATTCAACGGAAAAAAGTTCAGTCCAAAAGCTTTTTGAGACCTGTGAACTTATCGATTGTTTTTATTATTACCAAAAAGGGGAATATGTGTATAAAACTTTATAAACCGATTACATTATAAGAATATAAACTAAACAACGTAGAAATAATATTTGCAACAAGTGTTAGGAAAACTTGCCAATCTCTGAAAATATCGATATTTTGTGTTTTCAAACTCATCAAATACATCGTATGTTGTAATACAACTAAATAAATCGCTGCCGACATGTTTTTGTTTACATCTCGTTTTTCGATGCAAAATGTATCGCTATTATAAAACGTGTAAATATTGTACATATGGTTGAGTTCTCATTTGACATTCTGTTGCTATTGTCATCGGTAGACTGACAATTCGACCTAATCCATATAGCCTGACAATTTAATTTTACTTCAATCGGCAAGAGATAAAAAGTTTCACAATCTTAAAAAATTGGCAATACATGCATTGTTTAATAAAATGATTCGCGCAATCGACTATGAAGTGAAAACTCCCCCGAGCGATGCTATATCGGCCCTGGAATTCAGTCCGGGCCCTGGAAATTTTCTATGCGCCGCCAGTTGGGATCAGACAGCACGCATCTGGCATGTGGAGATGAATGGCACAACAACTCCAAGATGCTACTGCAGGGTCAACTCGCCCGTATTGGATATAAGCTGGAGCGATGACGGTTGCAAGGTCTACTTGTGCACCAGTGGCCGTGAGGTGCATCAATGGGATTTGCAGTCCAATCAGTTGACCCAGATTGGCACACACGATGCAGGCGTACGGACTTGTCACTGGATCAAGGCTCCGAATTATGCTTGCCTCATGACCGGCTCCTGGGATAAAACTGTAAAGGTAGGAAATATTTTTGTGCCATTGGTCTGTTTTAAGAGTTGATATTCTTCTTTTTTACTGCAGTTCTGGGATGCACGAAGTCCGTTGCCGATGCTAAAAATGAATATACCGGATCGCTGCTATGCAGCTGATGTATTTTATCCCGTCGCCGCAATCGTTTGTGCCAGCAACAGCATTATCACATTCACGTTGGACAGAATGCCGACGGATTATCGATGCATAGAGAGTACCTTAAAGCAACAGATGCGTTGCATTAGCTTCTTCCGAGACAATGCGTCGGCATTGCCAGCTGGCTTTGTGGTTGGCGGCATTGAAGGTCGCACCGCTGTTCATTATCTAAACGGAGTTAAGGAAACATTTACCTTCGACTCGCATTCATCAAAGTGTGCGCTGGGCTACAAGAACATCTATGCAGTGAACGACGCTAAGCATCATCCGATACATAATACGCTAGTTACGGCGGGTTCCGATGGCGTATACGTGTTTTGGGACATTCAATCGCGCAACAAGCTGTTGGTTAGCGCAACCAAGGATCAAGCACTGACCAAATGTTGTTTTAATGCCGATGGCAACATATTTGCCTACGCCCTGGGCTACGACTGGGCTCGCGGCTATGAATATTACGATGCTAACAAGCAGCCGCAAATCCTTTTACGTCCTTGCTTTGACGAAATGAAGCCGAAATAGATTTATATTTCTTTTGAGTTAGACTAGTGTGAATGTATCTTTTAGGCATTGCTTTTGACATTACCAACATTAAGCTTGAACTTTGCATTTGGACTTTTCCTTGGCAAAAGTCGGAAATTTCACACTTTGTAGCTTTGCATATGGCGCACATTATTCGTGTGGCGGGGGCAATGCAGAATGATGTTGAGATGGCAGCAATGCGCGGTGATTACAAAAGGCGTCGACTTGTAAATGGGGGGCAACTTGGCAGGAATCGCGTGCCAAGCGCGATAATGAAACTGAAAAGGCATTTCCCAGACAACTCCAGTACTTTGGTAGTGCTGTATGTATGTGTATTTGTGTGTATTCGCGGAGTCGAAGCCAATTGCAAAACTTTGGCAGCTAGCCACAAGAGTATGAGAGCTTTGGCAATCGGCTGTGTTGGGCAACTAATCAAGCTGGAATTCGAATCGACAGTGGCAACAGAAACAGCAACAGTAGTATAGTCTCAGCCAAAGCCAGCGATGCGTGTAACTTTTTCAATTAATTTGGCTTAAACTGAGTGTGTGTGTGTGTGTGTGAGAGAGTTCTTAGTTCTACACTGGCTGCCTTAACGTATTTACGGTTGAGTTATTTCAAAAATGTTTTGCATATCAGATTGAGCTGCAGCTTCGAGGCGCACTTAAACGCCTTCGTTTTAATTTAATAAGAGCTTGCCAAGCAACCAACTGGCAACTGCAACACAAGCACCGCATCCCGAATGAATGGAAGTTGAAAGCTACCAAAGCGCAAATGCACAAAAAAAAAGCAAAAATAAAATAAAAATAAATGAATTACAAAAAGAAAAGAAAATGCCAGCAAAACACTCGCGAGTCGCGGCTTTGACTGCAGCTCACAGCTCGCAGCTTCGATTGCGACTTTGACTCCGACTCCGTCTCAGGCTCAAGCTCAGACTCCGCCTGCTGGCTGCCGCCTGCTGGCTGCCGCATGTCAAATTTGAATTTAGCTGCAATTTTTACAACTGTTGCAAAGTCGCCTTCATCTGAAAATGCATCTGCATCTGCATCGGCAGAGTCAGAGACGGGAACTGAGTCGATGTGGTTGGCGGTAGGTGGTGGAGGCATGTGGATGTGGATGCCTGAAACTGCCATGCAGCATGTCGACTACAGCGTGCCGCATGCTGCATGCCGCATGCAGCATGCAGCGTTCAGTATGTGAGCCAGTCAGACAGTTGGCAATTTGCATAAATTTAGATTAGTGACATCTGACGTGAGCCTGCGATACGAGTGAGAGATGCGAGCTGCTGTGAATCAAGCGGGATGCGGCATGTGAGCGGAAATATTAAGTAGGCGACTGCGCGATTGCCACCTCCTAATTCTCAGTCAAGATTAGCTGGCAAGTCGGCAAGCTGACTGGCAATGACAATGCATATGATTTATGAACTAACTCCCTGGAGATGTCTCTGTTCTCTGCGCTGCTCTGCTCTCAAAATCAGTAGCTCAAGTGGAAAATTAATCGCATGCAAGCTCATTATGGCCATAAGTCGAGTGTTTCTGGGGTAATTGTCGTCAACTATCTTAAATTTGCACTCCCAGGCGTATATAGTTATTTGAAAGTATTAACAGAAACTCTCTCTCATTATCTCTCTTTGTATCATGTTGACAGAAATTAACAGAATTGTTTGTTGTCTTTAGTTGGTCTCACTATTGATTTTTGTAAATCTTTTCGATACTTCTTCCTTCTGTTCTCCGCTCGACTTTTATCTGGCGTCGTTATTTTGCGACTTGAGTCCGCGCTGAAACTGAGCATAAAATAACTATAAATTCAGTTACTCAGCCATATCGCCCATTTTGCAGCTCTGTATTTCTAGTCCAACATTTGTCAGAGCGCCGCCCGTTGTACTAATATTTCCACAGCAGTTTCCAAGACAAAGATATTACAACTCAACCTATAATTTATTCAGCTAAATCCTTTCGCCAGCCACTTACAGTCTAAGAATAAGCAACGAAAATAAATTAAATGGAAATCATTTGTCTTTCTCAACAAAATATCACCCAAATGGGCAAACTGCGACTGCTGAGAACTGCGGGAAGCAGTCAGTGGACGACGACGATGTGAATACTCCCGTCGAGCACTTGACAGCCAAGTCACAACAACAAGTGGCTGCGGCAGCAGCAGCAACAGCGGCAGTGGCAGTTAAGAAAATTTGCATAAAGAAATAATATTCATTCGTACCGTGTTCGCGCCAAAGGATGACAGCATGTCAAAATCGTCCTTGACGGCCAAACGGCCATCCCAAGAGGCAGCGGATAAAGGAATTTTGCCAGCGAATGCGGCATAGCCTTAGATCAAGTACATGTCAGAATCTTCCTAGTAGCCAGCTTAAAGCAACTTCAACAGCAAACAGTCAGCCCAAAACTGGCTTAAAGACGCACCAAAGTATGCAAGAGTTTCCAACATTTCGTCTGTCATGGGGGCTTATCGTAATTTAACTGAACTACAATATATATGTGTGCGCGAACAATTACTAGTACGCAGACCTAGGCCGTCCGAAGCCCAAACAGTATTTGAATTAAACATAGCAATTTCAATGGACACGCCCTCAGAACGCCCAGCACATAAACAAGGCGAACATCATACGTAGTACAAACGACGTGGCGGTCGAAACTATCTGAAATCTCAGCTAACCAGGCAAAAGTCCGATTAACAAGATTAAAAGCGCCATTAAATGCTTTGATTCGGCTACAAGTTAAGACCACGCAACCGCAGATACGCAAATGTTGCTCTTGGCGTTGATGTTGGGCTTCGTGTTGTATACATGGGAGTATGGGTGGAAGTTGGAGTTTCGTTTCTATCTGCAAAGCAACACACCCAATAATTTATCCAGTCAGCGTTGGAGACCCAAAGTTGTTTGGCACTACTTAAAGGAACACATGTTTTGTGGTTGCAGCGGAGGCAGCGTAGAAGCATCAGCAGCCGGCCCCCCTTTCGTGTTCGTGTTCGATGTGGGATATCCGCTGGATACTCGAGCCACGAGTATCTGCAGCTTGTTTAAACGCATATGTTGAATTCCTGGTTAAGACGTAAATTACGTTAAATTGCTGTTAAGTAGAATTGTGCTAGCGGGCAAACAAACGAATACACTCACGCACACACACACATACAAATACACACAAGTTAAGTCAGATACATTCTGCGATACAAATGTATCTTTAGTGCCATGCGCCAGTCTGCGGCTGCTGCTGCGGCTGCGACTGATTTGCGTCCCTAAATCCTTGCGTATCCTCACTCTTTAGCACACAGCGTTTCGCATGTTCGCTTGATTGATTTAGGTTGGGTTAAGCCCCACGGGGAAAACCGTTAACGAAACCTGCACACTTAATCCCAATTTGCCAGAGTACAAATCAGTTTTAGTTATTTTCCCTTGGCCTCCAAAACTAAATTATACACATATATGCGTCGACTCCACATTCCACACTCCGCACCGCACGTGGCCCATAATAAACAATTGTGCTTAGCCTCAGGATGGGAGGCGAGTAACGTATCAAAGGTCGTATCCAATTTTGTCAGACGACAAGGGTTAAGTCAATCTACAAGATTGGACATCTTAAATTGATTTGTTTTCTTTTCGCCCGCAAAACTCGTAAGTAAACATGCAAAATATGAAATATAATTACATCGAAATATTCCAAATATTCAATACAACAGAAAAAAAAACACATTTTCTTGATAAAGTACATTGTCTAACTATGCATTCAAACATTTATGGAATTTATGTATTCAATTCAATTAGATTAACAAGCGTTCAACATCATTATGTAATCATATAATGCGAAAGTTGGCGAGCTTAGAAATAATATAAATAATTAAAGTGCTTAAACTTGTGTTTGACTTAAAAATACCCTTTGCTAAAGTGATTGAACCTTTGGTGATGCACTTTTAATTGCCGATGCCAAACTTCAATATCCTTTTGAATTATTCAGTTAAAAGATAATTATATAACTTAGGAAGGCATCGGATTATTTTATCCTTCGATCCTAAACGAATTTCGTAGTAATTTCATTTGCCATTTCAACATTTATAAAATAGCTGTGAAAATGTTGATAAAATTTTAATTTGCTTCTAATTTCGTACAATGTGTAAAACAATAAACAGAAGCAACAACAACATCTAAAGGAATTGCTGAATGAGAGCGATGAGTGAAATGAGGAGGGATGTGCATTTGGAATGCATAGAATATACTTTTTAAATAGAATTTATTACGAATTTCAGAAAATTTCTATAGTCCAGCATTAAATGCAATTAAACCCGAAAACAGCAACAATAAAAATGAAATTACCATTGTAAAATTGCATTCGCCGAAATAACAAACAACGACTGGGACAATTGGCAACAGAAACAATGGCCAACAACAAAGAGCAGGCAACAGTGACAACAACAACAACTACAACAGCAACAGCATGAACGCCACAAATGAGCAAAAATAATTTTATGGTCAATGCAGCGGCGTTAAGTTGCCTGTGGTTGCAATTTGCGGAAAACTACGTGAAGGGGCAGACGAGGGGCAGCCAATAGGCAGCAAAGGCGGCAACAGCAGCGGCGGCAGCAGCAGCAACTAATTTAAATTTAAATTAAAATTGATTGTTTTTTAAATGCGTCGTATTACCAACGAGGCACGTAGCCAACCATTGACCACGAGCAACGCCCCCCGCGTTTAGCGGCATGCATGTCAAAGCGATGGCGATGGCGACGGCGACGGCCACGTCACTTTGCAACAAATGCCAAACAGTACAATGCGCAATGTATTGTTTCGAGATGGAGGCTTGCAATGTGCAACAAGCAAACAAATCCGTAAACATATGTTGCTTGCCTCCAATGGACATACGCAGAAGGAGAAGCTGGAGCTTGCCACAGCGTCACGTTACTTCCCCTACTAACTGAATACACACACACACACACAATTATACAGTCGCGCACTCAATTACATGAAAGTGTGTGTGGTAATGTTGTTTGTGCGGTTGCCACACTGTTTGCTCGGCTGCTGTTGCTGCTGCTTGCAACGGCTGTCGATAGCGACAGCACATGAGGCAAGCGGTCTCTTATTTATTTGCAGAAAACTGTTGCTAATTTTCCAGATATCCATTTTGAATTTGCGTGGTTGCCCCGCACGTGCAGTTTACTCGCCGAGTGTCGACGTCTCACCTCCCTTGGTGGCAATGGTAACCATAACTTATTTGGTCAGCCTGCTTTTCTGTTATTGGTCACCCGCTTAATTGAACTCTACTCTCTGACTCACCGATGTCGCAGCAATGTCTAATATGTGTAACTGCCAAATGCTCAAACTTTAACAAACATTAATTGAGTATGCCAACCAATCAGATAAACAACTGTGACATTCGCAGTTTGTTAATGGTATTAACAAGTAGACAACAAGAAGAAACAAAACTTACCGCAGCTTTTAAATACTATACTTAAATATTAGATTGTCTTTAGTTTCTGCAATTTTGTCACTTCTTATCTTTATGACTTTCTTTTGGTTTGATATTCATTTCGAAGGAGCCAGTTTAACATAAAATTCTCCATATCTCTAATCATCAACCGAGTCTGGTCTTTTGACTCTCCAAAATTTGGCATTTTTCTATCAGAAAACTATCTTGCTAAGTTACATAGAGCATCGAATGTGCAATATAATTTGCTCGCCATTAAAATTAAACAATTCCTAATTTAACTAAAACATTTCATATTAATATTTTTCAAATTAAATTAAAAAGTGCATGCTTTAAAAAAAAATTAAAAAAAAAAAAAATTGTGATTTTTAATTATGGTGGTTATTAAAATTTTTTTTTTTTTTTTTTTTTAAAAAAAAAAAAAAGGTGGTTTTTAAAAAATGAAAAAAAAAAAAAAAATGTTTTTTTAAATGTTGTTTAAAAAAATTTTTTTTTTTTTTTTTTTTTTATAAAAAAAAATTTTTTTTTAAAAAAGAAAAAAAAAAAAAAATGATGTAAAATTTGGGGGAAAAAAAATAAATTTTTTTTGTTTTGGGGGGGGGGGGGGGGGTGGTGGGGGGGGGGGTTTTTTTTTTTTGGTTTTTTTTGTTTTTTTATTTATTTTTTTTTGTTGTTTTTTTTTTTTTTTTTTTTTTATTTTTTAAGTTTTTTTTTTTTTTAAAATATTTATTTTTTTTGATATAAATAATTTATATATATATAAAAAAAAAAAAAAATTTTAATTATTTAATTTGGAGAAGGTAATTATGAAAAAGAAAAAATTTTTTTATTTTATATTTATATATACCCTGTACTATGTGGAACATAGTCTTTAAGCTTAATCTGAGTCTACTCAAAATTTTCCAATGTAAACGTTATTTAGAAGAAAACTGTACAACTCTGCTAAGTAAAAAAAAGTTGGTCCTTTCTTGGATGAAGTGCTCCATCAATAGTTTTTTAATAATTAAAACTACGCTAAAGCAATTAATTTTAAATTTCTGCTGCCTACGAGCACTGCACATAGTATGCGCGGTAAGGTTGAATTCACGTCTGTGACTGTAGATGTCGGTGCGGTTAGAAATTATTAAACATCAGGGAAGTCTGGCAAATGTCACTTAAAAAATTGAAAGGTTGCGCAGACACCCCCTGGGATCTAAAGCAGGCACAGTTGGATTTGGGATGGGATGGGATGGGTCTGTAATGCGGTAGGAGCAGCGGGCGAACCTGGGCGATGGCACATGGGGCGTATGCGCAATGTTGGCAAAGGCGAAACTTAATTAATTTGAGTAACTTGGCAGCCGGCCGGTCGGACGTTTCCTCTTTCTCTCCTGCTGTGCAGCACTCGTCGACGGTTGCTTGTTGCCCGGCCCGTGGGCGTCTTTGTAGCGCCGGGTGTGGCATGAATTCTTAATGCATGCTGTATGTGGGCAGCGTTGTGGGCGTGGTCGCGCGTTTGTAAAAAAGGGCTGCGAAAGAAAGAAATAACTGGAACTGACTATGTCAACATAATTAACTTTGAAGTGAGAGAGCTCCGGCAGACAGCATGCAGGCCAGCCAAGCCAAAGAATCCTTTGCTTCAAACAAAAACAAAAGCAAAAAAAAAACCACTCATATGTAAGTAGGACTACTCATATGTGATGTGTTTCATGTACCAAAAATGGCCAGAGGTGACCAAAAAATGGAGACCCCTGAAATGCAAATTACTGCGAGTGTTGCACATAATTAATTTGAATGCATTTGCTACCAAATTGCTGGCAACTTTTCGCACGGAATAAATATACGCTGGAGATGGACGAGAATATGGTAAGATTAGTTTTTGTAGGTAGATAGTCCAGCAGCACTTAATGGACTTTGCGATATTCGCATCACACAGTAGTACATTAAACCAAACTCATTTTACTGAACTTTAATAAGCAACAAATTATGCAATTTAGTGTAAAATTACCTCATTCTTGAGGTGTAGTTTGATCGCATTCACTAGACCCACCTTGCAAACTATGTTTTTGATTGATTCATATGGCAAGTCACCTGCAACCTCCATCGAACTTTTCTTATATTTCTCCACAATTTCATCATGCTTAAACGCTAACGCTAGAGAGTGTGAAGCCGCATCGGAAAAGTTTTGCATCATATCAGCTCATTTCAATTTACATGCCCAAAGTTTTTGATTGCCCAATTTGCAACAAGAATGCAATCAGTGAACCTCCTACCTCCAACTGCCACTTCTAGCTCACCACTCAGCATTCCACACATCCCAAAGGAGCAAATTTTGAGGATTTGGCTGGTGTTGTTCCTTTAGCAAAACTTAAACAGAGAGTGCACTTAAAGTCCAATTTGGTGGTAAATGTGGCTGGGATTGAGGTGATCACCGGTGGCAACAGGCCACTGGCCACTGGTCACTAGCTACTGTGGCCACATGTGTCTGCTAGGAGCTCAGCTCCAGTTCCAGTTCGAGCTCCAGTTGCCGCCTTCCTGCCAGCAGCAACTCGCAGATAATGTTCAACAAAATAAATGGGGAAACTGACAACATACTCGGAAGGAGCGGGAAGTTGGACATGGGAGATGGGGGATGGGAGGGAGGAGGTGCTTAGGATGCCGGGAGCAGCAAATGTTGACGATGATGACTTTTAAATTGTTTTATTGAGGTGCCAGTGCTGGTCAGAAAGTTTAGCAAGTGCAGAATAAATGAGCATGGCAGTCCATTTTCAAGCATTACAAAGCTTCTCCAGCATCCAGTATCCTGCATCCTGTCAGTCCAAAAGCCCAACAGCTCGACCGTTATCCAGACCGTTACAGTTACCGTTACAATGTCCGCATATGTGTCAGGCATACAAAGTCAAATTGCTTGCAGATTGCCGAGCAGCACCCAGAGCGGGGACAAGGGCCAACATTTTGTGCCTGTCACGTTAAACTTTTGGCTGTTGTTGGCTAAGTAGCTGGCGTTCAATATGAGCGCTGACATGGCCAACATAGAGCTCTGTCGAGCATTTTGGGCACCAAATATGCTCATAAAATGTCGCCTTCCTGCCAGCAGTGAATATACGTACATATCTACCTTAAAGGATCGGGATGGGGCTTTAAGCTGCTGTCAATTGGCATTAGCTGAAACAAAGTTCCATGTTGCTAATACGCTAGCTGCCACAGCTAGCTGCAACGTCATCCTCGTGCACTGTGCAAAAAGGAGGCTGTCCTTATAATGCAATCATTTTGTGATTGTGTTTTATTTTTCAGTTTACATTTAAACTTCAATTAATTGCATATCATATGTGTTGTTTAAAGATAACTTTATAAAAAAAAAAAAAACAGACGATTTTCTCACATTGATACTGTTTCACAATCAACTGTAAAGTTAATGCTATCGCCGTGCAGATTAAAGCTAAACCATCCCAAGGTAATCTGTTGAGGTTGTGGTTGCGGTGTGTTAGCGTGTCCTGTTAGTCACTCGTATTACCGCTTGTGTCATATTAGCTCAACTGATTTCAGAGAATGCGGTGGGTAATGCATCTCAGAAGTTACGACACGTGTTCCCCAGACATGTGAAACTTGTGAGTTAGCTGTTGAGCCCGTTTAACAAATACAATTATTAAAATGTTTCTACATTTTAGAAATACAGTCGATAGATCTATTAATATGCAAAATTGGTTGAAGTTTATTCAAGAGTATTATTTATTAAAATTTTTCTATTTTTTAGAATTACAGTCTTAAAAAAATGTATGATTTAACGAAATAAACTTTAGTTATTTTGAAAAATGCACCAGGTATAGTCATTATTATCGCTTTACGTCATTATACAGCATCGCTCTTGGTAAAAAGAAGTTTAATCACAAAGCTTGATTGTGTAATTTTTTGAAAGTTAAATTTTATTCATTAAAAAAAAGTATAAAAAACAAGTCCGAAAATTATACTGGAAGTTGCCAGTTTACGCTCATTAATAATGTCTTCTGATATCTTTTGCACATCTAAAGGTTGCAGAAATTGGTCCTGGGTCTTAATTCTTAATGATATTATAATTTTGTCAACATGCTTAATACTCAAAGCTCGATCATTTGTCTTTCTTTATTTAAAAATCCCTTCTCTCTAAGCTTTCCTCTTCCCCGAATTTAAGTTATTAAATGGTTGAATTTTTTTTTTGTCGCAAGTTTAGCGCAGCCTTTGTAACACAGTGGAACTCAATTTATAACAAACACGTTTGATAGATTCTTTTCGATTCGAGATTGTTGGCGCAATCTATTCATTTGGGAAGCAAATAGCAAATAGTTTGCAATTGCAGAATGAAACGTTGAAAGCCAATTAAAAGGCAATCATGACGAGATGGACGCGTTACAGTTGCGCTCAATTAGCCGCTGTTCCAAATCAATAACTGCACCACAATAGCAGCAACAGCAACAGCAACAGTAACGGCATGGCCAGTGACTAACTGTAACTGGGCGACTGGGCGACTAGGCAACTGAGCAACTTGCCACTAGCGTGTGGCAAGTGGCAGCAATGGCAAACTGGCATCCCGGCAACGGCGGCGGTGGCGTCAATCGAGCGCTAACAAAGATAAATGGCTGAAGCCACAAAATTGATTTGGTTGACAGATGAATTGTGGAGTCAGTTCAAAATCGGATGAGTTCTCATCGTACTGCTGCAGCAGGAATACGTCAAAGCTGAAGAACAGCAGCAACAAGAGCAACCTAAATCTATAGGAATATCAGTATGTAGCATGAGTAGCAGAATTTTAATGACAGCAGCAACAGAAGCTGCAGAAGCAGCATCAATAGCAACAACTGCAACAGTTGCTGGTCAACGACAATAAAATCAAAAGCATATTTTTCAATCAGCCATTGAATGGCAGCAATATTTCGAATAAATGACAAAGGGGCAGCAAGGGGGCCACTGTTGTGACTATTGTGGCGGGGGTGGAAGACGGTGTTGATGTGGGTGTGGCTGTCATGGCTATGATGAGTCGAGCACAATGCAGCTGCTGCAGATAGACAGCCTGGCAGCCAGGCAGTCGGGCATTGGAATATTGAATGAAGCACTTAAACGCGTTTCAGGCCGCTGACCGTCCAAATGCAATTACGCATACGCCATGGATGCCCAACGAACCCAGCGACTGATGCCGCTGCTCCGGCTGTTGCTCTTGCTGGCCGTTGCTGCTGCCAATTGACACTTTGACGCATAAATCAACTTTATTGTTTATTGATTTTTATGTTTGTGCTGTACGGTTTTGCGTGTCATTTTATTAAATCTTTGTCGGAGCCGCATGCAACCCGGTCATTCAATCTTTTTCACAGCAATAATATTCCTCACTGATGTCGGCTCACTTCCCCGCATCCACAGTCTGAACCAGCCGCCCCCCAGAAGCCTATCCCTTGCATTGCTGTTTATTTGAATTTATGCGATTTTAATGAAATTGGTTCATTGTTGGCAGTTGAACGCATCAATCGCAACTACACTCCACAGTCCGCTGGCCTATACTTTTGACGTGCTGAACAATTCATAAATCGATTAAAGATGTTTTTGAGTTCGTTTATTCTTTTCTCTCTTTTTATTTGTTTGCGTCAGTTTGCATATATGCATGTATCTATTATATATGCTATGGCGTTGTTCTTGTTCTTGTTTCTGGCAACCCAAAATGTCAGACCACCCATAAATGAAAAAAAGTCTCTCGTTTGTACAGATTTTAGTTATCTGCATAAAATCTGTCCGTAGTTCATTTGCCCGTTTTAAAAATTTTAAACATTACGTTAAAGCGTGTAGATTTACTGAGTTCGAGTTCAATAAACTATTATTTAAAGAATGATATTGACGAAGAATTTCAAATTTAACGTTTGTTAAAGTTAATAAGTACTTAATATTACTCACTTTACTATTTTAAGAAATTAGTATCAGTTCTTTATTTTTTTTATTGGCACTGTTAGCTGAAAACCCCCAAAATCTGCACGAAAGCAAATCGAGCATTCACTCGATACTCATCAAATATATTCATGGAGAGAACCAAATAACTATTGGGAAATGCTTTGGAGTATAATGAAAATTCCTTAAAAGTTTTCACAGCTGCCAATTCAAGAAACTTTTGCCTGAATTGGGCCAATGGTGATGGAGACAGACAGAAGTTGAGGGCGATGGGACTAAACTTAGCAGACACAACCCAGTACAAATTAAAATTGAAATGAGCTGCTGTGAATGTCCTCTGGTGGGTGCTGAGCCCACTTTGGCCACTCTCAGTATACTTGTAGTATTGACACGTGACAAAGTCGCGAGGCCAATAAAAAATATTTACAATGGGCCAAGAGCCACTCCCCACGGAAAGGCGTGAAATGTTCGAAACAATTTCAATAACCGTTTGCTAAAGCACAGGAAACAACGCCAATAAGTGATAGATGATAAGATGGAGAGATAGATAGAGAAATAGATAGACAGACGAGAACAAAGCATTGCCAGTCACCCGAGAAGCAGGAGGCAAAGTTCAACAAATAATATACAATGCCAATAGCGAAGTCAATGCCGACAGCGACCTCGACTTCGACGTCGACGTCAAAGATGAGACCGGCGTGGATGGCTTTGAGAATGCCAGCTAAGCATTAAATTGATAAAAGCAAAAATGTTGCATTTAATTGAAAAATGCTTTCAATGAATTTTGTCAGCGAGCACGCAAATCGATTTCAGTTTGTTGAATATTTGTATAATATTTGTATTTGTTTGTTTGTTATATTTGTTGCTAGTGCAAACAAACCGTTAAATTGGAAATGCCGCGAGGCCAAATATTTAATTATGCTTTCATAGGAAAACATTTGTAAGCTCGTTAATACTAAGAAGATGATATTAGAAATAAATATAAATAAATATAAATATAGATATAGATATAGATATAGATATAGATATAGATATAGATATAGATATAGATATAGATATAGATATAGATATAGATATAGATATAGATATAGATATAGATATAGATATAGATATAGATATAGATATAGATATAGATATAGATATAGATATAGATATAGATATAGATATAGACATAGATATAGATATAGATATAGATATAGATATAGATATAGATATAGATATAGATATAGATATAGATATAGATATAGATATAGATATAGATATAGATATAGATATAGATATAGATATAGATATAGATATAGATATAGATATAGATATAGATATAGATATAGATATAGATATATATATATATATAGATATAGATATAGATATAGATATAGATATAGATATAGATATAGATATAGATATAGATATAGATATAGATATAGATATAGATATAGATATAGATATAGATATAGATATAGATATAGATATAGATATAGATATAGATATAGATATAGATATAGATATAGATATAGATATAGATATAGATATAGATATAGATATAGATATAGATATAGATATAGATATAGATATAGATATAGATATAGATATAGATATAGATATAGATATAGATATAGATATAGATATAGATATAGATATAGATATAGATATAGATATAGATATAGATATAGATATAGATATAGATATAGATATAGATATAGATATAGATATAGATATAGATATAGATATAGATATAGATATAGATATAGATATAGATATAGATATAGATATAGATATAGATATAGATATAGATATAGATATAGATATAGATATAGATATAGATATAGATATAGATATAGATATAGATATAGATATAGATATAGATATAGATATAGATATAGATATAGATATAGATATAGATATAGATATAGATATAGTTATAACATAGATAATTCATTCTAAGTTCCTAGTTATCTGACGAAAACCAACAAGTGATCAAGTGAAATCAGAAGACGCATGACGCCAGATTGCGGCAGTAACATTTGACAGGTTTGCCGCCGATGGACGATGTTGGATTGCCACCCACAGTGACCACAAGTCAACGAGGTAATTTGCATGCAACTACAACTGCCAGAACAAGCAGGAGATGTAGACTGAGACGGTGACGGTAACGGGATGCAGATTAGGCGCTGATTGCGTGAGAAGCGTGTGCGACTGGGGAGTGTGGGGGTGGTCAAGGAGCCTGCTACTCTTGCCGGTCTTGCTGCTGCTGGCAGTTTGCGGCAAGTGAACGGACCGTAGATGCACTACAGCATAAATGGTATTCGTTGGCGTTGCCCGTAGTCAAGGCTGAAGTAAAAAGAAAGCTTGTAAAAAGTACAATTCGTCAATGCTCTGGGAACCACGATGCCGCATTCTCAATCCCATTCCCATCACCAGCACAAGCATCAGCACCATCTCCATGGCCAACGCCATCGCTGCAACCATGGCCATGGCCATCGGTGAATGCGTTACGCAAATTGAATTCGTTGGCTGAAATTTATGCACCGTCGCGTTTGTTGTACCCCCAGAAAAGAGACGCTGATCGAACTCGAACCCTTGTTGTTCCTGTTGTTCTTGTTGTTGCTGTAGTTGTAGTTGTAGCTGTGGATGGGGACGGCGACGGTGGCACACAGTTCGATATCAACAGCGATGCATTCGCATTCGAATCGCTGTAACACGCAATGGGCAACTGGGCAACTGGCAACTGGCTGCTGGCTACTGGCAACTTGCAACAGTGGCCGACTGGTAACTGAGAAATTTATGCTTTGTTTTGCCTGGCAAAACATGCAACATCAATTCTCGTTAACTTTTCATGCACGGTTGGGCCGTGCTACATTTATAAAATGGATACACTCAATTCTTTGGGCTTCGAGTGACCCAGCCGGAAACGGAAAATAAAATAAAAACCATCTGCGAAGTGCCAAAAATTTAATACTCTTGAACAAAATCGTATTTTGCTAAATGTTGCAAAGGCATTTGTATATTGTTTATTTAGATGCAAGGAAATCAATAAATATTTTTGTAGAAAACGATTGAGATGAATATGAAATTATATCTAACGTCGAAAAGATTGACTATTTATTTTATGTATGTTTAAACGTGAAATATTTGTGCATTGTGAATATTTGCAGATTGTGAACTATATTAACTCAATTACTTACAATTGATGTCTTGGCCTCTGCACTTCACTCTAAGAATAATTGATGTTATAGATTCAGCAGTATCAGATTCATATTTCATGACCTACATTTAGCTCTAGGCGACTTCGATATTAGCTAAGAGTTATTTATTTTCAAGACTAATGGTATGATTTCTCTGACCTCCGACTCTTTGGAATTGATGACAAATATATACTCGGATTATTTCAAGAAACTCTGGGGTGACCAAAGTGAAGTGTATTCGGCCTTAGGCACAATTTAGCATTGCGTACAGTCGATTAGTTGAGAAAATAAACCACAAATTCTTTTGATTAAAAGACATACAAGCAATAAAATATAAGGAACTGAACTGTGCGTTTTGCTATGCATAGAATTTGCTCTGGAGTGTGAAACGACGGGGAAGCGAGTCTCAAAATAATATGCAAAACAGGCCCTGACCTTCGTGACAGGGCGCTCAACGACACCTACAACAATTTCGAGGGCCATTCAATAAAAATGTAAATTAACTTATCAATTACAACGCCAAACAACAATAAACTCCATGACTACTATGGCCGGAATAACTGACGAGGTGAGGGGGAAGGAGAGCGGCACTGTGCGCGTGCCCCATACAAATTTTGTTGTTGGCCATGGCGGCGACTTCATCTTGTGGCCACTGTTGAGTGCCAGGGACGGGCCTCTTAACGATTCTCTTATGCAAATCGTGGCACGTTAAAATATTCGTGCTCATAATTTTTATTTCCGTTATTCAAGTTTCAAGATTGTATTGCACACTTTCTGGCTTCGTTGTCGCCTCGGATGCCATGGATGCTGCTGGCCGAAATTCTCTTCATTTTTAGCCCCCAGAAGTCCTTGTGCCTAGTGCCTTGTGCCTTGCGCTACCTTTCCTGTTCTCGTTACGCAAATTTGCCTTGCTAATATACTGAACTGGATGCCAAGGAACTACACCAGACTAAGACAAGGCCGAGTCAAACCTGTCTGTCCCATTGTGGCGTGACTGGAAAGAGGAACGAGACAAAGATACGCGATAGCGCGACATCGTGGAGCCTTAAGCAGGACATAAGTTACGACTGTCGGGGGTGCATTTATTTTAATATTTTGCTGATAACACACCGTCCGATATCTTAATTAGATAAGTGCGTTGTTAACTATGCCTTGAACTTGTGTACTTTACTCGTATATGTTACGTTATTTTGGCTCACTTGCTCCGCAAATCCAATAAGCTCTAATACGACATTTGCGCCTTTGGTTTTAGCCAGCGACCAGAAAAGTGATTGAAGTAAGTTTTCTTTGATCTCAGTTGACTCTCACTCCTTCCATGCAAAAGAACTCTTCTTTACGACGGAAATTCGATTTGCCAACGGATCAGTATGATTTGATAGTATTGACAGTCTTTCTAATTGAGATTGCCTTCTTTAACGTCTAGACCAGCACCAATGCCAGATATACTTATCACTTAAGCCTCCTACACACCTTCAGCATTTTCTCACAGTGCCCAGGCACTGACGTCAAATTCACACATTTTCGAGGAGTCTCCAAATTGAAACATCACAACGTGCCATAACCATCATATGCACATAATCACTGGCCGCCAGCACTATGCCACAAACAGGCGGCAGGCAGTAGGCGAGTCGAAGTCAGCCTGGTTAGGCAAGCTGTGGACATGAACTAGATGATTCTGGCTGGATATGGCGATGGGAATGGTGGTCATGCAAGCGCATTTTCTCATTCACATGGTTTGGGCGAAAGGCCTTTTGGCTGGGGCCAGACAAATTATGGGCACGATTGTGACTACCGCAACGACGACTACGGCTACGACTACGACTACTTGTTGGATCCAGAAGAGTTCTGCAAACGGAGACTTGGAAGCGGGACCAGTGCTGTTGGCTTGGCGATAAGCATTTGCGTGATTAATGAAATTTGATGCCAGTGCCAGGAGAAGGGCACCAACGAAAAACACAAAAGGAAAGAGAAAGAGTTGTGAACCTCTAGCAGAAGAATTAGGCGCAGACACATGTACTAGAAGCGAAAGGAAGGTTCTGCCATAGGTAAGCAATGCCCTGCACAAACAATTACAAGCTGGCTGACACATTCGCACACAGTCTCAGAGGGGTGGGGCGGGGGGCTGCATGACTTATGGACATGGCAACTTCTCTACCCTGTGGGCGGGCCAGCTGCTTGGTTGGCGCTGTATCCTGCTACGTCTAATTGGCTGTCCCATGCTCCAATTAGAATTCGTAATCGCGCGTGCTTCGCCCATTTGAATTTATATCGAAATTTAATTTAATTAATAGTGCCCCCACGACTCGAGGCCGTATTCAGAGCGATATCCCGCACAACTTGGCCAGGTGTTTGTTGCGCGCACTTTTCCCCCTTTATTTGTCGCATTATTATTGGTCAGCGCTCCTATCGCAGCGGGAAGTGTCAAAAAGTCAACTCAATAACTGTTTATTTTACTCTGGCATATTTCCAATTTCCATCTGTGGCCTACTTGCAACTAGCCGCCTTGTGCCTAGCGTCTTGTGCTTTGTGCCTTGTGGCTGAGCTATTGTGTGACTCAGGGCCACACCAGAGGTGAGTTGATCAACGTACTTCGCTTAACTCGGCGAAATTTGAGTCTCCTTGCATGTTGGTCAATTGTTTTTCGTCTTATTGCGAACTGCACGTCGAGGGTTTTGTTGCCCACTCAATTTGATTTCCCATTAGTGTCGGTAAATCTTAATAGTTATTTGCACAATCTTAGCATACATTTTTTAAACTATTATACGAACGCTCATATGTTTGCATATAAACGTCATGGATAAATACACTCAGCATTTTAGTATTTTCATTTGTTTCTTCTTTTTGTTTATTAGATCTGAATAAAGTGAAATGTGTTTCTAGTCATTCTAAGATGTCTGAAAGTAATACAAGTGCATAGAAGCAGAAATTTGCATATAGTTGTGTTGTTAAGGAGAGGAAAAGGGGGGGGGTTTGTTTTCCACACAGTTAGATGGTTTATATTTTAAGCTGAAGCTGTGGGAAAAACTCGCTACTTCGGAGTTATTCCAACCCCATTACACTTTAATTTAATCATATGATATCAATTGTGCACTACTTTATGTAAATTAACAAATACGAGTAACTTTTCAAGTTAGGCAGAAAATTAACAATTAAGAATTTATAATTTTTTCATTAACAAATATACTTATTATCCTTTCAAAATATAGTGTAGTATGCAATTAAGAATTTATAAGTTTGTTATTAACAAGTATACTTATTGTCCTTTCAAAATATAGCATAGTATACAGTTTAGTATACAATTAAGAATTTATAATTTTTTTTTTTATTAAAAAGTATACAGTGCAAAATGAAAACATTTAGCTTATGCTGTCTTTACAGTAGACTTCACTTTCAATTCACGTTGGTGACGACCGTTATTTCGCTTGGTGGCGGCAGCAGCATTGTGGTTTTCCCGACCGCCTACCTAATAGAGTGATCGATATTCACAACAACGTTACGTTATTTATAACGACTGGATACCTCTTGCGCCCACACGTTATGGGTAGACGCCCATTTGCTACCGTTTAGCTAGATTGATTTCATGCCAACCGTTGCACGACTCGATGATCATTTCGTTGGTGGTGCATTTCCACTTCCATATACTAGACAGTAGTGTACAGTGGCAGCACCGCCCACATCTGCGAGTGAGTCGCATTTTCCCTGTGATGTGGCTGTGGCCCATCAATCAATTTCGAGTGCGAGGACGAGAACTGCACTTCACTTGCCTTCTAAAATGGTGAAGACAACGACCGTGGCATGTGCATGGAGAGGGGGAGATAGATAGGTAGCTGGTTGGACCCTGAGCGCTTTTGGTTGTTCAAATTGTTGCGGCATCATTTTTCATACCCGTTGCTGCCACAACTCCGGTAAACAAAACTAGCCACAAAAAGCCAGAAAACAATATCCAGTCGAAACCAGCCGCATGGAAATCGAGTAGCAGCTAACAGCGGGAGCTGTTTGCAATTGAACATGAAGTAGCGAACTGAACCTGGGACCTGGCTGAAGTTTCGAATCTGTTGGTCTCCTACGCTGATGCGAATACGTGATCGCAGTTTTGTTTTCTTGCCTTTTTTTATTTTTTTTTTTTGGGTTTGCATCCATTTCTTTTGTCTGCGCCTTCAAAAATCGCTTTGTTTTTATACTAAGCAAACTATCCGCATGCCACATCCACCTGCCCCTCTCCGCTGCACACGGACAGAGAGAGTGAGGGGCAGCTCCATTTGCTCGCTGTGCGCAGCGATTGTTTCGCGTGGCGCGCGAATTTGTTGCAATTTCTCATTGTCAGCAACGCGTTCGCCGGTAAATTTTGATTAAACGCTCCACTGGAATTCACTTTACTGCCCGGTTTCGCATTTCGCGTTTCGAGTTACTCTACCACCTTTTTTTCTCTTTGTTGTATTTGTATGCTTTGTGTCTCGTTGGGTATCCGATAGCAGGACCACTTGTCCTTGCCTCTTTCATTTGAATTTGATAAATGCTTCTTGTGGCGCAGCGATATGTTATGCAATTTAAGGATTTGTTTTTACCTGAGATATCGCGAAAAAAAATGTGTACTTAAATGCTCGCCCATCTTCGTAAAAAATGAATATGGCTTTTGAAAATCAATTAGACTGTTAGCACCGAGTAAACTGCAATAATTCATATCGCCATACCTACCCATATGTAGATTTATCTTTGGCTACACTTCGGGCGAACGTAACCTCTTCTGTAAAGATTCCGAGTAACAAACATTGTTGAAGTTAATCAAGTGCTACGCATTCTGATTATTTGTAGAGTAGTAAGTGCAAAGAGTAGCATTGAATAATGTTAAAAAATAAATCCTTACATTTTTCGTAATCTCCCAGCTTATGTCACCCCTCATCTAGCTCAGCGCCAGGGTGTTCAAAGGAGGCCAATGAAGCAGATCCGATTATATAAAATGCATCGTAGCAGGCGAGACAGCAAGCAGCGCCAATAACATGCTGAAATAATAATTTTGCTCCAATTAATCAGCGTTAAATCAGCGGCTGACATCAGCCGGCGCGATGCCTGATGCGATTTCGTTCGATATAAACCAATTGGCGCCTTTGTTTTGCCGCTTTTCCGTTTGTTGTTTGTTGTTGACGTGGTTGTTGTTGTTGCTGCTGTTGTTGGAGTTCCCGTTTCTGGTGCGGATCATTGTCTGGGAAAGCGGCAGATGCCCAAGTCTATGACGAGTTCCATTAAGCTTAAACATTAAAGCGCAAACATGAAAAGTGAATTTCGTAATTCTACCGAAACAAAAGAAACACTAACGTTATTTTTAATTGAGTTTATAGATACAGTCTATTTTATCATTATAAAAAAAAGTGAATAAATAAAGAAAAGGCAGTAAAGAATTATATTAAAGTAAAACACTCTCCTTTACAGAAATATATTAATTTCATTGCTATATGTACTAGTTGTAAAAACCTTAAAAATAAATGCATGAAAGTTCTTTTATGTTTAAGTATATATACATAGATACATATGTATGTATATAGGAATGTATGTGAATGGACTGTATAATAAGTATGCCAATAACCAGACTGCAATTGAGTTTAACTTCATCCACAGCATTGACATTTGATGAGCCTGAAGTGTTTTTGTTATGGAACCTTTGACTTGGGCTTGTTATTTTCTTTTATACCTTTTTGCGCTTTTGTAAATACTTCAAAATTGGCTGAGCAGCGGGTCGGTTCTGTTGCTTGATTGTTTTCGATTCTTTTGAGCAACTGATTTTCAACTTAATTGCTTCGTTGTAGATCTGCCTTTACCAGAGGGCATCCGTCGAAGATCCCCGACTGTCTGTCAGCCGTAGGTGGTCTCCATAACGAGGTAATGAAATGTGAGTTGAAACTAAATTGTTGTGGCTCAGCAGTGAGTCAGGAACTGTCAAAAGCAACATCTCTTCAGAAAAGGAAAAGACATGCAAATTGTGCGGTAATTGCTGTCATCATTCAGATAAAGTGTTTTTCTTGCTGTTGAACATTTGTAAATGCCAACAAGAGAACACCAAAAATACTTTAACCAACAATTTGCTCAAAGACCACTTGCGTACTGTGTGCAGTTTTATTTTGTAAATCGAATCTCGGTAATAATTGAGAAATTACCACTTTAAAATTTTCCAGAAGGCAAACGCGTTTTATAATTTTAAGCTAATGGCAAACGTAAGTAACAGGAGGACAAAGGCATTTATAGTCCGATGGGTGATGCTTATTCTTGATCATGCCATGTCATTTAGATGTCAGATACGATGAGGATAGTAACTAATTTAGTTTGAAAAAACAACAGCGCAATATATTTCACAGTTTTGCTATTTAGTTTTCGTTCTTTCTGTTAACCGATATGATTATGCTAATATTCTGTTAACAACGCTTGCAACTGTTCTGAAGATGAGATGGATATAGGAACGTAAAATTATAGAATTTTCATACCCGGCAACCAAGTAAGGCCTATACTCATACTCGTACTCAATTTCTTCAATTGTTTGAATATTGTATTCTTTGAAAAATATCTATTTGATATAAGATAGAATATGAAATGCTTAACATTGAGAAATTCGTTTTATTTTATATAAAATTTTTTTTTAGAAGGCACTTGTCATGTTTTATTTTGTTATGATTCGATTTTGATTGTTTAATTAAACTTTAATTTGGTATATTGAACTATTTTAAATATATTTATTGAACAATAATTTTACCATTAACTTTAAATCAATATTTTACCACTAACCAGAATCGATTTCCCACTGGTAACAAAAAACATTACAGTCAACAACCTGCAATTATTTATCGATAACTGTAAGCTCGTTCATCTCTAGTAGTAGGCCTACTTCATAAACTTTACTTTTGTTGGTAAATTGTTTGTGAAACAGTATATGTACGTAACGTATTTAGAAACTATCATCGGCTTCAGAATAGTGTCAGAATATCATAAATCAATTGGGCTTACAACTATCAAAGTGTATTTCTATTAACGCCATTTATTAACCACGTATGTATATGGTTTGTGCTCTTTGAAAAAAGCTTTTAAACTCTAATAAAAAGCAGAAAAATTGGAATATAAAAAAAATAGCAATAAAATTGGTTGATACGAATCAGCAATTAAGTTCCAGATTGCAAAGCATTTGGTTTTGCCGGTCGTAAGTTGAGGCGCTGCCTTTGGATTTGCTAATTAACACATCGGTAAGCTCGTGTTGGATTTAATTAATGACGCCCATTGAAATTTGCATACGATTGTGAGAAAAGTGTCCTTCTGGTCTTGGCCAAGAACCAGTTTTCGTTTATATTTAGACCAAAGCCAAGTTGCAGCTGTCGTGTTTATGGTCTTTAAAAAAGCGCGTTTAATTTGTTGTAAATGCAGCTAAAATCAGCATAAGACAAAAACCAGTTTGTATGCATCCGCAGTGGACCAAATCCACGGACCTGAGCCGCGTGTGTAGGTGTCGTTGTCATCCGTTGTTTGTTTCAGCTTAGCCTCGACATGTCAATATCGCTTACCTCATCTTATTGGATGCACAACTAGACTGGCAACGACTAGCGGTGTGGTCCCAAGACCAGATCTAAGCGGTCCCATGTCACTGGCCACTTGGCTGTCAGCCAGCGGCGCCTACGGTTGACACTTTTTCGCGCCGACACGCCCGCTAATCTGCTCATGCATGTCGTCATCAGACGGGGGTCGAGCACCACGGCCAAGTCAAGTGATGACTTGACACTTTGCAGTGCGGCTCAGCTCAATGTGGCCCAGATGCCCAATCTGTCGCACGATAATATGAATATTAGACCTAAACTTAAACCTCAGCTCAACGACGATATCGCTTACAACTTGCCATATCATTAACATAAGTATATCTATGTGCTTGTATTTTAAGTTCATTAGCCCTATCAATTATTTGCTGGATCGTTGACATCCTTCAAGATGTTTGCATTGCAGAACAACCAGAAGTAAGCGAATGATAAAATTGCCCACAAACTCAGCTTGTCTTACAATTCAATGTTTTCGTTTGTAGTCTCACTCAACTGGACTGCAGTGAAGGCAGCATAATGGTAGGAATTATGTTTAATGAAGGCGTGCTAATGGCCGTCACCATGACGAGCCATCTCATCTATTATTTGGACGATCGCATCTAGTAAGTTGGAGTCAAGAGTCAGCTGGCCAAAATGGTAATTAATTGTTTTCATAGCTGTAGCGGCCGAAATACTGGCTATGATCGAGAGGCATTGCTGGAGGTAGCCACTGAGCTGGAGGACACGTCGTCGCATGCCAGTGGTTGCAAAGGTGCGTTGGTGGCTCAAGTCTTGGAGCTGCTCACCAAGAGGTATGAGAATCTGCAGGATGCCGAATTGTTGCTGGCTGGCCAAGATGTTTGTGGCCTGCACTTGTTCATGATAACCTGCGAGGGCTATGAGCGTGTCTGCTATGCAGCCCTGGGTGCTGGAGCCGCTTTGGCCCACGATTATATATCCAGCCATTGGAAGGAAGATCTGACCTTGAAGGAGGCCGAAACAATAGCACGCAGAGCCATTGACAGGAGTAAGGGAGACGTAGCGAAAGTTGATATATGCATCGTATTTCAGAGCCACTAGACAGACGCTATCGATCGATAATATGCATTCTTTTATTGAATTATTTAGAAATATTGTTCAACGTTCCTTTATGACTGATTATTGTAAATCGCACTGTACTAACAAATAATTTGTATATGCTGAGCTCGAAGCGCAAATAAATTAGTTGTTGATGCTCAGCTGGCCCAGGCCGGAATGTAAATAATTAACAACATTTCTCAGGGAATCGCCCGGGCGCAGGCATAGATTATCTGCAGCTTTAATAAACGTCCTGACCAGACGCTCTCCTCTTCGGAGGCTAGATGACTATCGCAATCGCTGGACCCCATTGCAGGTTTAATGGCAAACGGTAAATGCAGAGTAAGCACAAATGATTTATGCGCGAAGGCAGCGTATAATTAATAATGATTAAAAGCTGGCGCCCATCAACAGGCCCCGGCACAAATGGATACTCTTAAAAGCAACTCGATTCCATCCTTGGCTGTAGTATATGAAGCACTAATCGCTCTGGACGTGGGATAAGCGCAAAACGCACCAACGACTGAAACCAAACCGACGTTCCAACGAAATGAAAAGTGGTGTATAGTCAAGATCAAAAATCCACTAGCGCCCTGGAGACGACCCGCTGTGTGGATTAACATGAATTTATATTTATATATGGCATTTGAATGTTTCATATTGGCCACGAGTCGACTTCAGGCATCAAACTGCGAGCGCAGAAAGACTGAAAATGGGTCTGTGCGTGACCAGGTTTCATTTTCATTAGCCTCGTTACCCTCCTCGTGTCGTGGCCATCGCTGTTGCCGTGGTGTGTGGTCGTTCTTCCAGCACCTGGGTGGCATTATGTTGTCAGAATCACGACTCTCCTCCTCCTACATGGCTCATTTGTTGTAGGAAAGATGTTAATTGATTTTGTGTTGCAAATTGCACATGAAAGATCATTTTTTGCGGTCTCACAATAATAATTACTTTAATAACTTATCATGTTCGATTGCTTCAATTATGGAAATAGGTTTTTTTTTTCCGTTAGTGTGAAAATATATGGGCAATGAATAGACGGTGAACAGATAAAGTATATGATTATTACCATAGTTGGACGTTTATGTTATTCGAAGCTATTTATGACAGAGTAATTATTATTACGTTCGTAGAATCAATTATTATTTGACCGATATTTTTGTCTTTAACAAAAATTGATTGATTTTCTGAAGCTCACATCTCTAAGCTTTCAACGGTTGCATTTTAACAACAGTCGTTTCAAATGATTATTGGATAACAGAAAATAAAATATTAATATATGTACATACATCTCTTTATTATATAAACGGTATAAAGCAGTCATTTTAATTTTTGTAATTTTACTACTGTCATTTTAATATGTGATCTTAGTAATCTATGATAAATACAGTATTAGAATACGGTCATACTTTGCAGTATATGCTTGTTATCGATAAGAGCGGAAATTCACTTTATCATTTCATATTCGAGCGACGATTTCTCGAGCACGTTTTTGAAAAAATAGTAAAAAAAAAATTGAATAAAGATGGGACGTAATAATGTGAGTGTCAAGCCGATTAGTAGCAAATAAATGCACACAAATTTTTCGAGTATTAATCCACATATCTTACAGATATCTGGGGCTTATAAGACGCCCTATCAAGCACCAGTTGTGAAATTTTCGTCTGGTGAGCTTTAGCCATTTTCCAGCATTTTTTTTTTTTTTTAATAAATTTGCTGCCTCGTTTTCAGATCACATGTCCATATCAAATAGTTATGGACGGGCCGCAGAGACTCCTTTGTTTCAGACGCCTGCTGAGCCACGCCAACGTGTATGTATAAATGCATATCTATATATTTTTTTAGTCATTAAGAATATATTTGCGCTCGAACTAAAAGGGACGCCCTCGGAAGTCTGCAGCATCGGTCATATCGAAGGGCAAGGACGAAAGCGTTTCTCTTCAAGTTGCTAAGGTTTTAGTTCGGGCACTGAAGGATCGGTCCAAGCCTCTACTTTCGGATAATCATGGATTCAATCGCAATCAAAAACCAGATTTTATAGTATCGGGATTTTACTATGAAGAACAGCTGGTGTTTGCCGTCCGATTCAAGGCACGCAAGACCCCGGATTTCATTAGTGCCAGGGAATTGAAACTTCGAGCTCCAGACATGTTAATCAATTTCTACGAATCCCATTTGCACTATACTCACAATGATTAATTTGTTTCAGTAATTATATTACAACTCTACAGTACTTGAATAACTTGTATCTATGAGCTGTACTGAAAAAGCAATAATAGTTGACTCCAAACGAATGTTTAAAGTACTCATTTACATAGCAACGTTGCAAAACCCATTTGCAGGTTGAAGAATTCAGGTAGATTTTGCACCATCAATTACAGCTTCACAGACAACCTAGACAGCTTGTGTAAATGTCACGATTGTCAGTTGGTGTTAAACGTCACTATAAGAGCTATATAAACTAAATTTTGCAGGCACATTAAGCATGTTAGTTCCTAATAAAGGTATGTATGTAAAGTCCGAATAATGTATTTAGTTTATATAATTAATGATTAATTTGTCGAAAGTCGCGTGAATATCCTAACTAGTCTAAAATCTTTTAGTCAGATGCGTAACTTTTGTCATTCATTTAAATATATTTACACTAAATAGCGCTTTTAATTACAAGTTAATGATTCGAACAAATTGATTGTCGATTCACGAGTGTTTTACATTTTGTGTATTGTTATTTCTGTGTTTTTTTTTGAAACTCTAAAAATTTTTAACTACATTTTATGCTTATTTGTGTTGGCAGGCGTACATGTATAAAATTGTTCACTAGCTAGGGTCCACATCCGCTGAAGAGTGTCTGCCCAAAGGAGATGATGAAATACATCCAAGCGACTATTACACAAAAAGCGTCTGAGGGAACTTTCGCTGTAGTTTCGTATACAGAACCTTACTTCCCCCTCGATAACTTAATCTAAATGTTGAACATCCGAAAGCCACAGGTGCCAAGTGCAACATGCGGGCAATTGCTTGAAACTAACAAATTTGCAAAAGTTAACGTCGCATTAGGATTTTCAATACGTTTTGCTTTACATACAAATTCAGTTTTTACCTTGTACTTAGCTGGCACTGCAATACATATTTGAGCTCGAAGTGCCATATATTCAGCGACGTTCGCACCTTCCGCAGTCTCAGCGTGAATAAAAGGATTGGATGGCGCAGGGTTTTGGGTGGGGGGAGTGTGTGATTGTCTTGTGGATGCCGCAGATAAATTTTCATGTTGTCACACCTGTGCCGAGCATGCACATAAATATATATCTGCGAATTTAGCCGCCAAAAGGTAGCAGTGCAACAATATTTCGGTCTGAATAAGATATCACTGGGAGAGGCATTCGATGTCGCGACGGAGGTGTAGAGAAAAAATTTAAAGGGAAATATTATTAAAATGCCGCATTGTTGAGTGTCTCCCGGTGATGCAGATGTAGACAGAGGCAGTGTCAAAGGCGTCTTCTTCGTGGAACCTGCATGCTCACTGCTTGCGTTTATTTATTGCGAATGTTTGATTTTCGAAATTCGTTTTCGGCATTCGTGTCTTGTGCTGTTATCGCTGTGGCATTGATATTTTGACTGTGCCTCACCACGAGGTAAACGGGTTCGAGGCATTGCAGCAGAAGTCACTGCATAAATATTTGCTTATTTATGCACAAAACTCAACGCTGAGTACAACGCAAAGGACACAATCTGCGGCTACTTATCGCTCCAGAAGTGCGGAGCTTGTTGACTTTTGGGCAGAAGCAACAGGTCGGATATAGGTGAAAGTTAAGCTAAGAGCAACTACTCGATGATTTAAGGTAGCAAAAGAAAACAGAACATGGAGCACTCGATGCGTAAAAAGATAAAAAAAAGTTGTAGGCGCTGTCAATATCCACATTCACATTCACAGAGTTCTGTCTGTATAAAGAAGATCAGTCCTAAGACGACTTACTCATTATTCGAAATAATATTTAAAACAATTTTTGCTTTTAAGAATAAGTCTTTGTTATTTGTTGCAAGCAACTCTGTTGCTAGTGCCTATTGATTCATATTGCAATATCTGAATGCTTCTGCTTTAACCTCTTCCGATCAATGTCAGATGTGCGTCCCCTTTTGTTAAATAAAATTAAAAATTGTGCACATTGCCTCAGCAGTTTATTATATGGCTATGTGGTCAATGGGTCTGGCCACGAGACTCTGAGCTGTGTCCACGTTCACGTCCACGTTCGCGTCTCTTAACTGCCCAATCATAATTCACTGGCGAGGCGCAAGGATAATCGGACTCTGTGCATCCTCCGCTGTAATACCGACAAACCCACCGCAAGTCTGTGCGTCTGGGAGCAATAATTTAAAAAATTGCTCTATTATTTATTTGAGCATATGTCAATGAAATGTATTTATTTATTCACAGCAGCAACAATAAACAAAATGCCAGCGAAGTCAGCGTGGTGTTAATGAGCAGCATACGAAGGGGATGCGGGGAGAAGGGTGGAGACTGGGGGCGATGCAGTGGGGTAAACGAAGAGCCGGGGGTTGGCGCTGTTGACGTTAATTGACCGCAACCATTTTTTTTTGTGCAACGTGCAGTAAATTTTAATGAAATTGCTGGCGTGCATTGCGAGTTGTTTGTTGCTCACAGAAAATGGGGCGTGGCAAGGGCATAGCTGCATCTGCAACTGCAACAGCAACACCAGCAACAGCATCAACTCAAAGTGCTGATGACACGCCTGTCAGCGACACTTTGTGCCGCTTGTTGCGTGGCAACATTTATAAAATAAAATAAAATACATATAAATAAAATGTAAAAACAAAAAAAAAGAAAAACAAATATAAAATCATGCAAATTGCCGAGGCTTAATTTTCGACGCCCTGACAAGGGATAAGCCGGTCTTGTCCCTCCTTGGTGTTGTTGGTGTTGCTTTTGCTGTGTTGCTGTTGCTACAGTAGCTGTGGTGTTGTTGGCGAGTCTGTTTAATGTTTTGCTTGGTGGCCAGGCTTCCACTTTTGATGTCGCTGCATTTATAAATTAATTAAAAATAAATGACTTTATGTTGCATGTCGAATTTCATTAAATTTAGCAAGCGACAATAAATACAGCAACAGCAACAACATTTCGAAGTAGGCAAAGCGTTTTTGTTCGAATCTGTTCTTGTTGTTTGTTGTTGTTGTACAAAATAAATAATTCCGCATTTTAAATGCAGCATATTAATTGGTTGAAATCTTTTCATAAAAATGTCTTGGTTTATTAACGTGATGGCAGTGTGTCGAAGTAAGGTAAGGAATGCCTAAGTCAGTTAGTTTATCGATTAACATAAATTCGGCTTAAAGCAAAAAAAGTTCACTTCAATTTGATGGAAAATAATCAATGCTTGCCTCGTTTGTTCACAAAGTTAGATCGAATAATGCAGCAAAAATAGTTATTTAATTGACAAACTTAGCAACGCAAGTCAAGTGTTTGGCAAGAGGCCCCAAACGGATCCGTGCCATGGGTTCTTATCTAGAATTGAAAATAATTTAATTAAGCACGCAGGCTTAGACGTTGTGAATGGCTTCTGCAATTTGCCTAAAACTAACAAACAGAGTTAGTTAGGCGAACTGAGGAGAATTTCGCAGATTGCCGCCGGCTAATTTCGAATTTAATTTAAGAGAGAGCGACTTTGCCTGACTTGTCTGACCCCAAAGGTTGCACAGTAAACAGAACTTATTAAGCCGAGGCAATCGGCATGCCATAAGAGACTGTGACTGGGGCTGCGACTGAAACTGAACTTGGGGCGGGGGTGGGCGTGTCAAGTTGGTTAAGTGGCAAAATTACAAAGACTCTCGAACTTAGGACTTGAACGGCGGGACTGCGAAAGGAAATTACAGACACTCGTCGGTTGCGAGCTGTGCTGGCTGGACTCGGCGTGCAACAAAACCGCAAATTAGTTGGCTGCCTCGGCGGACCACAGATGGCACAGGCTCGGGCACAACAAGCAGCACAACAACAACAACAACAGCAACTTTTGTACATGCGAGTAGCAAGCTGTGAATTTGCCCTCAATGTCAAACGTATCCACATGCAACACTTCCACATCCAGCCCGCAAAGGCAAAGCGACAAACAAAATAAACAAAAATGAATATTGCTGGAACTGCCGTTGACGTCGCTGGAGGCGTCTTTCCTGGAAAGCTGACAAGAGCCACAAGAGGCACCCCCATTGAATGGCAACTGCTGCTTCTGCAGCCTCTTCGTGCAACCTCCCTTATCAGCTCCCGCTGCTTGTGTCCCACTTCAAAAAATTGACGCTCGCGTCGCTCCAAATCGTCGTCAACGTTGTCATCGGCGTTCACTGTACGCTGCGTATCGACTCCATCTTCATCTGCATCTGCATCTGCATCGCCATCGTCATCGTCATCGTCACTGGGATCTCCTCCATATGGACGTGTATGTGCACTTAGATGCCAGCGCCAGATAAGTTCGCCCAGCCAAGTGGCCGCGACTGCCCTATACTCCCTGCCATGTTTTCTGACTTTGGTTGCCTTCGCACTGTTCATAAATTATAATTTTATGATCACGAACATATTCGTGGAATATGTTGGCGTTGCCAGCTCCATTGTCTCCGGCGCTGTCTGTCTCGCGATGCGCGTTAAATATTAAAGTGTCTGCACCGAGGGAGAGAGTGAAAATGAGCGGAGACTGAAAATTGGCTTCGCTTGGTGTGTCTTGGAGCAGTGCCATCGCTGGTGTGTTGCCATTTGTGTTTACACTAATTGAAGAACTCATCGTGGACGTGGACACCACTCAGTCTCGGCCTCTGGCTTCGTCATAGCCATGGACACTTTAACACCATCCCAACTCCAATCCCTCCAATCAATGTCAAGCGGCTTCCGTGGCCTGTGGCGCAGTCGCAGTCGCACTCGCTTTGCGACTCGCTGCGCAAGTTCTTCGGACTCTGTCTTTGGGTTTAATCGTAAAAAAAACTTTATTGCCCCTGGGCTGGAGGCAGCGATCTAGCCTAGGCTGAAATTAGTTTGTTTAAGTTTGCCGACTCAAACGCAATGGAAAATGACGCGCCTCGCGCCTTTGTTGAGACTCGTAAATCAATTAAGTCTGCAGACAGCTGAAGTTCAAATATTGCATTATTTATGCCTTTTAATTAACATATTCAAAGATTCCTTTCGAAGTTTCAACACAAAATATATTAGTTCAAATTCAAAGTCTACTGCCTAATTGATGAATTGATGGCATTGCTAGCACCCATAAAACAAATCTAAAAAATATATATCCAGTGTTGAAAATTCTTAGCTGGATCTACAATTGGTTTCTCTAGACTACAATTTGATTTTCTTGACTAAGGCTTCAAATGGTCGGATATTGGATGCAACAATATTAAGATACAATTTTATTTTTTCTAATCCCTCAGAGCTTATTATTCTTCGATTTCTACGATATTCATTTTTTTCAAATTGAAAATATTATTTATTAATATAAGTAATAATGATATTTTAAATATGGGTTTGCAGGTTATTTTGAATTCAGTTATCTATTCATATACCCGTATGCATTTACGAAGTAGTTTGTTATGGCTGATTCATTCACTAAACATCCATTTTTTTGTAGATAAGATTGTTCGTCGCATTTAATCGTGCACGATTATGGACTTTTGTATTGAAAGTCCAAATAGTATAAGTTAAAAGTGCTATTTTTACAAAAGTTGATAATCAGCTTTATTAGATTTCTAAAAAATCTCACTCGAACTATATTAATTTCCGACTAAAACGCAAATGTAAACTTTGGTTCTAAAATAGTTGGCAGTTATATTTGAATAATATAAATATATAGGTTGAATTACAATATTTATTGTGATAATAATATCTTTTAATTTTACGTACGTAGGTTGCTGTTGATTTTTGTGTTTTATATTACTTTAAACATAATATGATATAGACTTTATATTAACGAATGCAGTAATTATCAGAATGCAGTAATTGCAACACCTATAGTCTCTGAGATTATTAATGTTAATTCGAATTAATAAGAGAATGAATACTTTCTTTCTGCGTCATACATACATACATCCATATGTTGTCTAGTAGCATTAACTTAAAATACGTCCTTGGGCTAAGGGTTAACAAAGCTAGAGTTAGTAACAATATCAACTTTTAAATAAGGTGCCCAACTTTGACCTTGAATTGTTTGCGTTTCGCAAGAAAAAGTGGAATAATTGAATTTTATTTCAAGTCTTCTATTAATTTGCGACAATTTGTTTAATGCTCCTCCATTTCACCTTGCATGATTTCTATTACACAGCAACAGAGACCAGCCACATTTAGCTCCGTTCATGTAGTTTAATTTGAATTTGCAGAGCATAATGAACTTTAGCATGCAATAAAATGAAATTTAATTTCACTACTATGTACGTGACTGTAGACAACGGTGAGCCGTCCTTATGGTTGTAGTCCTAATTAGTTCCTTCCGCATAATTGTGCACAGGCAACGAGGTATTTTAATATTTAACTGCATCTACCAAATGAATTTATTGTTGTGTTCAGAGCCTAGTCGTAGTATACACATACATATTTGGATCCTTTTGCTCCTTGCAGCGGTTCACTGAGAATTTATGGAAATTATCTAATTGTGGCTGACAAGTTTGCAAAATCAATTGCAATCCATTAGTTATTCAATTAAAAGTCCTAATATACACAACCTTTTTTCAACTTTGTTGCCGATGCAATAAATCTCCATTTGAGAAGTAATGACAAAATCTCTGCTCGTCGTCTGGCAGATGCAGCATCATCATAGTTTTCATCATCAAGTTACAGTTGGCTGCTGGTTCAATTCCCTGGAAATTCAAGCTAAAAGTTGAGTCAAATTAGCAAAAGCGTCAAAATTGTGCCAGCGTGAAAATTAGGGTTAAAAGTTGTGAAAATTGGCAAGCAGCTAAACGAGAAGAGGAACAAACAACAAAATTATCCAAAAATGGAATTACTTCTTTCAATGTACGTAAGTACTTATGAACGGACAAATGCAACTTTGACTATTTCCAGACTAATATGTTCGGAATGAATGCTCGGAATGATTATAATGCAATTCATAAACCAGAGAATAGATTTACTCGTTCTAGTACTGTTTACTTCTTTTACATATTTTGCAGCTGTTAAATAAAATAAAATCAATTGTGTTTCTATCTGTCGGAGCTCTACCTCTAAATGTTTCGCGTAAATATACCAGGAATCAATCTTGATTTTTGTTGCACTTCAATTCACACCTAAGAAAAACACTTGAAAATTAAACCACAAACCCCACAACTCTGTGAGCACTCTTCACAGAGTGCAATCAACCCCTATTGGCAATTTCTTGTGGCTTACTTGAAGTACGCTTTGAGTTCTCTGAAAACTTACACTCGAAATTATTAAGTAACTCAACGAACAATTGAAAATCAATGGACGTATGCATACCCTGTAATTTCTGACTTGATTCTTATTGTTCTAAACAAAACAGGTTGGTTGAAGATAATGGGTGTGATCTCGACTTGAACAACCCCCGCTTTTTTTCATTGTGCATTTCGTATTTTATTGCAATGCTTTATGAGCGGGCCAAACGAAAATGTGCTGGAAGCCCAGCGCAGCGAAATTAATTAAAAACGCCCACATCTCAGCGATAAATCAGTGGCGGATGCGGCGTAGCTGACGACGACAGCAACGAACGATGGCGACGACTAAGACCGAGGGCAAGATGAAACGACAGCAGCAGGCGACTCGTCTCGGCGGTCTACACACACTCGCACACATGCACAGACACACACACACACACACGCATATTTGTAGTGCTCGTGCGGTGCCATAAGTCGCCCCTCAGATGCCACGCCCTGAGTCCAGCAGCCACCAGCCAGCAGTCAGCAACCGTCGACCAAAAACGACAACTACAACAACAGCGACAACTGGCGACGAGCCGTGTTTGCTTAAGAGCCACTAATAATCCATTGTTGGCTTTTGTCCTTGCCGCTGTTGCTGCAGCTGCTGTTGCCGCCGAACCGCAACAATCGAACGTGGAGCAGCCAAAAGAAATTGCATGTTCAACAAGCAGCTTTAACAGGGTTGCCACAACAACAACAACAACTATAGCAAACAACAACACAAATAAAAACAAAAGCAACGACAACTACAGCTATAACATTCACATTGTTCTGGTTTTTTTGGAAAACAACAAAAAATTTGTTTATTTTTCGCCCCCTCCCAAATTTTATAAGTCGTAAACAGCTTTTATGTGTGTTCCACTCGGCTTGCCGAAAGCCAGCGAGAGGATTCCAGTGCTCCCGTAGTCGCTTTGCTTCGAGGTTCTTGAGTGCATAAAATTTCAAATTTATTTATGTTTCAGTTTTGTTGCGGCCTCTTCCGCTTCCCCCCACGTTCGATCGCTTTTTCGTCTCTTTTTGCATATAAAATGTGGTTTAAATTAAAAATTTACTTGCAAAAATTTCCGATTTTTTTCTTGCTTTTCGTTTGGTTTTTTTTTTTTTTCGAGAAAATAAAATTTATGCAGATACTCTTAATGCTGACAGTACCAGAGTTTCCCCCTCTGTTATTGGCGCCAAGTGCCAATTTGGCAAGGCGTCCAGTTCTTCAATACACGCTCTTACACTCCATATCATAAATATTGGGCCCGGCTTGTCTCTGGAATTGTTGACGTTTTTATGAACGACGCGGCGTCCAGTGCGCGGGCCAGTTGAACATTTCAAAGGCCAAAAAAGCGGCTTAAAAGCTGTTCGAAATCGGGAACGAGAATGCAAATGGCATTACAATTGGTTGAGTGCTTCGCAGTAATGCTTCAAGTCTGGATTTTTACAAGAGCTATTGTGCTAAAAAATGATGGTTTAAGTTTAATTCCTTTTTATTGAAATCAAATTGGGCGACGAGCAACGAAAGAATCGACGTAAGGTGAATAAAATAATATAAGCAATTAACAACGGACATTTTGTCGAACACATTTAAGTGAAAGTTCTTGAAGCTTATTTCTAAGTACTAAGTATAATTAAATTAGTTAACATTTTGGAAGTTAACTAATCATTTTGCTAAAATCAATATATTGTTTTCAGTAAACATTAAAGTTCACCATAATTTGCAAATAAAACAGCAATAATTTATGTATCTGATCGCTTGAATAGAAAGGTGTGATATAGATTAAACTTGTTGACATAAACTGATTAACAGCAAGGAGCATTAAATGGATTTAATTCGCATATACCGAGTGTATGCGTTGAAAATAAAATGAGCTGTCACGACAGATACTTACACACATGTTGGTGCAAACGATTGCCGGAGATTATGTTATGTAATGAAAAGGAAACGACCTTTTGATATACGATCGATATGCATTTTAAATGTTGTGTTAAATGGCGTTGTTAGCTTGTTCACGGCTAAAGTAATGGGACAACTCCATTCGAGGCGGTGCAGGAGGTCGTCGCGGTGCAGGGCCAACCGCGACGATAAATATCCAAGTGTAAATGGATACGAGCGCCAACAGACCGGCAAAAGCGCCAAAGCAGCTAGCTAGCACCAAGCAATGAACTAATAGAGGACAGCCATGACAACAACAACAGCAACCACAACAACGTCGAAGACGGTGAAGACGATGACGCCGACGCTTTATTAGCCAGACTTTGTTATTGTTATTATTGCTGTTGTTGTTGGCCAGGGCATTATACGTACGTAAGCGCGCGCCGCAAATGAGTTGCCATAAATTTTAAGCTTTAGAGCGGCGGCAGCAACTTAGACGCAACTCCAACAATGTCTATGAAGACGTCGACAACGATGCCGCATTCGCGCTGGCGTCGGCACTGCTAATGAAGATCAACGATTGGCGGATGCCGACGTTGCCGAGATTCCAGCCAAGCAAAAACAGCAACGGTTAATGGCAACGATTGCAGGCGGTCTTCACCTTGCCTCGCACTCAATGTGGGTGGCCGCATTTTTATGCGTTGCGCGCAAATAATTCATAAATTTCATTCAATTTTTATTAAACGCAAAATGTACGAGCAGACAAGAGTGTGTGCACGATAGAAGGGGCTGGGGGAAAGGCTTTAACTGTGCAAAGGAAGTGTGGGTGGAAGGTAAGCAAACGAAAAGAACGTACCGGAAATCCGCTCATTACGCAAGGCTTGTAATTAATCTTGAAGAGAAAAAGAATTTATGAAAAAAGTTTTGAAGCCGACTTTGTGTTGGGGTCACGCACCTGTTACACTTAGGATTTGGGATCCTCATCCGATGCGAAAGGGTTTTCCTCCATCTCGATTTGTGTGTAAATATTTGCAAATGAGTTTGAAATTAAGCTGCTGATATTAATAATGGTCGGGGCACCGATATATATGTATATATAAATCCAGGGTTGCACATTGGTCGACTTATAAAGGAGAAATACAAGTGGATATAAACTATTAATGCAGCTAATTTCGATTGGGTTTCTTCGTCTTTTATATGAAAAATATCCATAATAAATATTTATCAATTTCCGTTAATGTCGATTTGTTTGATGTTGTATTTAATTTAGGAGAAATTTCTATTGTCTAAAGGCGTCCCACTGTACATAATCTCAGGCGAAATTGGTAAGACAGAGTGCGCGGCACAGATTGAATGTCCGAGGTCCGAGCAACGTAAAAAATACACATAAATTATTATAATTCTGATTCTTTTTTTACGCCAACGTGTTTCGCATGTCAGCTCATGCCATGGCAGATGACTAGATCCGGCTGTCATTCCATTGCAATCCCAAGCATCCAGAAAAGTAGCTCGCCGAGCAGCAGCTGTAAGTTTGCCGTTGGTCCATTCCTCCTTCATTTGCTTCTAAGCTGTGCGGGCGACACTTGACTGACGCCTGTGCTGGCGCCATCTAGCGGCTGTTGGCTGTTGCCTGCTGGCTGCGCGTGCATAACTTGCGTTTCATTATAATGAGATTATCCCTTTTGCTTGTAGCTGAGTGTGATTGTATAGGGATTTCTCCCGCTCTGTACGTGTTTGTGGGTGTGTGTGAGTGTGACTGTGGCACATTTCCATCTAGAGAGCTGCAACAGCTGTTTGTGTTTTCTTATTTAAATTATTTCTCCCTTTTGACGTGTTGTTATTTCTTTCTGCCATCTCGTCTTACGCTGTTTTGCCATTAGTTGTCGGGATTTCGATTTGCCTTTATTTAGCTAACGCAAATAAGTTTTATAAGCACACTCAACCCAAACTTCCATTTTACGGATAAAGCAAAACAAACTTCAAAAGTGATTTGAATGCGATTTGTGATAAGATTTAAGTCTCGAATAATTAAGTGAACACTTAATTATTTCTCGAATATTTTAAACTACTTTTAACCTTAGCATAATAGCCAAGCCTCAGCAAGCAAGGTTTGAAGAGTTCTTTCTACTTTGGTGTTTTCTTTGCTATTTGTTATGATTAGCATATTCATAATTTAATAGAAAATCCATTATTCCATCAATTTCAATTGAAACGAATAGCTTGTAACGTGTCAGACATTTGGGGACCCCCTCCCGCCAAACACCGCAGGGCAACCTTTATCACATGGAAAAGTTGTTTAGCATGTACAAATTATTATGCAAAAATGTGTAAAACATGGTTCCAGAGTGAAAAAAGAAATATGTAATGCCAGACAATGTCGATGTTTCCTCATTTCTTTGGGCTTACGAATTGAAATTGATTGGGACGGGACGAGCCCATATTTGGGAAACTAATTAGAGCCAAACGACAATGGTAACAGCTAACAACTGTGAATCGTGTAATGTGGCTCATTACAACATCATTTTATACAAACACGTTAGACCTCACTTCAGATGCCAACAACGACAACAACAACAACAGACAGACATACACAATGAAACTACAACACATCAGTGACAAATTTGAGGTGTGAGCCCAATGCAAGGTCACAAATTTCAAGATACCCGCATTTCTAAACATTTCAACGTACTTCTGTAATGTGTAAATGTTTTATCAAAAAAAAAAAATTACCAAAATGATTTTGCAAGTACAGGGAATTTGTGAAATCTATAGTCTCTGATTGGGTTGCGGATCAAAGTTGAGAACGTCGAATGTTAAGATCTTGTAGAAGGATACCGACCAGCCAGGATCGTTGATGCGCGAAAGAACCTTTTCAAGCGAAAGATTTGACGATTGATCCGAAAGCATATCCGTCGAGTGAGACTGGGAAACATTGCGATGGGCCGATGGATTTTTGGCATCCTGCTTTCGTCGCCATTCGGCTGTGTAGTCCCGTCGAAATCGAATGAAGATTTCGGCGAACACAATTCGATGGGGTACAGAGATAACCTCGGCTGGTGTCTTCAGTTCGGTATCCATGCGTCGCAGGACATCGTTGATCTCCACCAGTTCGCTGGGCGACTCAAAGTCCTTCGTATTGCGCAGACCCACAAACAACATGTCGATGAACGCGTATTTGCGGCCATAGTTCTGCCGCGTTGCCACCTTCATTGGTATGGCCCGGCGCAGATGCTCCTTCTCGAAGCGCACCAGCTGCAGTCGGGCATCGTTGCGGGACAACAGCATATCTCTCGTGATCTGCTGGAAGCCGACAGGCGTGGTGTAGTCCCCAATTTTGTCTGAACTCTGTTGCCGTATGATGTCCGTCATCACGATGGCCGCCTGCTTGGAACCCTCGATGAACTCGGTCTCACTGAAACTGTAGTCCCACAGCCATTTGAGCTTCCACATGTTGAACTTGGTGATCAGATACTTCCATGGATTGTGCAGATACACCAGTTTCGGTATTACCTTCCGCCGCTGTTCATTCAGAGTGTTCTCGCGCTGATATGTGCGGAACTGCAGTTGCCTGCTGGAGTTAAATGGTGACTCTTTTGGATTTACACTGGGACGGAGTTTGCAGGCCACGCAAGCGATGCTACTGTTTGTGGCAAGCAATCGCGTTGCGCCGTTGTTGAGGACTCGTGTTAGCATCTCGACTCCAGTTGTAAAATGCATAGCATTTTATCCGCAATTTTATTTAACTGCTTGTTTCCAGTTCGTGGCTACCCGGTAATCCAAACGACAAAAATGTGTGTAAAAAAAAAAATGAATACTACAATGAATTTTGACAGCCAATTCAATAGAGTTGAGTTTTGTAAAGAAACATTGAATGTGGAATGGGGCCCGATTGACAGAGGGACGAGAGAGAGAGATAACATTTTACCCGCTGCTTGGCTTGGTAAATGTAAATGCTAAGATCGTTAAACATTATTCGCCCGATACATAAATTATATGCGACTTGTGATTTGAGTGCGTGAGTGTCTGAGAGAGTATCTGAGAGCTGCGTGGGTACCGATTCAGACAACCAAACAAAGCATAACACAAGTGGGGAGTCCCCTTTTCATTCGTTGCTTTCTGATCGCACACAAATGACATAAAAATGAGCAAACAAATGAAATGAAAGAGATTTATATGTAATTGCTGCCTTTTCGGAGATGCATATTTAAATGGCGAGGCAAATTTAATTATGTTCAAGAGTATGTAATGTAAAATTGAAGGGAAGCTTTTCAGTCTGTGCTACACTGCAAGTAAAATGTTCATATAAATGGTATTGTTGGATATATGCTGTAGTAAAATATACTTATTATACTTAAGTACTTGAAGTTAATATTTAATTTTAGCTAAAACACGAGCAGTTATTGTATATTTTAAGATAGACAACTCAAAAACGAGTTAGTTGTTGTATTTCCATTATTTTGAGTTGCCTGAACTCGAACATTTCATTGCTGGTGTATTAGATTGTTTACTCTATGGAAATATGCAGCGGAGAAATGATCAACTATCGGGGCTTGAATGTATACGCTATTCAAACAACATCTTTAGCTAACATTAGTTTATTTATTCCCAGACCGTTGACTGGTTGACACAAAATGCGTGGTCGTCGTCGTCGTCATCGTCATCAAATGACGGGGCAAGAAAAAAAAGGCCGCCACAGTTGCCAAGCTGCAGAAAGATAAGCATCTTTTGTGGACCGCCGTGTTACAACTATTCAACAGCAACTAACAGATACTTATTAGAGTGCCTGCCTGTTTCTTGTGTGCCTGTGCGAGATTCAAATTGAAATTCGAATGAAAATACATAAGTAATTCATTTCGCTGCGGTTGGCAGCCAATGCCAGCCGATCGTGCAACAGGCGACGGGGTAACGGGGCAGCGAGCGTCGTTTATCTTCTTGCTCATTTAATCATTCAACTGTCAATCAATTTACCCATGCACTACACTGCACTGCACACTCACTCCAATCGCATCTCCCATTCGTTGTGCTCTTCACGAGCTGCGTTGAATCTATGATTCAAGTCGGGCTGCGGTGGATTCGCTTCGGATCCAGCTTCGAGTTATAGACAGTCGTCAATTGTGCGCGGCTTTTGGCCAAAGGAAATGCGTGTCTCTCATTTGGCTTTTGTTGGCAACGCTTTGGGGCATGCACTTAACATCGTGTAACGGTGCTTGTCCAGCACAATTATTCACATCTACTGTTTAAAACTGCACGCATTTCATGATTGTCATCCATTAAATGATGAATTCGATTATAGCGGTACAACGACAATCATTTCTACTGGAAAACTATGTTAATAGTCACAGAATTGAAGAAATGGAAAAATTTTAATTCACATTAATTATACATATTTTTGTAATTCACTGTTTATTTTTATGAATGTCTTGATTTCATGGTTGTCTTACAAATTTTAGTGAATAGTCATTGTGGATCTAATCTGCTCGGGTTTTTTTTTGAGAAATTGGAATATTATTTTAATATTTTAATATCTTAAACATAATAATATATATATCGTATATCGTATAATAAAAACATATGCTAATTATTTGCTAGAAAATGTTTATTAAATATATAATTAAATTATTAATTCATATTATAAACAAATTTTATCTTAGATTTATCAATGCATACTTTTGTATTATTCCCCCTTCAGTAGTTGTTGTGCTGGTGCTGGTTCTTTATATAAATAAAAATGGAATCAGAAATGTCATATCATAAGTAATGAAATGTGGGCAGCACTTCTTTTCTTTCTTGGGTTCTCTCTCACCTGTGCAAATTCCAAGGGTCTTAAGGCAGGTATAAATATACAAATATTCCGTTTGAAATCATAGATAAACGATATGAATATGCATGGACGGGGGTTCTGCACAACTCCATAATTGAATGCGATCAACAGTTTTGAGTTTCAGCAATGTAAGTCTGGCATGCGGCGGCTTGTGCCGCCCGGTTTTTGTTGTCGTTGTTGTTGTTGGACTGTGTTTAGCATAAGTACGAATATTTCCATATACATATCTTAAGTACGCTGTGTATACGTATGGCTGGAATACGGTTTTGTATCTCATAACATGGGCATGCCAAAAGTGCTCTCGTACCTGTCAGTCGATTCAGGTTAAATCAATCAAAACGAGAGTTGGAAAAACGAAACCTGTCAACACAGTTCATTGTTTGCATGCGCCGCGTTTAATGAAAGAACCGCCCCGAAACACAACAAGACAAAGAGCGAAGAAAACAACAACAGTTCAATGCGAATCCGATGCGGGAATCGAGCTGTACGGCGGCAAGGGGCGGTGGGCGTGGCACACCATAGATTTATGCGCGTATTTCACAGATACTATGCATGCTCGCAGAACTCAACTCGTCGTCGCATTTGCCATTCGTGCAGTTATTTGCATTTTTAGTTATTTCCATTTGGTGAACTATTGTCTGCTTCATACGGGTGGTCATTTAGCATATTTTGATATTGAGATTTATTGACAAGATAGAAGCGTGTGCAACGTGCCGCTTTGTTATGCCCATGCCTGTGTCTATGCCTTTGGCTGTTGCTTTAGCTTTTTCTGTTGGCGTTGTTGTGGCTGCGGCTGTTGCTGTTGCTGTTGCTATTGCAGCTTTGTCGGCAAACGCTGCATTTGACCGGAAACGCCGAGGGAAGCACTTATTATGTCAAATGTTAGTCAGAGTCGCAATTAATTGAGTTTGGAGCTCAACTTGTATCAGATTACTAAACTCAATGTTAAAGTTAAAAGAAAGGGGCGCCCACTTAAATAAGTTGACCACAGACATCATTTGGAGCGCAGTGCGTGCCACAAGAGTGCAGCAGCAAAAGGCAATGCCAAGTGGAAATCGAGATGTATCTTTGGAAACCCTGCAAAGCGTGGAATGTGGTCGCGGCATTGAAATAGGATACATGACTCGAGGGGCGGAGAGAGAAAGACTGCGAGACACAGAGACCGAGAGACCTAGAGAGAGAGAGAGAGACAGAGAGAGGGAGTGAGAGGGGCAAGTGATCGCTGGCTCAACCGCAAATTGAGGAACTGCTCACGGTTGCCAACTTCTAGGGTTTCAGCTGTCAGTCGATTGTTGTCAACTCGCTTTGGCTGGTGCACGATTTGTCATGCAAATTGATCGCCACTTGCAAAGCTGAAGATTCGCCTTGCGGAAACAGCAGTTCAAGTTCATCGGCGTTTGCCTCGAAATCCGCTCATGTTGCAGCCACTTCGGTTCAGCGCATAGCGTCGATTCCCGACAAACATTTCATTCGATTCGATTCGATTCGATTCGCATAGGTAATTGAATACTCTCACGTCTGTGATGATCCTTTGCCCATACCACTGACAATGCGACGGCGCAGCGTTGTGAGTCATTTAAAATTCCAGGGCGCGCATTAGCTGCCAAACTGTCAGTGCGACACCTAGCGGCCAACACCTGCAAACTGCAACTGTCAGTAGCACACCATCACGTGATGTGCCTGCTTTATGGCCACTTAAGTCCAGCCACTGACAGTTGACACTCGTCCGCAGTGCCGATGTCTCGCTGTCTCTCTCCCTCCCTCTCTCTGTGTATGTGTTGTGTGAAACCTCTTCTTGCCTTTCCAAGAAATTCGCCTGCGTGTGCTGTGAGTTTAAAGTCGCCTTCGCCTTCGTCTTCTCCTGCCTCTAACGCCCCACTCTGCAGTACCCTAACTTTGTTGAACGCACATTGCACCCGTTCATTTGAAACTGGGCGAATCGCTTAATTTATGGTATTACAATTTCAAAGCATTTTCCAAAATACTCTATGCTAGGTTACTTTGATCTATGTGAGTTTAGAACAGATATGATTTGTAGTCTTATAAAGTACATACAATTAAAGATAATATTATCAAGTATGCACATATTTAAATTATATCCTATATCCTTCGACTCAAATAAGAAATGTGTTGAAGCTCGCTCACTTAAAAAGGTTTTTATATTTTATTTATTATTTATATTTATTTGGTTACCGTTTCTTTTTTGTTGTCATACATTTTAGTCTCTAAAATTTATTTATTTAAGCACCCTATGAAACTCCTTTCTGTAAATCCTAACATTTGATAGTTGAATAAATATATAACTTAATGGAGACAGTGCTTAAAAATATGGCTTTACTAAATATTTATACTTATATTTTTGTCGGTTACAATTGTGGCCGTTAGTTCAGCATTACATTCACAACTTCGACTTAGAAGAAGAGCATCAATGCTACGATGTGTCGGACACTCTTTCTATTTTCTTGATCATTTTCCATGCAGTTCGTGTCGCGTGTGTTCCTCCATCAAACGTCAGTTGTCAACCAAAAGTGCCACCCAAAAATGTAGAGAACCTGTCAAGTGGCTTATTTACGGGACCATAATGCAAATTTGATCGAAATGGGGGCAACTTTCTGGCCCTGTTTAGACCATCAAGTGAGGGGGGCGAGGCTCTGAGCTGAGCTCTACTGCATTACCCAGTAACCCAGATAGACGCTGCTCATAAGTGAGACATCAAAGCAGAGCAGAGCAAAGTTCAGCCAAGTGCCGGATTTGGATTTGTTTTTAGCCACGTGTGCACTTGCCGTACTGACTCTTGCAGTCTGTCGTATAAATATATGTATGTATTTGTATTATATGCTGTCGAGCACTTGTATGCACATATGGCATAAGCATGAGCATACATGCGAGTTGCTTCCCCTCGCTATCAAACTGTTTTCAAACGGCGAAAAAATAAAATAATGGGGCATAAGGCATGAGGATGCAAACAAGACCTAACAACTGCCAGAGCTGACAGTAGCCAAAAAAATATGTCATAAAAAGATATGGGCTGCGTCAATATTGACACAAGAGCAGCAAGTGAAGGGCGGACAGGCATGCAACTAACACAAGGCAAGAAGGCAACGGGAGAAAAAGCGGGGCATGGCGGGGAAAAGCCACCTCGATCACCTGTGTGGCTAAAAGGTGGCACTGTTGTTGGTGTCGTCGTCATTGTTGTCGCCGTCATTATCCCTATAATTTTCATTGTTCTGTGGTAAATGCCGCAGGCTATGCTCCAACACCCAACACTTTATTTTGCAGCAGGTCAGTGCCGATTGTTGCACTGTGGAATGCGAAATAATTTATGACGTTTAAATATGTGTTAAAGTTACTGTATTATTAATTAAGTATTGTTACTGTATTATATATAAATTAATTCTAGTAACCGATTTAGTTATCAATGAAGAAAGACTCTCACCTCGTTCTAAATACATGACTTTTGTTTAATACGAATGATTTTCAAATTATTCACGTATCCACTGGTATTTTAGTTTTGGGTTATGATTAAATATATGTTAAAGATAGACGAATGCATCTGCGACATCATAAAGTTTGTATATTCCTTATCAGCAGGCATTTTTGCTTCACTCATATTTCGCATTAACAACGGATCAAAAAAAGAAAATACAAAATAAAAAAGATATAGATAAAGATAAAGATATAACATTTGCCGGTGCACTCACTGTAAGATATTCAGCTTTAGATTTTTAATTATCTTTGTATTAGTTTACTTTTAAAGCTAGAGTCTTCGGTACTCACAAATATAACTGCAAATCTAAAGATTCCTATAAATTTGATAAACATCAACAATCTTGGGAATATAAAATGCAAAAGCGTTGGTGAAGTTGCATGAAAACTGTTACTATTATTCTACTTTTGGTGTATTTTATAGTTAACCTTTTGGTTTATTTGTAAGGTTAAAGCTATTACACATTGTATTGTGTTTATTCAAAACCGAACATATTTTACTGCCACTTTTTAACTTCGAGTCAATTCTAATTTAATTCGCTTCAAGTTGTTTAAACATTTGTTCCATTTTAAAATAAATTGATTGATAATTTAAATTTATTACCCTTTTAATAAGATTCAATTCATTTAATTTTAACATCGGCATGAAAGCCTTTCGCAGCCGTATACTTAAATATATTCTAAGAATCAAGCTACTCGCTATTTAAAAACGTATGAAAGGGTTTGGAGTAGCCAAGTATCAATTTACTTAACTATGTTTAAACAGTATGTCTTTTAATCCTATGGCGAAGCAATACTTATAAAAATATCTGTTACGATAACCCGTATCTATTGTATTGTAGCTAATGTTAGCATAGATATTGCCGTCTCCCCATTTTATAGCTCTTTTGACATTTGCACTCTATACTTAAATATTCAATGGCTTTGGCTCAGTCCCTCGCTCATTTGAACTGGCTTAGGTTAACCAAGTTAAATTGTGCTATTTATATACCACGAAAATAACCCAAATTCTTTTATCGCTGGATAAATATTTATGTTCCCAGCGGAACCACAAGTAACCCCCGAAAATTCGATACGCTCATAAACAATGGCAGGGAGACCAGACCAGACCAGACTGGAGCAGACCAGAGACCATGGTGAACTGACTCCCTACTGCCCACTGTGCTCTACAGAATTGTCTCGTGTCTCGTCTCGCGTATGTGGAGTACGAGGGGGAGATTGTGAAAAGGGATTGAAATTGAGAGAATTTGGATTGGGGTTGGGTCTAGAGTTAGAGTTGGGCATGGGGGCTGTGAAGTTTGGCTCTAGATTTAGGGTTGCTAGCAAACTGTGTGAGTGAGTGTTGAGCAGATGTGGCCTAGAACCAAATTGTTGTATGCTAAGTTAGTCGTCAGCTGCTGTGCATTTTGGATAGGGCGGAGATAGTTCTCCGTCCAGTTGTTGAATTATTCAAATTCCAAATAACGTTGGCTGAAATAAAATGACTGTATGCACGTGCATCAAAAGTTCAGTCAGCAGATGCGAGCTGCGAGGGGCAGAGATGAGGGGCTGAATTTGGCGCTGGCTGGAAACAGGTAGTTTGTGGATGGTACGTTGTTTTATATATTTGTGACAATCTGTTGTAATTGCGCTAATTGCAATTCATTATTCAGAGTCTCACTTGTTTTCATCAGCATTATAAGCACAGCATGTGCATATACTTCTCTGTGTAGTGAGTGACAACGTTGCCACTGCGAACTGACAAAATGTTGAGCAAAATATCCGGAGGATATGTGCTTGTTGATTTCGCTTGAGACTTTGACATTTTATCCCCGCACAAGCTGCGGGGCCTTTACGAGGCGTGGGCGGGGTGTGCGAAATACGACCAAATAAACAAATATACGGATACCCAGAAATGATATTGCCTCAGATACAGCTACAGATGCAGATGTAGATACAAGCACAGACGCACACACAGATTCTGATACGCGTACAAATACAGATACAGATACATGTTATTAATAATGAAACCACGTATTTATTATTTCGCTGAGTATGTGTGTGTCTCTTTGTTTGCTCGTGTCGCTTGTTTATTTATTTTGTATTTTATTTGTACTGCCACATCATATTCGCATAAACTCACGCTCCTGTTGTCTGCCTGTTATGCTGATAATTTCATAAAAATTCGTAACTAGACTCAACCTACAAGCCAATACTTAATTGTATCATATTGAATAAAATGATACTTTATATCACTCCTCTGCACGCATGGAATTTGCCATCGATTTCTGCCATTGAGCAATCGCTTCAAATAAATATGAAATAATTAAAAAGAAATTCAATCAATATTAATTTTATTAAGTGGTCTTTCGCGTTTTATTTCAATTTGGCTACGTATACTTTATTTGTACACTAAATTTTACTTAACAAGTCAAGTGCATATTTTAAAGCTGCAATTGTTTAATATATTTTTCTCGTTCCTGCAAATTTAAGATATTACTTTCACTTGATGGTATCTTTACCTATGTATGTCATACTATATACACTTTGAACTATCTATTTTTTTCAAGCTCCATTGGGAATGAATTTTCGTCTGTGGAAATGCAAACTTTGCTGGTGTAACAGGTTTCTTTGTGCTCTCTTGAAGTGCTTGACCCAATTAGTGACCGCATCAAGAATTTAGCTCTTCACACTCTCACACACATACGTACACTCATTAAAAAAACTGCATAAATTTGGTAATTTTGTGTAATCTGAGAAAAATGGCAAAGAAAAACAAACTGAACAAGCAACTAGCGAGCGCAGTGTAACAACAACAACAACAATAACAGCAGCTAGTTAAAGTTCGAATAAAAGAAAGAACAAGGTGTGGTAGAGGGGCTGGGGGAGAATGGGGTCCAAATAGTTGTTACACTAACTTAACCTCATTTAAATATTTTGCTCTTAATGCTGCGTCTGTTATAGTTGTTGTTACTTATGTGCTATAGTGTTTTTGCTGCTGTTGTTACTTTTGCTTCGAGGTGGTTATTGTTGTAGTTACTGTTGTTGAGCATCATCTTGTTTTTTTTTGTGTGAGGTGATGGAGGGGTTCTTCTCTTCTTGCCCCGCCTTCGCTGCAGGTGCATCAACACACATCTCGCTTCTTAATGCCCGCGCTCTCGCATAAAGTAGCACACGGGAGGAGCATGCAAAGTGTGGACTGGGGAAGTAGGGGTTGGTGCTAGTGGTGGTGGGGCGGGGTGCATTTTGTATTCCAGTACAACGAAAATTGTTGTAAATTAGTAAAAATGTAAACATACATACAACTACAGCCACAAAAAGGTGTGCGATGCAAAGATGAACACTGAAGCAGTGAAGTAGGAGGAATATGGAAAGGGAGCGATGTAGCAAGCGAGAGTTGGGGATCTGGGAAGGTTAAGGTGCTCATCTCGGCTTGCGGGCAAATGGTGCTCTGGCCTCTGGGGCTCGCTGAAGTGGCCGATGTGAAGTAGCTGCTCATGAAGCACTGCGTCTCCATGGCTACCAACCTACGCAATTAAATAACGATGATGGCGATGTAGATGGCGATGGCGATGACGATAGAGGAATGGGAGCCCGCCGTCAAGTGAAAGGCCTCTCTCTCTTCGTAGAGCAGAGCAAGTGCCAGCAATCTCCAACTCTCCCCTTTTCAACGTGTTTCACTCTCTCCCTCACTTCACAGTTAACCTTCTTTGTTTACATTAAAGTCGCAACAGAAGCAACTACAGCAGCAGCAGCAGCTACCATAGTTGCCTCGTCTGCCTTGCCCTGCCCCTGCTTTGCAGCATTTCAATGGCTGCTTGAGCTTCCAAAAGCCTTTTGGTAGCTCTGCTTCCGGCAGCGTTTGTTTTGTTGTTGTATTGTTGTACTACAGTTAAAATACACATCTGGATGCGTTCAAATAAATGCAGTTTTATTACAATATTATTTACAATTTAAAAAGGGCATTGCATTAATAACTAACTTTATATTGCTATTTATCTAAACGAAATTATAACATTTTAAGTAGTATTAGTAATAAATTAACAATCATTTTCGATTTACTATTTAATTGGTAAGCAATAAGCGATATCAAAACCATTTAAATAATATGTAATGAAAGTTTAGAAACAAAACATATAATTAAATGTTTTTGAAGTTTCCATTTATTTAAGTTGTATATCGAATTAATATCTAGTCTGTTTTAGTATTTTGTTTTATTGTATATCTGTGTAAAGAGAAAAGTTAAAAATTGCTCTTTACATTTTATACTGTATTATAAATTCATAATAATTTTAAATAAGACATTCCAAAATAAAAAACTGTTATATGCCAGATTTCATGATAAACATACGTCTTAGCTTTTATAAGTTCTAATTTAACTTTATTGCTTCAGAGTATCTCAACTTCGGAGTCCCTCAACAAAGCGCGTTTTTCTCTGTTTCATGGCAGCTACCTTATGTTTGCATTTACCTCGGTGGCTGCCCTATAAGTGGGTTGTCAAGCACTCTGCCGGATCCGAAGAGAAGTTGTAAAGTGCGTTTCATACCCGAAATGCCAACAATACCACCAACAACAACGAGAACGAGAAAAACAACGACAACGACAACGGCGACGACAACTACAACGACAATAGAGTTTTTAGCTGCAAGTGGATTTTGTGAAGAAATAAAGTTGAGAAAAGTTGCACACAAAGAAAATATTTTGTTTACCTTTATTTGATTATTTATTTAAATTTACAAACGGCTGTGCTCAGTAAAAAGTGCAGCAGCAACCGATCTGAGTAATTTCGTAATACGCACAATGTAAATAGAGGTTTTTGGTCTAATCAAGTTGAATTTGACACATACAAGAAAGACTCTTTCAATGTGTGGCATGCTTCTCAGCAGTTGGGAGAGTGAGAGTTGTGAGAGTTCTGGCTAGAGATTAGATTTTCAAATTTCAATTCATAGGGAAAATAGCAGCGCTTAACTTTTATAGCAGCTGTTCAAATTGATAATCCTCTAGTCGTATTTCCTATTGCCAATATAATCTTATGAATTTGATGTTGAATTTATGCTTAGCTTTATGTGATCTCAAGATCTGACGCGTTTCGCTGAGCTGCGCTAAACCAGCTCAAAACGCAAGCTTGGCCAGTCAATGATGGCTCATTCTTTGGGTGTTATATATTATCTGCTTTTTTATTTATTCAGTTTTATGATATCATCTTTTGTGGCCTGCAGTCAGTCAGTCCATCGTCGACAAACAATTCTGAACATCCGAGCTCTGAACATCTTCTTATGGTTCACGCTTTTGTCAGCTAATGCAACCGATTAACTTCGCTGGGAATTCAACGTCGCGAAGCGTCGTGAAAACTGAAAGTGGCTGCGTGGACCGCTGTTTTTTTTTTTATTTGGTTTTGTTTTTTTTTTTATCGGCCCGATAAGCCGCAGCAAATGGCAAGCAGCAAGAGTAGCAGTTGATGATGTACTACAGAAATGCATATCCATATAAATTCATACGAAGGTGTGCGAATTGCGTGGTCGATTTATCACCGTATTTATAGCTGATCTCTCCATAAGACGCAACTTTTCTTCGATCCAAGAAAAAAAAAAAACAATGAAAACAATGCGTGGCGACAGGCAATAAACACCCACCCAGCCAGCAGCTTTATGATTAAGGTGTCAAAATTTGTTTCGATTTAGTAATAGTATTATCAGATACTCGTACGCATTTGATTTTTATACCCCTTGTTAGGCAATTTCCACACTTGATAACACTATCGATAATGGCGATTTTACTCTCGCTTTTTGTTGTTGAATATATATTTTTATAATTTCAAAGTGTGATCTCGGTATTTATAGAGATGATCGCTTATGAGGTACTTCGTTAAAGATGTAAGCGAAGCAAGTCGCCAATAAAAAAAAAAAACTCTTGAATTTATGCGATTTTAATTTTTGTGCACATTTTCAAAGGTGGTCGTAAAAATGTTTCTTTCCATCTCCAAGACCAAGAGGGCAAGAGTGAGATAGAGAGAGGGAGGGAGTGCTCTTGACAGGTCGACCATAAAATGGGAAAAAGAAGCCGAATAAATATTTTAAATAGCCATAAATATCGTTGATTATACTAACGTTGCCAATGTAACCGAGAGTACCGAGCCAATCTTTTAATTAAGGCAATAAAACGGAAATCGACCACGTAACCTAAGGAAAACATAAACTTTACATTAAATCCACTTAATGTTCGAACAAAGTGCCATGAATGTCTTCTTTATCGCCACGTGCCAAGGGCCCAGTTGGGAGCCTGGGAGCTTGGGAGCCTGGAAGCCGGACGCTGTCTGGACTGTAGACATCATTGCTGTCCATTTGCCAAGTCCTTGCCGGTTACCTGGACACCTTCCGACTGCTGGCTGTGTTTGTTGGCTGTCAGGGGCCACTCGTCACATAGACACACAACTGACAGGTTCTAATTCAAAAGCGTTGCCACTCAACTGAATAACAGATGGGCCGCATTCTCGTGCTGCACATGCCACGCCATCGCCGTCGCCATCCCCATATTTGATTTTTATTAGCCGCTGCTGGCAACGTGGACAACAGCCAAGAACACTGGGCGTCAGAAATTGGCGCCTTTGGCATTTGCTGCTTGCCACCTCTTACTTTTGCTCATCTGTACTGGGCCATAACAGCACTCCCTTCATCGCCGGCTCAGCAAACGCGACCATTTGTAAGTATGTATAAATTAAATATCTCGTACATTAACGCTCGAGTGTTTATTTTAGCCGAGGGCCAAAGCTCAAAAAGTTGAGCGAGTAGAAAACTCATTAAATTAGCAATGTCGATTTTAATGTACGTCTCAAGCGATTCACCCACTGCCCTCCCCCCTGCATTGAGAGAGATACGAGGCTAATGAATTATTTACGGACGTGTTGCTTGACATATCTGCGGAAAATGCTGGACTTTGTAAAACTGCAAAACAGTTGAATGAAGCACAAGCGATTGTCCTCATATGTTATATTTGGAAATCCTGTTAGTGGTTGATCCATACAGTGGCGAGACATCATTCAAAACAGTTTCCTATTCGTGGCCTTCGTGGGGGGTGGTTGAATTGCCCCTCTTCGAGCCAACTCACTGACGTAATTGGAATCAACTGTAAAGTATTCATCAATTACATGGCATTTACAATTCGTGGGATTAGCAAACAACTCACGTAGCTCCACGCTGCGGGTGGTGGTCAGCATCAGTGTCAGGCTCAGCTGAAGCATCAGCCTCAGCCTCAGCCTCAGTGTCTGCCCTTGGGTCTACCTGGTGGACAGCATTTCGTCGTGACCTAATGACACTTTGACTAATTGAAAACTGTCAAATCGAAAGTCAAATACTGCCCAGATCACGCTAGACATTTCCTATGCATCTACTGCTGGCGCTCGTTGTGTGGCTTTCTTAATTGAATTAACTCATTAGCAGTAAATATGTGTGTATGTCTCCAACTATCTATCTACAATGTATCATTGTATTTGTGTGCACTTGCTTGTGTCTGCACGCACACACTTGCAGAATTTTTCATGGCAAGTTGTAATGTGTCATTTGTTTAACATTTGCACAAACAGTACTGCAGCTAGTCTGGGATTTATTAATGACCCATTGAATTGAGGCAATATCTCATTTAGTTGCCCAAATCTCTCCAGCTCTTTCACTTACGCCAGTCTGTCTCACTTTAGCTAAATATCGCCTTCTCTGTCGCTCTGCGATTTGAATATGTTTTGAGTGCTTTCCAATTTCAAGTGGTTATAATTTGTGCATTTCGTGTTAGCTGACAGCTCTCAGCTGTAGATTGAATATCTTTGGTCGATTGTAAATTGCCAGAGCGATTATTTATTTAGAGAGTTGAGCACAGAGTCTAGGACTAATGCATCTGTCAAATCAATTGAAATGCAATTGCAGTTTCATAATAATCTGCACATTCTGTTAACGCTGCTTTTAAATGAATAAACAATTTCCCAATGTCAATTTAAGTGTTCAATTTAATTTGAATCGCTGTAAGCATATGAAATATTCTAGCCTATATAATTCCGAGTTAACAACAATAATTATAGTTTTACAAACTTTACCATGGTAACATTATTCAGAAATAATATGAATCATAATAAAGTGTAGTGCATAGTTGTGTCTGCTTGCGCATTCTATTGAAATCCAATGTCTGTCATAAAATCTGTTCACATTATTCACATAAATGAGCTTTTCTTTTATTGCCAGCTGGCTGCGGATACTTTCTACCCTCTCAATCTGGCACCCAATGAAAATGCTCACACTCACATGGCTGTTTGGGATTCTCATTCTGATTCCGATTCTGATTCGTATTCGTCTGTCTGTCTGTTTGTCGAGTGTCCTTCTGTCTGTGGGTAACTGCGGGTTCTTTCAAATCCCTTCAGCTGAAGGTTCAGCCTCACTTTAGTGTAGTTAAGTGCGTGTATTACGCGTCGGCTGGAAGGGGAGCTATAACTGATGGTGATGATTCCATTTGTGGTTTGAATAATTTTCATAATTTAAATAACAGCCAAGGCGTCTTCAATACTCCGTTTGCCAGCGTTTGTCAGTCCGTCAGTTAGACAGTTAGACATACGCTGACGGTTGGAGGTGGGGGTGGGGGAGGGAGGCCTCCTCACCGAAAACGAGAGTGTAAATCACAGCCAAAGGAGGAGAAAAAGTGAGCGAGATGATAAATGGAGCAGCGACTTGTTACGCATAAATTTAAGAGGTCCTGGCAAGTGCCAAGTGGGCATTTGGGGCCTGAGTAACTAAGTAAATCCTTGACGTCATGTGCGAAGTCGTCTCGACACTCTTGTTGATGTTGTTGCTGCTGTTGTTGTTGTTGTGTCCTTTGCCGCACTGGTTGCGAAAACAATATTTCATTACATTTACATATTTTCAGTCAATTTTCATATTTTCGTATTTCGTATTCGCATTGCACGGCGGACGGGGCATGCGGCAGGCAAGCTTGTTGCAGCGGCATATATTCGGTGGCTGGCTGGCTTGTTGCTGTTGGTTGCCCTGGTCCCGAGTCGCGCCTTTTGTTTTTCATTTTATGGTAATTCGCTCAGTTTGCTTTCTCGTTCTATCCCACTTTTCGCTACTCTCGCCTCCTCTCTTTACTTACTTATTTTTGCTCCTCTGCTGTGCATATTGTTGCACTGTGGCGCCCTCAAGTGTTGAGCGGCTGAATTCATTCGTTCGTTCGCATTTCGTATGTCAGCATTTTAAATAGGCTTTTCATGTTCGAATTTTATTGTATTTTTTATGCATTCGCCCAGTTTTTATTTTCTCGTTCCCATTCTTGTTCATTTTTTCTCAATCTTTACAACCCCCCCCTTTTCTTTACCTAAAGGATCCTCTCCTTTTTGTCGCCATGAGCGCTGGATACATTAAATTCCACAAGTCGTATGGAAAATCAAGCGACCCAACGCCTTCCACTTACTTTGGCTTTATTAAATACAAATATTTTGCTTCTTGCGGGGGGTTTATCGGGTGGACACTTCGTTATTGCTTTTCCTTGTTGCCTGCTGTCTTCTTGCCGGACTTACCCTATCAGTCCAACAACACAGGAATGGCTTAAGTCAAGGACACTCCACGAGGGCTCAACGCATGACAAGCAACGTGAAGCTGTAGTCAGAATATATCTTAAAATAGCGTAAAATGCAAAAGCTTGTATACAAGGACGATGCTATCATTAGCCCTATAGCAACAATTCTTATGAGCTGTTGATATTACAACAAAAATTTATTAAAATTTATAAAATAATTTTAAAAAATTTTAAATAGGTCACTTATTATTCTTAATCTATGAAAGTAATTACTTCGCTGTATTTGTATATACTATGTGAAGCGAATAAATGACCAGAGGCTTTAAAGAATCGTCACATTGAGATGGCATTGGAGCGCAAACAGAGTTCAGCAGTACAACGACAAAAGTCAACAAATGAAAAAACGTTGAATAAATATTTTGCTCTTTATAAAAACACGTTGCATTGTGATTTTTTTCTGCTATTTTGCCTTTCGGACTCTGCTGGAACAGGATCAATACAGCGATGGAAATAAGAAGCAGTCGTTCATAACGCCCGCAATATCGCGCTGAAAGGAACTGCAATAAAGCCATCCACTTTCATACCAAGTTTGCTCAACTATGAAATACGTGGTAAATGATACTCAGTACTTAATATATTTGCAATACATTTGTATACAAGAGAAGTGAACTGATTGTCACAACTTATCTACACCACTTTGTAGCCCACATGCAACGGGTATATAATCCCATATGCATATGCTCTGGGTCCATTTTAGATGGAGTGGTGCGCTTTTTCGTTGTCTTTGTTGTTGCTGCTGCTATTGCGCTGCCAGGCAACGTAATCCTTTATAAGCTCTAAACATCTAACATGCGCCAACCAATCGATCCCTTTCGGTCATTTGTACTCTAGGACCAGTGTCATAAGAGGTATATAGAGTGACTGTTTGTCTGTTTACCTACATCTTTTACTATTTGCCCTCCTTTTCATTTCGTTTATAGCGTATCACCTAGTCGAGCACTTGGTACTTTGGCACCTTCATTCGCATATACTTTTTTTTGAAGTGTCTTCCGGCTGGAACTTAAATCGTACTTCAGTTGGCATTTCCTCAGTTTAAGACTCCCCCAGGTCTCTGATGTTCCCTCGCGTAGTTCGTTGTCCGAACAGCGTGCCATAGCTTCAATAATAATTTCGCAAATCTCGTTTACTGCCGCACTTGGCCCTTTGTCTTTGCACCGTTAAGCATTTTACTTGTATTATTACTATATTTGCCAGTTTTGCTGAAATGTTGACTGCCCCCTCTTGCACACCGAGCAAAACCAACCAAGCATTCAACGCACTTACCTTCACTAAGTCCTTGTTGTTTTTTTCCTTTGGCTAAGTACTGGGCCCACTTAGAGGCTTCCTCTTGCTTGCTGGAGTACCGCTTACTGATTTTAGTACACTGGCAAGGCACTCGCAGCAGAGTTTTTAAGTTGCGATGCTGACATTTCATTTGTAAGCTCAGATCGTATTGGAAGACAGCATTACAAAAATCTGTTAATCGCACAGCGCTGTTAACGGACAGAGGTGTTAATCGTATAACGCTGCGGGCACCGGGTGAAGGTGGGGGGAAAAGTTAGAAATAATAACTTCAGAAACATGGCATTTCGCATCGATGCTTACTCTGTCGACAATCGGTTAAAGCAAATGTTGAACAGTAGGCAGAGGAATACAGAATGTTTCTTGCGGTAGTTATGTAGGAGTTTGTACAACAAGTTTATTACTACAAAATGCCTAAGGCTAACCATCAGTTCGCTGCGTTTCTCAGCGCGATTCTCCAAAAATGATCGGAGTGGACAGAAATAGGAAATTCTTAAAGCGCTTTGCACAACACCAGGGCAACGAGCTCGCCTCTGAAACGGAAACTGTTGAGCACGTGTCGAATGTAGCTAAGCGTAATAATCAGTGAAAGAAATTAGAAGCCGCAATTTGCAAGCCATTTTTCCATTCTCCCTCATCTGGCGGTCAACTGTCGCTTCCAACTCATTGATTAGCCATTTCAGCTGCAGTCATTGCAAAAGTCGAAGCTCTAATCGAAACAGAAACCACAACGCATGCAGCTCGTTAAACTCGGCAGGGGCACGACCATTGAGTATGGAGGAGTGGAGTGGAGTCGAGTGAGAAGTGGTGGCATAGGGATGAATAGGCAGGCGAACGTGAATGCGTCATTCGATGTGGCTAATGAGTCCAAATCCCTGCCAATAATAACACAGACGACAAAGGTGTGTCCAGTGAGGACTTACTGTCCGGGAAATGTGTCGCCAGTGCAATTTGGCTGCAGCGATATGATCGAAAGTGACACTGGGACACAGCAGCCTCAGCAGCAGGGACAGCGACAGCAACAGCAAGAGCAAAAATGTTGAGCCTAATTGAGGGACGCTCTCAATGGGGGACCTCACAGAGTGTCTGTGTGTGTCTCTCTGCCACATGTCAGGCCTAAACAAAAGATTAGCAGCACTTTTTCGAGCGTTCAAAACGACACGAACTGCAGTCGAAATAGTGTCGCAGCATCGAGGACATCGACGGAGCGAGGATATCGGCTACAATATGTGAACACTGCAACTGGAACTGAGACTGGACCTAGAACTGCACAAGCGTTTAATGGGTGCAAACAGCACAAACGTTGCATGCTTCATTCAGTGCAAAAACAATTGTCAACAGACGTGGAAACGTGACCAACGAATTTTACGCACAATTTCACTTTATGCGGCGACGGCGACGACGACGGCATCGGCGACGTCATCGGCGACTGGAAACAAAGCATACAGTGTGTGTACCTGGAGAGCCATTGAATGGGTTCTGTGTGTCTGCACATTCGTGCCACATTTATTGTTTAGTATCGCCTCCTGCTGGTGCTGCCACCATGGAACCATGCCACCACCTACTTCCCATGTGCTGACCATTCACGACTCCGCAAGAAAAGCAAATCCAATTAGGCGTCGCTGTTTGTGCTGTTTGGCGCTTCAAAAAATCATTGCTTTTTGCATTGTATTCCCCAGCATTGTACTTGTATTGTGTTCGCTGTATGGATATCCCCAATTGGTTGGCTTGCACTCAGCCCCAGCAGACTTAAAGGAAGTGCGTAGCCACATTATGCGCGATTAAATAAGCCCGATAAAAATGCTATGAATCATGCGCGCTTTAAGTTTATTTATTCGACAATTGCATTCTGCTCATAAGCAACTTTAGCTAGTTGAGTTAGTTAAGCAACAAATGTAGAAACTTAAATATCCTACCAGATGGCAATTGAAATGCAAGTGTTTTAATTGGCCCAAATACAGAATAATTTAAATTTAAAGTTAATAGAATAAACTTTGAAGACTTGTGTTTATCGATTTTATGCTTAAAAGCAAATGGAATGAAAAGAAAATTCACAATCTTAAATTTTAAAGCTTCATCCTTTTAAAAATTTTAATTCTATTAAGAATCAATGACACACGTTTAATTCTTATTTGGTAGTGACTGTAAATTTTGCATATTTATGGGCTTTCAAATTTATTTTTTTACTTTATTAGCAGACATATTTCACCAGAAATATTAGAGAGATGATTTTTTGAAAGCAAACATGAATTCAAGACAGCAACATGTTCGATGACACAGCTGTAAGACTCACAAACGTAAGAGCATTGATGTTAGCAAAGGCGCTTAGACGATGACTACTTCAAGCACTTCAGCGGCTTTGAACGACGCCAATAACTGGAAAAGATACTTTGTTGTGACTTTTGCCATTGTGGTAGGACTTCCGAAGTGTTTGGCGACGACGATGGCGACAACTAAACAACATATTCATATTAGTAATTGGTGGTGGACGGTCAATAAATATTCGTATAGCTCTAGAGGTCTATGACCAAAGTGGTTTGTTCGTTGAACTCGATATGATTACATGATTGAATAATTATGTAACCATGAAAATAGATAGATTGATAAATTAAATATGGTTTAAGGATTATACAGAGGCTATAATTTGATTGGCCAAGAAAATAGATGACTAATTATCAAAGTGCTGACAAAATAGATTACGAATTATCAAAATATTGATCATATTATTACCTATGCTGTGTGTCTGCAGGTTAGATTCATTGTATTTAAGTTGTCTTTGCTAAATGTTCCATTATTATTGCAAATGTTTAAGCTGTGTCCGACACATGTTTGTTTAAGCTAATTCCCAGGGGCCAATAGGAGAGACGAGTTCCATTTGTTGGCATCATCTCGCATTTCTGGGAAGTTGCTTGCTGCAAAATGTTAGGCGTGTGTTATGTTGTATGGATGTGTTGATAATGATCATGTTGACACAAGTTGTTAACAGAATAATTTATGCGACTTGTGACGCTTTAAAAGTTTGAGAAAAGCGTGCAAAAAGCGAATCTATTGCATATTTAATGACAAGACTGTGGTCGGCTCCGGCTCCTGAAGCTGCTCCAGCTCCAGTTTCACTTCCTGCTCCTGCTCCGATTCCCCTCCACCGTCCAACTCGGAGTCATGCTGCCGGATGCGCGTGTTGGATAAAATTAAGAGCAGCTTGCCGCCGACTGAGCGCTGAGCGCCGAACGCTGTGAGTTGAGAACTGGACGCGTCGCAGTTTTTTGTCATTTGTCAACGTCGCCAGTTCCAAGATTTTTCCAGCATCGGCCAGAGCGTAAAAAATGATAAACGCATTCGCTTATGATGTGTAGAGTTTCATAAATCATCTCACAGTTTCAAGCTAGCTAGTGTGTGTGTGTGTATTGTGCTTGTTGTTGTGGTTGTTGTTGTTGTTGTGGTTGTTGTTGTTGTGGTTGTTGTTGTTGTGGTTGCTGTTGCTGTTGCTGCAACGCCGAAGAGGAGAGATCACGAGGTCTGACTGTTCCGTAAGGTCGCCACGCGACAGCGTTTAGACAAACAAGTGTCACTGAAGATGATGCAGAGCTGCCAGGCGTTGGCAAAGACAAAGACAGGGCCAGAGTCCGACGAAAGCAGCAACTGTGAAGAGAAAACTGAACAAACAAGAGTTCTCACTGCAGTTGATGCTCCGATTTCTAAGCCAAGGCCATTGTGAAGTGAGGATTGATTTAAACATGTGCTAGACCAAAAAACAGTAACATGAATGAACTAGCTACAACTACAGCTAGCTACAGCTTTAATTTAAACGCTTGCTTTACACTGAACAGACCAAGGCATTGTTGGGAACGATTTAGGCAACAAACATTGCCATAATCCAGCTAATATTCGAATGCTATCTCTGCTTCAGTCTTAGTGAAAGTAAAGGCTATGATTTAATCCACTAACTATAAAGAACACTTTAAGTGTTCCTCCCTTAATAGTAATTGCCCATTCAATGTGTGCTCAAAATCAATCAGCTTTCACTTAAGAACAACGATTCCCAGACGCCACTCGAAGCTCTAAGCCCTGGGCAACCATTTATTTTTGAAATGCCTGAACAAGCTCGAATCGATATCGTAAACTTGAAAGGGCGTCCTCTAATAATGTGCTCAGCATGACAACTGTTTGTGGCCCTCCTCTAACAGATTAGGGGAAGGTATGTACAGAAGGGGACTATCAAAGCTCAGCTCAGCTCAGCTCTCCTCTGCTAAGCTCTGCTCGACTCTGCGTCAACAATGGACAGCAGTTGCTCATACTAAAGCAGTATTCCTCTGACACTGACTTCCCCCATTGCCACTTATGAAATTGAATGTAAACAAAGCGAAACGCACTTGTCAAGCGTTGTCCCTCGACTATAGCTAACCAGCTACCAGTTATCGGGAATACTTATTATGTATGTGTGTGTGTATACAGGCAGCAAAGTATGGGCGTCGATTCGGCCCTCCCCCAGTGACTGGTTTGACTGACGTATCGGCGCCAAGCAGGCAATTAACATGCAATTGTCATAAATTTACCCAGTGCACAGATTATTAAACATTCATAAAATAAATTACAAGCCAAAGCGCATAAATTCCGAATTGATTTTAACGCACTCTGCGTTTGCTTCGCCAAACTGAGCGCGACGGCAACGCAGGGAATCAGAACAAAGCAAATGCAATGGGACAATGACGACAATAATGGTGAGAGGATGATGATTATGATGATGGGGACGAGAGGGTGCGTGTGCGGTGGTGTAACGAGTCGAGAGTCTTGTTATTGAATTATAACAATTTCGACCATAATGGCTAAAGGAAAAACATAAATTTAACTGCAAAGTCTTGCGTTGTGCTTGGGGGGGGGGGGGGGGGGGGGGGAAGCGCCAAATAATGTGAGGAAGGGCAGCCGCAGCAGCAATGCATAGAAATCAATTTGTGAAGTGCGTTCAAGGGTTAAAGTTGCTCTGGAGGGGAGCAACCAGAACAAGAAGAGCAAATAAATATTGTAAATGCATCAAGAGAATCGAAGAGCCAACAAAGGGCTCAAAGGGATCTTGGAGCTTCCCTTGGACTGCTTGGCATGCAAGTGGAGAAGAGGGATGAAGTAAGTGTGTGTGACTGTGTTTAGGAGCAGCGGGAATGGTTACATTAGCTGGTCAAGTTGGAGAACTTGAAGAACTGATTTCGGCTGGAAAACAACGAGAACTTTCTAAGGTCGTGTAGAAAAGAGAAAGAATGAGCATATCCATAGTCTGTTGACGGAGATAACGTAAAACATTTTTGCCAAAGGAAGAAATTAATATTCATTTTGAAGAATAAGAAATCAAATCGGGCTGATGGGGAATAGCAAATCTTAAGCACTTTGGCAAGCGTGTCTTTCTGAGAAAGTCTTTGCATTGATTACATAACCTTACTTATTTTAAAGCTGCAAGCAGCCAGCGAGCTTTGCAAATGCAATTACACGAGTGTGCAGCAAACATGACACACACACACACATGCACATAGTCTCAAGTTGAGGATGCTGTTTCTAGATGTTATTGGATTACCAAGTGCTCTAACAGAATTTTGTCGCATTTCGCTGTCAGAAGTTCAAGAGCTCTAAGTAGATAATTTCGGCGCCTGCCTCGAGCCCGGAACACCATTAGAAATTCTGTCTACACTACGCTTTGCCTCTCTCTCACTCTCTCTTTCTCTCTCTCTCTCTCTCTCTCTTCCTCTTCCTCCATCTGCTACGTTTGCAAAATGAAAGCGCTTTAGTTTTAATTTTTAGAACAGAAATTGCAGAAAATAGATATAAATAAAGAGTGAAAAGAAGAAAAAAAAAGAACGAAAATGAAACGATGAACAACTAAAGCAAAAACAGAGCATCTGCAATGATGATGAAGTTGACGTCGCTTGTCGCCCAAAGAGCACAAAAAAAAAGTCAAATCAGAAAAAAAAGAGGAGAACAAGAAAAATCTTTTATGACATTGCTGACAATTTATGATGCAAATTCCTCGCAAAAAAGAAATGAAGGATGCACAGGCTGCTTTGGTAGGTGCTTTCGGCTGCTCTGGGTTGCAGTGACGACAAATTGTCGAGAAATTGCATAAAAATACATATCAAAATAAATTGTTATGCTGAAATCTGTAATCTGAAGTAGTTGCGGATGCACTCAAAAGATATTTACGAGAGAGCTGCACTGTAGCAAAGGGCAAAAGGACAACAACTGCAACAACAACAACCACAACAACAACAACGACAACAACAACCACAACAACAACAACCACAACAACAACAGATACACAGAAAAACACAAAATGCCATTGCGAATTGTTTTTCTGTTGATTCATCAGAAAATAAATTGAAATATTCTTGTTGACATTTCGCCCAAAAACAGCAATAAATGCAATAACAAAGATCATGAAAGTCGGAGTGCGGAGGGGAGAGACTGTTGCATGCCATTGCTTGTGCTCTGTTTGCTCTGTTGATTTATTTAATTTACTAAAACTAACAGCATAAAATATTTGATAATAAAATCACGTTCACACGCCTGCGGCCACAAATCAATTGAAACACGCATCAACTGGTAGAGCAACCAAACCGAAACAACTCAGTAATCCGACAAATCAGGCAACCAGGCAACCAACCAACCAACAACTTACCAACAAACTAACCGACCACATTGACCAACCAAACAGTTCATTAAAACTTTTATTCCTACACATACGAGAATGTTTGACAAAAAATGAGTCCCAATTTCGTGGAACGCGGCAACCACAATCCGAAGCTTCAACGTTTCAACGCCCTGACGTTTTGGGGGCCTTGTGACCCTTTCTCCATCGATTTGCCCCCGGGGCTAACTAGAAACCAATGCCAATTGTTCCCATAACCCTCAATCTCTACGTGTGCGGTCAAAACTTTAAATATCATTTGTCAGTTTTCCGTTGCAATGCGTCGGCGTCGAGTGTGAAACACAACGACACACATTTATTTATGAACACTACAAAATGAATATAAACATCAACAATATGCCTATTGCAAATAATACATTACATGGCCTAACCGGAAAAAATGCCGGGCATAGTAGCAGGAAACATCAACGCCAATAAAGCAGATGCCATTCGAAACAGATATTCGATCGGACGTGGCGTCTGAAATCAGCACAGCTCATCGCCTATGACTAATGCCGTCTGTGAAGTGTGGGAAAATTGATATTCAAGCATACGTTAAGTATACAAGAGCCATAAATAGTTTCTCTGAGCCATTTAGCCATTTAGACATATGAGACACAACTATTCGATGCTACCTAAGAATCTTATGAGTCTTAAAGACAATCAATGAAATAATTTCCTTGAAAGTGATCGAATCTTCGAATGTATTGAATTTTGTTTTTTAATTTAAACACAGATAGTAATAACTATTTAACTAATAGAGGGGGAGAATTGTAGAAATAATACTACTTCCCTTGGTGATATTGGACACATAGCTTTAAGAGCGAACTTAGTTCTTTTTGTTTAATTTCTATTGTGAATGGAAACAAACAAAAAATAAAGTTTTTACAAAATTGCTTAAATTTGCTTACACATGTAAAGGATTTTACGAGTGAATTAAACAAAACTCAGAAATAATTATAATTACACGATGAATATTTTAATTTAATTTTTTTATATTAATTAACTTGATTTAATTGAACAATTTTGAAATTATTTGTTTTAAGACTTTTAGCAATAGATTTAAAGCCTAACAAATAACAACGCCTCAAGCTATTAACATGGATTTTTACAAACAGACGGAAATAACGATATTGACTTGATATTGGATTAGATATTATTCCGTATACCATAGCCCACAATAGCCCTTTGAAAAATTTTCGGCACTTTTGTTTCATAGCGCGTTCTCAATTACATATTCAAAATCATCATATCGCCGATATCGATACTATCTGTTATGCTTTATTCATTTCAATGAGCTGGGAACCTTTTCCATGCTATGCATTTTATAATATCCTATCAAATTGATGTTCAAAATTTATTTATCGCCTCCAAATAAAAATGAAGCAAGAGCAACGAAATCGAGGCGAACGATCGGGGAATGTTGAGAACGCTTTTCGATTTCGTCATATCGTCAATGTCTGCAGACGCGTTGCCTGAATTTAAATGGTTAAATTAATTGTGCTTGTCACGGGGGCTGAAGTCGGGACAGGTTGTGGTTCTGCGTTCAGCCTGTGGTCGGGGCCTCGTGGAACCTAAAAAACAAACACATTCGGTAAAAAAAAAAAATAAATTAATTGGTTTTTGGACAGCGATGAAATGTATTTAATTTAGCATTAATGAAAACACACGTCGGAGATTTTGTCTGCAGTCTCGCACTTGGCCATTGCCAATTGGAATTGAATTGTTTGGAGTCTTTAAAGTGGTTATAAATCTTTGGCTATCTGTGCGATCGGTGTCTGGTCATCAAATGGCAATTAAACAGTTGCTGGCCCGATCGTTATCCTTGTCAATCCGATTGACTCTCGAGAACTCAGTCCCAGAATCCCCAGAGAGAAGTCAGAGTACTCAACAACCCAGCATTGTCTTGGGATCCCGATTCTCCGGACATTAATTATAATTATTCTTTACCTGTTTGATTCACGACATTTCTGTGAATGTCTGTGTAGGAGGATCAACAGATCGAAGTGGTCCCCCTGCTGCACTCCTTCTTCTCGGAGCCTTCATCTGCGTCTCCTTTTCACATTTTCGTGTCAGTTGACATTTTTATTGTGTCGCCTTTTGTGAATTAATTGAGTCTCTCTCTCATTCTCTGTGTTTGCGCCACCAAAATGAAGTCGTTTCCCAAGAATGCTAAACACTCTCTTCCATACAGCTTAACGCGACCCGCAAGCTAGCTTGGACCACACATGGTGGAGACCCACTGGGATTCCAATTTGGTGCCTGACACACGCAGCTTCATCGAATTCGAACACAACCTTCTCTATTAGTCAGGGCTCCAGGCCCTTTTTGCTTCATCAATTATAATTGATTAGCGGCATTAACAGAAATTATTATGATGATAATTCGCATAAAATTATTGAGTTTGCACCCGCAGCTAAAAATATTGTATTTGCAGCTGCAGGTCAGCGATGCGAGTGGAGACAAGTTGAGGAACGCTAGGCTCATCATTATATGAATTCGCTTCGAATGTTAAATGCTGTATTCTCGATAAATGATAGACGACTTAATTGCTCCTTTCAACAAATAATTTTGAGGCGTTCCCTTTAGCATTTCAACAAATTTGATGGCGACTATGTAAATCGGAAGTTCGGAGGAATGTTGATGACTTAACGAAGCAAAGATTAGCAGAGAATGAAATTTACTAGATATCTCGTATTGTAAGTATATTTATATAAAAGGTCAGTTGAAAGCGACCAGTTTTGTATTTATTTATTATTTAGAAATTGCTTTCAGATATAAATGTTTGTAATATGAATTATTATTCAGAAATAATTTAACGAAAATGTTTTTTATCAACTGTTAGACTACAAAGTTATATCAGATATCCGATGTTTGAAAACAATGGATAAATATTAAACTATGAACAAAATTTTAATTATGCGAAGGGTGTAATAAACATTTTAAAATGGCTCAAAATCGAAAAAGACTCAAAAGCAAAAACAATCAAATAGTAATTATTTAAAAAAAAATTTATTGGGAGTACGACGATGTTTTATATTACGAAATCATAACAAAATGTGAATAATGAAGTCTGCACTTGAAATATTTCAGTTCCCTTAGAGTAGGCATTGCCTTTACATGCGTCATCGGCTGCCAGATGATAGCTCTAATAATTTTGACAGTTGATTCGATTTGATTTGCTTTCACTTCCTTCGCTGAATCAGGACTAGAAAGTTGTAATTTTCGATATGGGTCGTAGTCGCGAGGACAATCATCGATCGCGCTCTCACTACCAACATATTTCCCGCTCCCAATCGCGGTCGCAGTCGCATTCGCATTTGATCTCGTATTCAAGGAGAACTCCACCACGCTCCAGATCAAACGGCAGGGGGGAGTCTGATAAGCATCGCAGGGCTGGCAAAACATCCGGCTGGGATATTCCGCCCTTGGGCTACGAGCACCTGACGCCGGTGCAGTACAAGGCGATGCAGGCCAGCGGCCAGATTGCCTCCAGAATTGTCCCAGATGCGCCGCCCACCGGCGAATCGGCGGCGATTGCCACGGTGACGCGACAGGCGCGTCGCCTGTACGTGGGCAACATTCCGTTCAGTACAACTGACGACGACATGATGGCTTTCTTCAACGAACAGATCCAGCTGCTGAATGTCGGCTCACACCTCGACGGGAATGCGGTGCTGACGTGCCAGACGAATTTGGACAAGAACTTCGCCTTCCTCGAGTTCCGTTCGATGGACGAGGCGACGCTGGCGATTAGCTTCGATGGCATCAACTATCGCGGCCAGACGCTGAAGATACGACGGCCACACGACTATCATCCCGTCGCCTCGGTGTCCGCCATCACCTTCGAAACGTCCGTGAAGGGATCTGTGCAAATGCAAGCCACCGGCTTAGCCATCTCTGCCGTGGTCCCGGACTCGCCCTACAAGGTCTACGTGGGCGGTTTGCCGACGTGTTTGGGCGACGAGCAGGTCAAGGAGCTGCTCATCACCTTCGGCCAGCTGCGCGGCTTTAATCTGGTCAAAGACCCCACCACAGGCCAGAGCAAGGGCTTTGCCTTCTGCGAGTATCTCGATCCGGGCATTACGGAACAGGCTATTGCCGGACTGCATGGCATGCAGCTGGGCGATCGCAAGCTCATCGTGCAGCGCTCCATTGCCGGCGTACGCAATTTGGTGACCAATCAGCTGCCGGTGCTGCAGGTACCCGGATTCCCCACCGACAACGTCACGAGTCAGGCCACCGAGATTCTCTGCCTGCTCAATATGGTGCTGCCCGAGGAGCTGTGCGACGACGAGGAGTACGAGGATATACGTACGGACATCAAGCAGGAGTGCGCCAAGTACGGCCGGGTGAAGAGCCTGAAGATTCCGCGTCCCAGTGGCGAAATAGATCGCGGTGGCTGCGGCAAGGTCTTTGTGCGTTTCGAGACGGTCGAGGACTGCAAGAAGGCGTTGAATGCGTTGAGTGGTCGCAAGTTTAACGGGCGCATCGTGATGACATCCTTCTACAGTCCGGACAAATACAAACGTAGGGATTTCCAATAAAGCTAGAGTCTTGCCTCCGAACTGAAGTGCGCTGAAGTGTAATGCTTATTGGTGGATTGAGTTAAGGACTTGCTTTTAATGCTGTGATAATGAATTTAATCCCAGCTTAATCAACGACGGGACAAATGAGACGTATGGCTAAAACTGGCTTTTAGATATCTTACAGTATCCTATTCGAGCTCAGAGTAACAGCAAATGGAAATTTTAATGTTGCCTTGCAATTTTTCGATTTAAATTTTCAACTTTGCTATGCGAATGCTGACTTTACCTACAGGATTGTTAGTGATTTTATTTCTGCAGGGACAGGGTATTTGCACGCCTATAACTTCTTTTGAGTGCGCTTCATTGCGCTGTTGTCATATCATCTGCGCTTTGCTTGCCCTCGCCTTGGGAAGCATGCCAGGACACGCCTTCCCCTGTCGCCTGTTGTTGTTTTTTTTTTCCATTCTTGGCCTGATTCAATTAGGCAGGCGACTTAACGCGCAATCCTTAAAGCCTCAAAAGCTGCTACTCCACACAGATGCCTAATTAAAATTTTAGAGTTGCGCCTTATCGCTGGCATTTCCCACCATATTCACACCTCTCGCCGATGTTGTGAAATACCTTGAAGCGAGTCGGCAGCCAACTCATTACGGCCAAACAGCACAATGTTAATGCTTTTTCAATTTCCGAACGCGATTCCAACTCGAGAGCAGAGACTGAGGATAGGGCTGGCGGTTGAGGTAGCGCAGCTTATCGCTGCGAACGGTTGCATTTTCTCAAGTTCGAGGGTCTTGTTTTTGAGGCCGACTCTTATCTTTATTTTGGTCATTTGCCGGACAGCCCGTCATCAACAATGAAGTGCAGCCGACGCGTCGAGTGAAGCTTTAATCGGCCAGCGATTTATCAGTGTGGAACGACTTAAGCTAAACGCTTTATCGACAGACTTGCCAAGAGTCGAGAGATAGTGCGCAGAAATGCGTTCAGCTCACTCGCCGCTGGACACAAATTAATTCAACGCCTTGGATTTGTCATTTTGAGGCTTTCAGGTAGATATCTTTGGAAGCCTCGATAAAAGCATTTGCCGCCGATGCTGCGACTCCTCTGTGGTCGAGAATCAATGCTGCGATGGGTAATTAATAAACGCCCATAAAGATGCGGATACAATAAAAATTCCAAGCGCTGGAACTGGAACTGGAAAAATCGTGCGGCTTTGTTTCGGACACTGAGAAAAGGGTTCTTTTTCATCGATGTTTTTATGAGCTGCAGCTGCTGCGTTTGCCAAGGGATTAACTGGATTGGATTGTGCTGTGGGGATCACTTTGTTCCCTAACAACATAGCTTTTTTTTTACTCAGTCTCACCGTGATTGCTGACCGTTTGGTGTCTGAGGTTAGGGGCTATAGATTGTCGCCCGCACCGCTTTTTATGAGCTGAGCCCAGCTCGGACGTTAGGTAACCGATGCGATAAGAAATTTAGAAATCAAATCCATGACTCTGGTTAGTTGAGTGAACTCGACGATCGAGATGCTTCTACGCATCTTTAATTGCATTTTCATTCCTTCCATCCTTCCCACCTCTTTAATTCCCCAGTTCGTTTATTGTCTGGGGGCGAGAATTTGAATATGATGTAGTAGATGATTATGGGTTACAGGATGAACTTGAGGTCGAGGGCGTAATCTTGCTGCTGGCCATTAAAAGCAGCTACCTACGTTTAGACGACTTCACAACCACTTTATTTCTTCTCGAGTGCTTTTCCTTCTTACCATTTGCGATTCGGGTTTGGATTCGGCTTCGGGTTTCTATTTCACAACTTATCTAACTGCCCGCTAATGAATACTTTGGAGGCACCCACAACAAGGTATTCGTTTTAACAGCTCGAGATATGTATCTGAATTTAACTAAATGTATCTTTTAGTTGCCTGAATACACAAATTAAGAAATCATCAAAAATTTGTTGTTCTAATGATCAACAAAACAAACTTATCTGATACACCAATATCTGATCAATTTGTATAGTTTTAATGAAGAAATATATTGGACAGAATCCATAAAATAGGAGGCAGATCAGCGAGTCGAGCTTCGGCAAAGCTGATTCGTTTAATGGGAAATGATACAATCAGCCAGTGAACTTTGGCATTCACTTGAATTTCGGATTTCTGATTTCTGGTTGTAAGCAAAACTCTTTGTGACCTTTTTACCCCGCCCTCCGCTCTAATCAACTTTCTTCATTAAACCTATTAAAAATGCTTTTGTGATGTTTATGCCCATCGAAAGGGTAAATATATTTTGTAATAACAAATACATAAACGCACCAATTGATTGGGTGCCCGCTCAAAAGTTTGCACAAAGCGGAAATTCAACAAAAAAAAAACGAAAATAAAAAAATAAAGCAAATATAGAGAGAGAAAAACATAGTAGTATTCAATTAGCTGAAACCTGTTGCTATAGATTCACGATTGCTAACCCCAATTCAATTTGCATTTACTGCTAGGTCCCCAAATACTCGGCGAAATTAAACGAAATAAAGCAAATACGACAAATACATTTAGACGTATACAAAGTAAATAAATAAACAAAATATTTTATAATTTCCCTTTCGCTTTATTTTCATTATTTTTGCGTTTTTTTTTAAATTTTATTTAGGTTTTTTTTTGTCCAGACCGAGCGAACAAAGGCGAAAACAAATTACACGCAAATACTCGTAATTTCGGCGAAAATGTTCACCGAGGGGAAGTTTGGAATGACAGCTGAGGGTCTAGGGGCTATAGGCTATGGGCTTTGTCAAGTGACGTTCCTGTCTCTGACTCGCTTCGTTAATGGCAGCGCAATTAATTCGAGCAAATCGTCTGTGAACCCTTTTTATGACCTCCAAGAGTGGCAACAATGGGCGGCACAAGGGGGGAGGGGCAATGTTGTCCCATCCATGGCTCACTACGGTGCTTCCCAAATAAAAATTCATTAAACGGCGCGCCAGCACTTTTGTTTGGCTTTTACGTTTGCTTTGAACTGTTTGCCACGAACATAATAAATGCGAAATAGGCGCACAACTGTAAAATTTGTTTAAATGCCACCCAAATTGATGCTCAATTTGTGCATGAATAGAATTTTCGCAATTTTTTCGGTGATACTGAAATAACTCTTAAAGCAGGCCAACTTCCGGCTCCACTTTAAGAATATTCTCAACATTGTGCCGCGAAAGGTCAAGGCTTTAAAGGAATTACGGACGCGAAGTATTTCATTTAATATCGGGAATAAAATGTATGAAATACTTAGATGTAATTTTAATTTATTATTGTCGTGATGTTGCTGAAATAAATAGAATTTGTAACTGAAATTTAAGAAATGAAAAACTGCGATATTACAATCTGCTTCTTTTATTTTATTTTTTCATTTATTTTGATTACTTATTTATATATATTATATTTTAATAAATCAGTGTTTTAAAACGACTAAAAATTTTCCTTCTTTTTTCTTCTATTTTTTATTCTATTCTAGCCTGTTAATTTTTAAAATTTTTTTTTGAAGAAGACTATATATAATTCACAAAATTCTTAATCTCATATATTTTTATGAATTCGTTTTGTATTTTTCTAGATTAGATTTCTATAGAATATATAATTGTATCTCTTTTAACCTGATTATGATTACTGATTAACTTGTAGAAAGGAAAAATCTTACAAGCAGCAACCAAAATGTTAGAGACTTTAAATCTTCGCATTTTAAAGAGTGATATGGCCAAGTTGAGCCCAATTGCTTATTTAGTGAGCGCTGTTGAAAGAACCCATTGGAAACAGCCTGCGGGACAGAAAGACCAATAAAATTCAAATGCCGAACTGAATGAATTTTTCCGACGCGAAAATACCTGAGAGCGAAGTGTGTTTAATGAGGGCCATAAAATCGAAGCGCCGGACCACTTTCGAGGCCCTTCAAAGACAATGCGCTCAGCGCAGAACAAGATCAAGAGCAGGAAAAAGAATGTGTAACAGGTGCGATAACAACAAAAACACTCGACTGGACAGACACTGGCAAGACAATGAAAATATAATGCAGATTATGTGTGGACTCTAAAACCCAATTGAGTTGAGCTGCACCAGGACATTATGTAAGATGTTGAGAACAGTTTAAAGCTACACAGCCCGAGTTGAACGCAAAACATTTTCTAATTTTTCGTGTTTACTTTGATATTTTCCCGACGCGACGGACGTAGTTTAAATCCTAAAGCGTATTCCTCAGAAAATTGAAAGCAGACCGAAAATAAAACAGACACAGAACATAAAAACAGTGACAGCGACCGAGGCCGAGACCGAGACCAAGACGAAAACAGAGTTGAGGCTAAAGACAAAAGTCTTCGGTCGGACTATGCAAATGTGCGACGAAGATGGGGCATGAAGCCAGTCCTACTAAGTGACTGAGAATGTACAATTTGTGGAGGAGCAGTGAGAACAATAAAAGTGCTAAATGCAATGTAAAAACAATTTAAGCTGCTTGCAAATGCTCGACTTTTGGCCAAACTGGCCAATTGTAATCCAAACTAAATTTAAGACGTGAGTTCTGCACTGCCAGAAAAAGTGGATGTTATTGAATAGAGAGACCAAGCCAAGAAGTTTCAAGAAGCAAGTGGCTCACCACACACAGACGCAGCTTCCACTTACTGTGTTGCAGAGCCTGTCACTGCGATGATGACTGACAAGTTTATCCTTTCTGGCAGTTGCATCTTTTCATTATGGCCACGTCAGGCTGGGGCCAACATGCCACTTGCTGGCTATCTATCTATGCTGCCTGCTGGCTGCTGCACACCAAATGGGTCAACGACCTGAGAGAACTGTGCGCTGGGCTCTTGGAAATCTACTTGTTGTAAGGGACTGGGCCTAGCCCTGCAGTTTTGTGCCGTGTAACGCTTATTGTTGCCTGCTGATGAATGCTTCATAGTCATCCTCTATCTGCCATCCATTCTGCCCATTCATTTGTCCTGCCTCTCCGCTCGCTCGCTCGTCCGTCTGTCTCGCTGCTCGTTGTCCTCGCGCTGCCCCGTTGCCCTTGTTCCATACCTATTACAACTTCAACTTTTGATACCCATCTGAATTTGCATTATTTTCTTTCGCTCTTCATTTCGCTGCTGCTGTTTACTGTCATTCTGATTTTAATCTTTACAGCCCCCGCTTCCAGCTCTCCTTCTCCCGCTCTCTCTTACGCGGTCTCGGTCTCGCGCCTGCTGTTGCTGCTGCTTCCGTCTTGCTTTATTTAGTTTTACATTTTTTCCACTTCTGGACAGTACATTTGTTGTTGTCGCTATATCTGTTCTGCTCTCATACCTGCCGCGTGCCCAAGCGAACAGGTTCCATTTCTTTAGCTGGCCGCTGCATTGAGCATTGTAGCCTTTGTTGTTGTTACTGTGTTCCCTCTTCCACTTACCTTTCCATTCGGATTTCATTCGCTGCGCCACGAGTTAAGTCTGAAAACGTATCCTAATTGGTATTAAAAACGCTGTTATTTTTTGCTGTCTTTATTTTGTATATTTGTATATTTGTTGTTATTGTTGTGCCTTGCGTAGTCTTTAAAAGGCGTATTCAAAAGAATTTTCTGCTCTTATCGCTTAAGCTCGTTTCAAATTGCATTCATCGCCCAACAACAAAAACTATACAAAACACAATCTCGAGATCTGTATAACATTTTCAGATTATATCGCTTCACATTTCAGATGCAAATCAATATCATACGGTTTTTGTTTGTTTGCCCATTAAACAAACATATCTTAAAGCCGTTTCATACAAATTATTTATGCAGCAACTGAAAAAGAAATTAATCACTTTATTAAATTAGAGCATTGTAGGTCAAATGCATAACATTATTTAAATTAAAATAGTTAAATTATACCATTATTTTAAATGAACATTAATAAAAGCCATTTTGTCATATTTTTTCACTTAATTTGACGTTTTTGACTGGAGTTTAAGCCATCGTCTGTTGTGTAGGTCAGTTAAACATTGGTAATCGTAACTATTATAGCATAACATAACAGTCCGAATTGGGAATAGAGTCAAGTTTAACATTAACAGTCTTGTGGCCGCAAAGCCAAGTTTGGAAATTATAATACCCATAATGCAATATGTACTGTAAAGTTCATTTTATTATTATTATTTGTGTGAGATATTCAAATATTCGGTAATTTGACTAATTGTACTTGACTCTTGCATGTCCGAAATATCCCCTTAAGCAACAACATTATTAATGTTATGGTTAACAGCTGCTCAGATAGCATCCACAAACATTCGGAAAAAATTTAGCAGTGAGAGCGAATCGTTAACAGCGATTGAGCGAAGGTAGCAGTATGTTAAGCTGTGTAGAAAGTGGAACCCATGGTAAAACTATGTCATTCGGTAACCGTTAACTTGAACACGAATATGTGTGTGTGTGTGTGTGTGCATTGGCGAGTCCACAAAGTACTTCCATGTAAATAGACAAATTAATCAGCGTTTATGCAAATAAAGCACATGCATGATATTAGTTACATTGCAGATTAATGGCAGACGATTATTTAGTGACACTTAAGGACTATGAATAATGGTTAACGATTATGCTAATGGCGACGACAACATTAGCGAATAACTTGAATAATTGAATTTAATGGGATATTGAAATATGTATAGTTCGGAATAGTACAGGTTAGTGTCCATTATAACTGACACTTATGTTTTAGTTTAGTTCTTCAGCATAACTTCCACCAAGTTGTATGCTTCGCCGCTAACAGAATGCATCTGCAACAGCGGGACTACGACTCTCGCAATGTTAATGGCGAACAGCGCATGCGAGCAACCCACAATCCACATTTTATGCTGTCTACAGAGCTCTGTTAGCTAACATCCGTTTGCGTTCGTTTTGTTCCAACTCAGTGTTGCCGAGAGTTTCAAGCGTTGTGGTAGTCGTAGCGGCTGACGTTGAATTTCACACAATAACCGATTCGCTTTCGTTTCTCGTACGTTTGTCGTCGTCGTCGTCGTCGTGTCAGTCGAAATCGTCTCGTGGTCGTATGTCCAGAAAGCTATTAAAAGATCCATAGCGGCAACCAGTTGACCAGTAGGGAGCAACGTGTGCTTCTCTTGCCCAAAAACACATCGGCTCCTTGTTGTTGTGCGATTCGATCTTTATCGGGTTTTTTGTCGACTTCTGATTTTGATGGCCATCCGTAGGCCCTCGAAATAACACTGAGAACAACGCGAAAATTTAAAGGAATTTAAAGCGCAAAAGTTTGATGCGAACGAACAATGCCAGCAGCGCAAGCACATTCAAGCTGCGGTAGCGAGTGTGTGCTTTTTGTGCCGTTAAATTGAATGCAGATTATGGATGCTGCTGCTGCTGCTGCAGCTGTTTCGCACACAAAAGCGTTATGATCGCATCTGTGTGAGTGTCTGTGTCAGAGTGCGAAATTGAGCAGAGTGCGAAAGTGTCAAAATATCGAAGTATTTAATTAGCTCTTTCGGGACTCAGCAAGGAGCAGGGAGAGAGAGAGAGATAGAGCAATCACAGGATACGGCCTAAGGGATACGGTTCCTTGGTTCCAGCGGATTACGACAAGGATTAAATAACAAAGTAATTTGCATATGTTGAAAATAAATTAAAATTATGAATGCCCATCAAGTTGGACAATACTAATTAAGCATTAATTTATGCCCCCGCAACTCCCACTCTGCCCGCCCCCAACATGTGCACAGCCCGCAGTTGGACGTCCGTCCGTGTCCATGTTTCGAGTCAATGAAATTTTTAATTGTGCACGCGTGTCGAAAGTGACCCCCAAAATCGGGGAGTGAGTGCGAATGAGTGTGTGTGTGTGTGTGTGTGTGTGAGTGCTTTACGGGGAGGAGGCAGACTGTCCTGCATTTCATGCCCCGTACTCAGTGCATGTTTCCCGCATATTCATCATGCGTATTTCAAGTCAACTTGCAGCCATTTCCCCCGACTGACCATTTTCCTCATGCCCCAATCCGATGAATGCAACTTTGCAGCGTGCGTGTTAAATTCCCTAAGTTGTTGGAGGAATTGTGCGTAAATATCTTTTTCATAAATATGCTTTAAATTAAGTAGTTCAGAAGGTGCAGTGAACTCTGGAGTTTTTTTATTATTATTTCCATTATCGAAACACTCAAATTTCGTGAAGAGTAATTCTTTTTCTCCAAAATTTGAATGGGGTTTTAATTAAAACTCCAGCAAACTTCAGCTTTTGTTGTTAAAAATTTATATTTACAACTTAAGATACTGACGTATTACTTTTTATTATTGTATGTGATTTTTAAATTAATCATTTATGATATTGATATTGCAGTTGATGCCTAAATTATCTAGCAAAATATATGCTAGTTGTGTGATAGTTTTGTTTGAATTCAAAAGCTGTTGAGTGGAATAAAATCTCCTCTTAGTTAACTGGAAATGTGAGACGTTTAAAGATTAGAATATAAAACTGTACTGTCACTCAGTTTATCTTCGATAAAAGTGGAAAATAGCGCATTTCATTTTATAATTATTGCCGAATTTCTATTGCCAACTTGGCTGCCCTAACTTGCAAAGGATCTCATCAACGTTAAACTGGATGATAAATCGCAGCCAAACAACTTGATTTCCATAGTTGAGCGATGTTGAAACGCGCGCTGCTTAGTTCACATCTTAATTTCAATTTCAGTATTCCACTTCAGCTCTCGCTACGTCTCAAATTAATTCCAGAGTCGTCCCTCTCTGCTCCCTCGCCGCTATGCTTCTATATTTGGTGTGTGCCACGCTCTGCTCTTTGCCACCAATTGTAGAACAACAGAGTGAAGCATTTGGCGCAGTCCATCGGCCTTTGCCTCTCACTCGCTGTGCGCTTTTTGTGTTGCGGTCAGTTTGACGCGTGCCGCGTTTTTGGTTCGCACGTGAAAAGGACATAACACACGCACACACACACTCTCTTGCGTGTGTGTGCTAAGAACCAAACACAAAAGCCAAAAAAAAAAATACAGAGCCACAACATTGAGTTAGAGAACGTAGTAGAGGGATTTGTGGAAATGGAAAATGAGGCGTCGGGCGTGGGGCACGAAGCACGGGGCACGTTGGCTCTTTGCGAAGTCCACGTTGACCTCGCGTCGCCTGCAGCGTTAATTTATAATTTACTGTGCTCACTGAAACCGTCGAAACGAGGCGGACCCCGCCAACACTCCGCAGCTGCCCCGCCACCCACTGCCTACTTTTATTATTATTATTTCTGTGCGTTCTACGCGCTTTTCCGTGGCGCGCTTTTCCCTGCCAGTCCTCGCCTCCCCGTCCTATCTTCATTTACAATCCGCCCATTCCATTCGCTCAGAGTTTTTGACTTTTTTACATTTGCCGTCGGCGTTTGGCGCTCTGACGCTTTGTCGCTGTCCTTGCTGTGGTTGTTATGCGTTGGTTGTTGGCGCCGCTATTGTTGTTGTTGTTGCTATTGTTGCGGTGTCCCTTCATTTACTGGTCCTGGTCCTGGTCCTGGTCCTGGTCGTGGTCCTTGTGTCCTGGTGTCCTGGCTAGCGGCTCCTTTTTGGTGTTGTGCCCGCGACAGACGCTTGTGAAAATTGCCTTTTCAACTACTCAGTGACATTTGACTTGTACTGTTGTTTTTGCTATTGTTGTTGTTCTTGTTGCTGTTGTTTTAGTGCCTTAATTTTGTTTTGGTTTTGTATGTGTTTTTTTAATGCCAGCGCTCTTTTTATGCACAGATTTCTGAATGCTGACCCCAGAAGCTCAGCAGCGACTGTTGCTCGTCCTTTTTGTCGCCGTTTTTTCTGTTGTTGTCTGTTGCGTTAATTAATTTGCAAATTTATTTGTTGAGATTAAAGTAAAAATAAAAAAAATAAATAAAGAGACGAGAGAAGCAAATTAGCCGAGAGTCCAAATAGACACATCATATGCATTAAGTTCTGTTTAAAAAGTTGGTTGCCAAATGAAGTGCAGGTATTGTAAAAAGAAGCATTAAAAGAACAACTTGTGTGCTGTTGCAAGGTATATATTTCAACTGATATTAGGAAAATATATACGATCAAAATGAATAACTACATCTCAATTTTTAATTTATCTTATTGTTCATAAATACATTTTATATTCAAAAAATTGAACTAACTATTTTTTTATGATAATAATATTTTAGTTTAAATAAATTTAATTACTATTGTTCATAGATTTCGATATATGTAGCAAAAGCTTTTTTTGAATTGTCCACTGTTCGTTGTCATTTTAAAATTAGATAAAAATAGTTATATCAAATGATACAATTTCATGGCAATGCGTCGCTCGCCTACTAGGGCTTAGATAAATAATATGGATGATTTATGGCATCTGGTGAGGTGAATTTAACCCGAATTCATCTTTTTACGCAGAACGCTTCAATGGCAGCAAAAAGCCCTCAAAATATCTGCTAATAAATTCCATTTCCTTATTCAAGCAGAAGTAAAAACAAGAGTAAACGCACACGCACACACATACACGTAAACAAATTGAGGAAAAGCCAGTGGAAAGCATTTGCCTAACGGCCATTAATCGCTCATTTTTCGCATAAACAAAGAAAGCGCCTGACGATGTTTGCCATGCCAAAACAAAAGCAACAACGCATAAACAACAGCAAAAGCAACAGCAACAACGAGAATGTTGTTACAAACAGCTGTTGGACGTTGTTGTTGTTGCTGTTGCTGTTGCTGTTACTACTGTTGCTGTTGCTCAAGTGTTTAACTTTTGGTTCACTTTTGAGCACCGCAAAAACCAAAATAAACTTCGTCATTGTGTTGCGACAAATTTTGAATGGAAAATGTCGATGAAGTTGTTTCACTGCCGCCTGCCCAGAAATGTGGCTAATAAAAAAAAAAACAAAAACAAAGCAGAAGTACAAAAAAAAGTAAAGAAAAATGGCATTCAGAGCGTGCACACGAATTTAAAATTAAATAAACAAAAGAAAAAAGTAAAAAGTAAAAAAAGCCAAAACTCCCGAATGTGCAATTAAAAATTTTACAGTCATAACTTTTTATTATTGTACATAATTCAGTTCTCCTTTTAATGCACAGTGTGGCGCATGCTTCCCCCATTTCGTTTCATTTCATATTCTCTTTTTGCTCCTTTTTCCAATAAATTTGCTCCCCCTGACGCTTCCATTCTTTTTGGGGGGACTGGGAAATTAATTTCATTTTCGCAAGACAAATTGCATTAAATTTAACCGAGTTTATGTTTATTTCATAATTATTTTGTTGCAAATACATATAAACTGTTGTTGCTGTTTGTTTTTTTTTGGTATTTTTTTGTTTTGCACATTTTCTAACGCTTTGTTGTGATTGTGATCACAGTTGAAGTCAGTTTCATTTCAATGTGCAAATGAAAATAGTTTTATAGCAACAGTCATAAAGTTAATTTAATTTCAAATTGCTTAGATTAAATCCATCAGGAATGATTTAAGATAAACACTTCTGCTCTGGCTCAAACTTTGGGCACTTAGGTTGCACATATATTTCGCAATTACTTAGATTGATAACCATCTGAAATACGATGTGCTCTTAAATGTGCTTATATTAATTAGTTCTAATCTAAATCTAAACAATTTAAACAGAATTTTAAAGTACATGCATATATGTAGTTTCTGAGTGGAGTACAAATTCATTTGCGATACGACTGTGTGTGCATAAATGTAGATCTCGCAGTTGTCGGGCAAATGGGGTTATCCTTGGGGAGCCTTGGGCTCGACTGATGTCTCACACATGTCTCACATTATCCTGGGCTCGTAAAACTTCCTAACAACCTATAATTGTCGCTTCGACTAAATAATGCATAAATAATAAAACTCCTGTCGACAGCAAACACCAACAACTACAACAACAGCAAGAACAATACTAAAACTAAGCGCAACAACAGACGCAAGGCGGGTGGTAATACATTAACTTGGTTCTCCGAGGAAAGGGTGAGGGAGAACTGTACATAGGGATTGGGATTGGGATCGGGAGAGGGATCGGGAGCGGGATCGGGATTGGGAGTAGCGACGAGGAAAGGGCGACGGGCAACCGGCAACTGGCAACTGGCAGTGGCAGTGGATTTGTCAGCCAACAAAGTGAGAAAACCGCGACATGGAGCATAAAAAATGCATAAAACGAGGACAAAATAAAGTCATAAAGTAAAAATTGCTGAAAGAACCGAGTCCCGAGACCCATAGAAGAGCACAAAAATATATAAAAATAAACCGAGAACGGGAACGAGAACGAGAGCCAGAATAAGACCGAACGAAAAGAAAGAAAGGAGTGTAATCTGCTCGCATGTTGCACAACCAAGCGGCATGAGTTTGGGGTACGTAGGTGTTGTAATGGACGTCTACTACGTGCAGCTTTGTTTGTTGTGGTGAGACTTGTTTGAGGTTTCAATAGGTCATAATTCACGCCTAGTCCCTTTTCACCTCCTCCGACCCATCGTTGTTAGGCGCCACCCAAAGGGATTGCAAATGCTCGACGATGGGGAGCGAGGGGGTTCTTACTAGGTGGCATGCAGATGACGTTGGCGCCACACTCCACATATATGTATGTATGTATGTATGTATGTATGTATATGTGCGAGTGGTGTGAATGTGCACAACCAATATTATGAATGTGGAACAAGAAGAAGCCACTGTTGAATGCTATGACGCAACATCATGTGCACCGTGGGATCTATTACACTGCGTTACCATTACAAACATTAGATAAATTATTATAAAAATAATGACTATATTTTATATTTTAATTTAATCTCACCTTAGACCGTGGATCTCTATATGCATGTGGTGCTTAAGCTTGGCAATTTAATTCAATTCGTTCAATAATTTTTAATAGTTCTTGAATTAGATTATTTAGATTGAGTTTAGCAACCAATAATTTCCCTTTCTGTTAACTTTCTATTTTTAATTATAAAGTCAAATCCTGATCTTAGATAACCATTTTATTTCACAAAATATACAAATTAAATAAAGACGAAAAAATGTCAATGTTAAGAATAAATTCTGAAAATATTATCAAATGATATTAAAACTTAAAGCAGAAGTTAAGTGCGTAAATCAATACCAGGAAATGTAGAATACTTATTGATTCTTGCCACACTTGAAATAAAGTTTTTTTTTGTATTCAAAAGAATGAAATACTGCAATTGAAATTGCTGCTATAATAAATGGGTACTATGATTATTTGTTCGCTTCACTTTACTTGCTTCACTGTGGCAACAAATTAATTGTTGTTGCTGTTGGACCGCCTTTAATAATTGACGCTCTGTTGTTTCGATGGCAAAGTGTAAAAGCCAAAAGCCCCAAACCAGCTGCCGACAAAGCGAAGTGGGGAGTGGCTTAAGCAGCTGGGGCACGGAGGCGGAGGCGGAGGTGTTGTGCAATAATGGAAATAAGAACAGCAAACATGTGGTGTTGCATTCGTTTTGTTGCTATTGTTGCTACTGTTGTTGCAACTACTCCACATTGCCGCAGTTGTTGTTGTTAGTGTCGCTTGTTTTGTTATTAGCATCCGCTGTCCCTGCAAAGCCAACTGCCCCTGGCCTTGCCTGTTGCTTGCTGCCTGATGGGCCATCTTGCCACACAACTCTTCAGGCTTCGCCATCGTGGCTATCCTTTCCATATCGCGTTGCCTCTTCGCCGGCTGTGTGCATTGTGCAAATTTGTTTGGTCCGCTGTGTTTGTTTTTGCATTAGCTGTGGTCTGTTGCTCCCTTCGACTCCCCGCCCTTTGCGTCATTTACGCCACTGTCCTCTTCCTGGCTAACCAGTTGCCATCTACGTCGGTTTTTGCCTTCTTTATGGCTGTTAACGATGAAAAATTTGCGCGATGTGCGTGACCCACCGCCTGGGGTTCCCATTCCGTTACCACTGCCCGCTCCATCCATATCTGCTGCCTCATCTCGAGCTCCCGGCTTAACCAGCCGGCAGCCTCTTCGGCTTGCGTGTTGTTACGTGTTTTTCTGTGCATATGTCAAAGTAAGCCTTGTAGCCGGAGACACAACGCAATATAAACTGTGCACATGAGAAAATACCCCTTCATTTTGCCACAATGGATGTTATGAGCGAAGATATTTGACAACAGAGGTCTAACGTAAGAAACGCCGTTGGTTCACAGAGCGCATTCGAACTGAATTTTGTACGAGAATAGACATGGGTCATATTTTCCCGGCGGACAGTCAATATATAAAAATATCGTATTAAAAAATATGCAGTAAAGAACGAAAATATGGTGTTCTTATTCGCAGTTAAACAAAATTAATTAAATTAATAAAATAAAATAATAATAATAATAATAATAATAATAGTAAAAAAAAAAATAATAATAATAATAATAATAAAAATTATTATTAATAATATAATAATAATAATAATTTTTATACAATTAAAACAACAACTACTACTAATAATAATAATCATAATAATAATAATAAAATTAATAATATTGATAATAATAATAATAATGAAATGAATCTGTGTACAGAATGTATTTTTTTTTCGAATATATATATTTTTAAGAATTTATTTTTATAAATTTAAAATATGTAGTTTACTTTTCTTATGTTAAAATTCTGAGACCCAAGTTTAGCAGCAATTGGAACTTCCTTAAATAAATGCATAAATAAGGCTGGACATATTTTCCTCGAAAGCTGTACCAATCTTGTTAGACTTACTACACTACAGGGTAGCTTAATACAAAGTTATATATTAGTTGTCTGTCTACGAGTTACGAGGCATTTCTACTTGTTGTCGCCAATGTGGGTTAAAGTTAATCTCCATTAGTGAGAGACCGGGGGCTTGGCTGGCGTCAGCTTTAGGGTTGTGTGCGGACGCTAAGTTAAGTTAGGGAACTTTTCCGTAATGTCCAAAGTGCCGACGCCGACGACGACGACGACGACGAGGATGACTGCGCTGCGCCCAAAGTGGTCTGTGGTTGTTTATGTGTGTGTGTTATTTACAGGTATTACGGTGGTTGTTGTTTGCTTGTTGTTATGTCGGGTAGTTGTTGTTGTTTTTTCTGGTTGTGGTGGTGGTTGTAACACGGCATACGCATCATAATTCAAAGTACATTACCGTGGGGCCGGTGCAAGGGGAATGAATGGCAGTTAATGGTCCCTAGATAGGGTTCACGTGTTGCTGCCGATGTCCATTTACTTAAATAAAATCGATAGCTTAACTAAGTGTTCGCTTGTTAATGATATTTTTTGTGTGCTTGCAGCACAAATCGGAAATGTAATAGTGCTCTCCGATTGTAAACTGTCGACGATGTCGACGGCTCACATGCGGTAATTAAAGCGAAAAGATAAAGTTGCCAAAAATCCAATTAATTTCACACGACAGCCAATTAAGTTGACAGTCATCTGGCAAGACGCCCACTTGCCACTTTGCCACTTGCCACTATGAGTGGCAAGCGCAGATCCTGTTCCCAAAACACTGCGCACGCAAAAGGCGCGTTGGTAATTGTATTCCTCCATAAAACGTCAATTAATACACAACCACACAACCCCCCCCCTACACACACACTCTCATCCGCCCAATCATCGTAAGTTTGTCTGTGGCACGTGCGTAGGCCATGAAAACCGCGAAATGTAGCGCAGCCAGGCAAAAGTCCTTCTGCTCAATAGCTTCTCTCCACCTAGCGATGTCAGTGCCGCCCTCTCGCTTACAGCGGGCCACATTTCTTGTAGTCAAGCACAACCCTATATGTATTTTTACAGGAAACACGAGAGCGGGCCAATAAAACATGTTTTAACCACTGGCTCAGCCCTGTGCCCCATTGGCACATGGACTGCAATTGGCGCATGGCCCGCCACAGCAACTCTCTGGCGGCACATTTGAAAATAATTTTCCCAGCATTTTGTAATCCATTTGAAATACGCAAAGGATCCATAGACTCGTGTGTATGTGAGTGGCATGCCTGACGCACCTTTGGCTCGTTGCTTGGCATTTTTCCCGTTAAATCCCCATGAGTTTCACAGCAGCAGCGACTGCTCTCTTTTCTCTTACGCTCGCTACAACAAAAATCACGGTTTTTTCGTTTTGTAAACAATGTGACAGACGAACGGCATGAGGGGAGGGGGCAGGTGGGGGGAGTGAGACGTGCTAGATAATTTTGGAGCACAGTTGGCATGGGTTCGATGCCATTTATATAAACAATATCCGTAATACCGTATATTGTATATACATGTATTTTTTATGAGTTCCAGTTGTAACTACCCTGCACAACAAGCGCTTGAGGGTATGCACACATTTAGAGCATAAACAATAAACGACTTTACTACGATTTTTATTTCTAACGTTGCAGGGTATAGCTTAGTCAACCACACTACAGAGTTAACAGCAGTCCATATCGAGGCTCCTTATCCCCGAAGGTGGCACGATATTGGCTTTTTACTATTAATTAAAAAAATGTCTGCTGAAATAATAATATATATAAATTTATTGGCAAATGTTTTCGTTGGGAAAACAGTGGGAATGCTGTGAATTGTTTTGTTTTCCCGTTGCATTTTCCATCACAAATATTTTCACAATGGAAAATTTCATGCAATTTGAACTTATTTGCTTTTCATTTTGCAATATACACAAATGCAACATGTGAAACGCAAAATTCCTCTGTTGATGCACTTTTAAAGTTTTTGTGCATTTTGTGTGCAACAAAATTTTTGCGGCTGACCTCAGCAGAGAGCAGAGAGCGTCGAACAACCGCCCATGACAATGCCAGGATATTTTTGAAAGCGTTTTAAAGCCAATGTTCGGAATGCTCTGCTCTTTGATTTGTGTGTGTGGCTTTTATTCGAGGTATTTTTGTATTTTATTTGGCTTCAAACTTGCAAGAAAAGTTTTAAATTTTTCGCTTTTGTCAGAAATTCATTAGGCAAAATGTTTGCTTAGCCAGCAACAGCAGCAGAGGCAAAAGACACTAGAGCTCAGATCCTTGAGCAGCGCACAAATTTAATTAATTATCTCGACCGCAGAATTTAAACTTGATTTGATGTGGTGTAAGAATGGGGGGAGAGAGAGAGAGAGAGAGAAAGAGAGAGACAGAAGGCCACAGTCCCATGGAATTTCAACTTTATTTCAGAATAAAATATATATGAGTATTTATTTAAAAAAGAAAAGGGGAAAAATATAGGAAGAAATGAGAACGTGACAAATGCTGAAGTTATGCGAAAGCGTGGCATTAAATATTAAATTCAATTATTTAAATGCCAAAGTCGACTCCCATTCGACCAAAACGATCCGCTAAACACTTGAACCCATTACTCACGAACAAAAAGACAGAAAAAAAAAAAAAAAAAAAAAATAAATGAATGAAGAGACAGCGAATATTCATATATAAAAGGCTGGCAAGAAAATACTTCAAGTGGCAAAACAGAAGTTACGTGAAATGAAATGAAAAGACGTTGAAACTGAAACTGAAACAGAAACAGAAACAGAAGCTGAGCAAAGTAACCTCTTTCAAAGGAAATTCCCTGTAGACTCAAGTGGAAACAAAATAAAGAATAAGTGCTTATTGTTGTTGTCGTTGTTGCTGGTGCTGTTGCTGCTGCTGGGAGTTTGTAACGCGAAACGAGCAAAAATAGAAGTAAGATTCTATTATTAACAATGCGCGCCGTTCTGAGGGGACGTGCAGATATCCTGGCACTTCATAAACAGCGGCAGAAGGACGACGTCGTCGCCGCTGAGGAAGACGAGAAGAGCAATATGAAACAATGACAGCCAACAATGGACAGCACAACAACGACAACGACTATGACGACGACGAGGACGATGAGGACGACGAGAACGATGAGGACGGGGACAACGTCATCATCTTTAACAAAGTGTTGACATCTTTTTGCTCATTCATTGTGCGCCTGCAAGTTTGCCATGGTGTCCTGCTGTCTGCCACAGACTGCTAACAATCCTTGACTAACGCTATGCGTCCTTTTTAATTAATTTCACTTACTGCAACAGCAGGAGTGTTGGCTTCCCATCCACCCACCTTCCTCCTCGCACCACCCAGCAGTAAAACAACAACTACCCGTAGAAGCTGTGTCAATCTGATGTCGAGTCTCGTCCATCCTCCCACAACATATATTAGTGTAGTTCTGCTGTGAATGCAGTTTATGGAATAGTCCAAGACTTGTAATTTGCTTTAGCTCGTGCAGATTCTGTTCATAAATTTGTTTGGCGTCACGTTGTCCGCTTTTGGCGCAGTTTACCTCAAGCTGTGGCGTGTGCATAGAGATCATGTGAAGCGGGCTGGAACCCGGCAAGTCAACAAACATCGCTCAACTCAGAGGTAGCAGCAGCCAAATCACTTATGCAAATTGGCTTGGTGTGTGTGTGTGTTGAATCTTCGAGATTGTTTGGGGAAAATTTTAAGGCAGCCTTAAAGCAAGTTAAATATAATTTCGCTCAGCATTGAACAGTGAACTTTTCGGCGAGAATGCGAATTTCAATGGCCGTCTGCTCCTTGGGGAATTTCAACTCCAATCACTTTGTCCAAATCTTCTTCTATGCTGCACATTGTAGTGCAAAGAACTCGTAAACAATTGGCCGTCTATTTGGTCGGCGGATTCGACGGAGCGCCAGAGCAAAAAGGCAGCAATTGTTTTCGTACATTTAACATCCGCACTTACCAGCCTCACATAATTCTGACGGAGCCAACGCCGGCCTTAAACCCAAATTAAATACCCATGTGCTGCTTCGACGTTCCTTGCTCCTTGCTCCCTGCTCCCTGCTCCCTGCCTGCCACTGAGTTATGTTGCTGCTGTTTCGGCCTGATGCGTGGGTGGCAGCAAACACTCAGACCCGCATCCAGTCTCCGACTCGTGCCCAGTAAATTTGAGTATATTTACACGTACTGGGAATCGCAGGGATATATATATATATATATATGTATATTATATGTATATGTATATGCATATGTATATGTTTGTGTGTGAGTATGTAGGCTGCTTCGGTTCATGCATGAAAATTAGATTTTCAGCCAACAGGTTTCCATTATTTGGCAATGTCTTCGTCTCCATCTGCAGCTCCAACTCAATTCGCCATCTATGTACACGGAGACTACGCATTTCGCTTTGCATAATACATAAATATTTTCTATTTGCGCTAGGATTCAATGGAGGGTGGCAGCCTCACCTCCCTGCCACCCGAAATTTGTGCTGGCTGCTCTGAGGTCTCGGGTCTCAAGTGGCGCCAATAGGCATAGCATAAATAAGCAAACGTTCTGGCGTGCCTCCCTGGCAGTTATCCTTGCGTCTGTCTGCCACTCACACATTTACCATTCAGACATCATTCATGCGAATACTGTGTGTGTGTGTGTGTGTGTTTGGGTGTGTGTAGATTGGAGGCCTGCCTGCCAGCCTGCCAGGCTGCCAGGTGCCAGAATGTAGGTGATAGGTGGCTGATGATGGCGATGGCGATGGTTGGTGCTCTGTGGTGAGGCAGGGGTGCCAGCGACTTTCGTTTTTATTATTTATGTTACTCATTCGACTCGTATCCTGCTTGTTGATTGCTTTGCGTACACGTGTAGTTTGTGGCTCTCTTTCCTGCCCCTATTTTACCAATTGGAGCCCAGCCGAGCCGAGTCGAGCCCACAACAACGTCCTTGCAGATGGCTTGAGCCTTTGTTTGAGCTCAACTGTGTCTCGTCCTCGTGTGCCAGCCGTCGTCATCGCCTCGACGCGCTAATATTATGAATGGCAACTCATGCATTGTAGCCAGTTGCCAGCTCCAGTTGCTTCGCTTGCCACTCGCGGTAGTTGCTTCTCCCTGCTTCTTTCTGTTTCTGCTGCTGCTTCTGCTTTTGCACATACAAAAAATTGTAGCCTTAGACGAAGAATGAACTAAAGTTTAACAGGGGCGGTTCAAGCTGTGACGACGGCCCAAAATATTAATATTAGTGCAGTACATTATCTAACATCATCATTCTGCTTTGACATGCTTTGATACCTTGTTGTGTAATCAGATTAAGATCCCACAAAACTCAAAGAATGAATCTGAATCACATTATTATATATTGGTGAATAACTTTGAACAGTTTTTACAATTATTATGTAACAATTTGATTTGCTTTCCCTAGTTTTACCCAATGGGAGTGTTTGTCAACGATCCCGTGTTTTTCGTGAAACGACCCAGATCCCAATGATGGCTTCTCTGTTTATTCTCTACACCTGTTAAAGTGTCAATGGTAATGTGTGTGTATGTGTGGGCGTGGGCGTTTGTTTGCTTATTTGTTCTTGTGTTTGTGTTGTAGCTAATGCTGGTGAGTTTGAGAAAATCTTGCGAAATTGCTGCAAGCAGAATAGAGGAAATAAACTAGAGCATGTCGAGGGGAAAGTTCACCCTAGACGGGGGACGAGCAGCTCGTTGGAACCTGATTGCTACTTAAATCTTTGTATTTACTTCATATTAAACAATATTTCACCTGGCCACACTACACAAGACGACTCCCCAACCACCAAGAAATGTGTGTGAATGACAGCAACACGCCCCACCAAACTCGCTGTGTTTACTCTGTGCATTCATATTCGGTTACATTCGGCCTCCCCCAGTTTTTTCAGGCAACTCTACGGCAATCCTGACTATTTGTTAAAAAAAAAAAAGAACAAAAAATTGAGGTCAATTTGTATTGTCATGTTGAAAGGTTGACAAAATTGTTCACTCCCTCCCTCTCTCTCTGACACACACACTGTCACTTTCAGTGCCCTTTTTGTCATTCCTTCGACGCCAAGCGTCTGCCCAGCATTCCTTGTTGTTTAATATTAAAATAAATATTTATTTATTTATTATTTACTCGGCCCCCGGCATTGACCAGCAAACCTGGTCATTTGGCAGCTCCGAGCGGGACTTGCGGGACTGTGACTGTAATCTATCAAAAATATTGCTCCCATGCTGTGCCTGTCGAGCACTGAGTGCGCTTCCAGGCATTTTTAATATTTAAATAGTTGCCATCAAAATGATTACATTAGTTCGGCAGGGCCATGCATTCCAAATGACTCATTTTTCCAGCAGCCTTTTCCATTTTCTCGTTCGCTGGTATTCTTGCTGCTGTTTTAGGGCCAAAGGCATTTTTGTATGTGCTTTCAGACTGTTGGCTCAACTCTTTAACTAGTCTTGATGATGTGTGCTGTGTGCAGTGTGTACAAGAAGCTAACAAAATACTCAATGTTTACATGGTTTAAATTGGGTGCATTGTTAATTTTTCATGCCACATCCCTAATCTTATTTAATTTGTGAAATATTTCAAACAAATATTTCCAGATACATTGATTAGATAGCCCTGCATCACTCGATTTGAAATCAATAGCTGATTGCACATGCATTCGCATAAAAGCTACAAGCATATCAAGTTTTGACAGTCCTGGCAAATTACGTTCGAAATGTTTAATAATATTGCGAATGAAACGAGCAAAAATATGTTGAATTCAATGCAACATAACATTCGGCTACGAAATTTTACATGCATTCTTTGATTCATTACATTTGCAATTCAATATTGGAATGCTTGTTCCTTTTTGTTGGTATTGCTATTGTTTTTGTTATCGTTATTGTTGTGACTCTATCCTTCTTGTTGTCATGCATAAATGAAAACTAATTCGTGAAAATGTTTTGTTTCCCATTTTCTATTTACAGTGGCGCACAGCAGTGGCAAAAACCAAATGCAAATCAAATCGAATTGAATTGACGCAAAACCACACACACACACACAAACACAACCAACAAACACACACATCGAGATAGAAAGTGATAGCACAAGTGTAAGAGAAAGAGATAGAGAGACAAAGAAGGATGCAATACGATGAGAACAATACACGCATCAAGTCGAAAAAGTTTAGCGAGTAACTCGGAAAAGCTGTCTGGCGCAATGAAAAACTTATGAAAAACGCTAAATTAACAACGGCAAAGCGAAAAGTTTGAACTCACACACACCCACATACATACACAGAGCCATTCATACACTTACGCACTCATATCCAGGTCCCGGCGAGGACTTGTCGTCCTGTCAATAAATAAGGCAGCCAAATAAGAGTTGAAAATCATCGATTCGAAACTGAGGCAACAGCCCGCTTCAACCTGCTGCAGAAGGAGAAGAAGGCGCAGCGCGCAATTGGCACAATGTGCACGAGTTACAAAAGCAACAACAACAACAACAACAACGACAACAACCACAACAATAACAGGAGGAAGGACCTCGACGTCTATCCACTTATGTGGCTCTCCCTGGCTGGATTCGTCTTGACGCTAGGTGTGCCTGGCTGCCTAGGGGAGCAGCACCCGGCGACTGCTGATGAAGGTGAGTGTTGCAACCTTTTTACCACTGATAGGGTTACGCACACAACGGTGTATCGATCCACATGCATACATAAAGTCACACTAAAACACACACAGACATACATTCTGACAAGTATCTCGTGCGGAAACCCACACGCAACGAAGGGTGGCGGCGGTATAAATAAAACATTCGGAGCCATTGACGGAATTGCGTCGAAACCTCAATTGAAAAATAAACAGCGTAACCACAAGAACACAAGTCAAAATGTTTTGAAACGAAAATGGAAGTGGGAAATGGAAATGTTGAAAAGTGCGCTGGGTAACCGTATCAACCCGATACCGAACCCGAGCCCAAGCTGACTAAAAAAAAAATACAAATGAAAAAATAAAGAAAGAAAAGTAATTTAGCCATTAACACTTTAGTGGGTAGTGCGCTTTGTGGGGTTGCACTGTTTTGTTGAAAGTTCGGCATTGAATACGCGTTCCTTTAAAAAAAAAAATCGTAATGAAAATTACATTTTGAGAGAGTTCAGTTTTTTGTATATTGACCCGAAAGTAAGTTGTCATAGCTAAAGCACTCAAATTGAATTGTATTGATACATTTTCAGATCAAATTTGAGTATATTGAGGACTTTAAAATTGTCATTTTAAATATTTGAGATGACGGTAAATTCAACCCCAATTTCAAAATATTTACCATGTTTACCGACACCATTCTGTACTGACTCATTTAGGTATTAATTTTTTACTCATCTCCAAATATTTGAATATTGAACCAGATATCCTACGCTATCCACTTCCACATCGATATCGCTCAACAGTCAAGGGTGGGTAGTTACAATTAAGTAAAGGTCAGTTTGAGCAAATGTTTGTTCCTGAGTGCAGATAAATAGTTGGAAGTAAAGGTCAGGAGTGCTGAGCATGCAACGATTTGATCCCTTCGATTTAAATCGATTGAAGTTAAGGAAAATGTCATTGGGTTTTCCGTTTGGGTTTCGTCTCTCCGTTGAAGTCGGTCATGTTGGTTCATTAACGTTTACTGTGATTATGCCTGCCAGTCTGCTTGTTGGCTTTTTCGTTTGTGTATTTTGAAACAGAGGCGTAACCTTTCAGGCCAAACATCTGGCATCGAAATTCACTCACACACTACACACGCACACTCACACGCACAAACACATTGCACCGTTAATTACTAGGGACTGGAAAATAGAAATGCACTTTCTGAGTCTGGTGCTCGTAATGTTGCGCTTGGATGGCAAAGCAATTCGTTGCTGGCAACTGCAACCTCGTTGACCGAGGGATGCAGTTGCGGATACGGAATTTGAATGTGAAAGTGGATGCAAGTCAGACGTCATGGAAGTGAAGTAGGGGGCGATTTGTAAATTTTCATACAAATCGACTCTCGAATTTTCCCCCCCAGCACACCACCAACTCCCGAGCAGAGCGGTCCGAATTGTGCCATGTGTAATTGGATTTATGCTGATGGTGACAAACTGTGACACTCATTCGATCCTTAGCAGCCATCGCAGCATTAAAAACAGTTGTGTCGCTTTGTTATCGCTGCTCTGCTCTTTCGCCAGCCCATCATCAGTGTCAACTTCATCATCGACATCATCGTCATCATCACGATTATTGTGATTATTGCGATGAGCGTCAGCCAAATGTGATTTAAATTTGATTATTCTCAATTATATTGTAACATGCATTTCATTTCATTTTCGATTTCATTCTTGGAATGCTCAGTTTCATTCTCCCTCCCCTAAGTTCACTCTTAACCCCGCGCAACCCCCCAACCATGTTTTTTGACTTTTCCTGTTTGGGTTCGATTCGAATTCGTTTTTGTTTTGTTTTTTGTTTCTGTTCCATGTTTTCTTTTATTGGTTCACTTGAGTGGATTTTGATGCCTGAGCCTCTCTTCGGACGGTTGCATTTGTTTGATTGAAATTGATTTGGTCTCGCTGGGGATTTGCGCAGACTTTCTATACACATACATATATGTAAGTTGTTGTTTCCCTTACTCACTGCTGTTCTTTTGCAGAACCATAACCATATTGTAGTATTATTTTCAAGTGCTCAAGTTGACTTCACTGCGGCTTAAGTGTTAAAGTTATAAGCAGTCGCCGTTGCCGCCGCTCGCCGTCGTCGTCGCAATCGCAGCTCCAGTTTCATTGCCCGCTCTTACGAGTGTATGATTTTTTAGCACTCCCGACATATGCCCCATGCCACACAGATTATGTTCTCTACATTTCCATTTGGAGGATTATGAAGTGCTTGTGTGTGGGAAGAGCCCGGCTTTCTCAAGGCATTGAATGAATTTGTCATTATCTTAATTATAAGTGCATCTTGAGAACACTCAGCTCCTCGTTTCCCCCACTCAACTAAGAACACACTTATTCTCATAATTAGATGAGATTGTTTTCTATCCATGCCCAACTTCAATTAGCCGCACGGAAAGCCAAACAAAACTATGAATGAGTCCCCAAAAAAGGCATTCAATTCATGTAAATACGGTTGTCCTTTTTTACTGTTTGCAGGTTCGAGGTCAATTCGATACCCAACTCAATTCACAATTCTAAACAACCCGCTGGCGTTGCTATCTAATCAAATATTCAACCTTTTTTATTTTGCTGAACTGATTTCATGACTGCGATAAGCAAATATCTGCCATTCCCCGACAAATTACTTGTTAACAAGTGCATTTTAATGCGAAACAAAAAAAAAACCTCACTGGCGCCTCGATTTTTGCTTTTAGCCAATTTGTGGCATGTGTTTAGACGGCCCGCTTTGTGTGCTGCATATATGTGTATGTAGTAGCCGCAATTGGAGTGAATGTAGCCAATAAAAATAAAAACAGGCCTACAACTGTTGTAGTTGACTATGCTCCCTTTTCTAGTGTGCGACCAATTGGAATAGAAAATTGGCAGGGTTTTTTATGCTTTGGCTCGCTTTGTGTTTGCCCACAGTTTCGTTTCAGTTGTGATTGTGGCCCTTTTTTCGGCTAAACGTACTTCGTAATGTAATTTGAACATGCAACAAAGTATTTGGCGCGATTTTTAGTCTCGACAATTGCTGCAGCAATTATATATGTTATGGTGTATGGAAGTCGCAGGAAATGTGAAAACTTGGCAATTGCAAAGGTCTGTTTGTAACTGAAGCCTCTGGTGAGTTTTTTTAATTTTTAAATATTTCTCGATACTTCCATAAAATTGGTAATGATTCCATTCTTAAACAGTGCAAAATGAAAATGAACGATAAGTTGCTTGGCAACACCCTTTTCCACAATGCAATTGGAAACTTTTTGTAATAAGCGTTTCCTGCGAATTCCACAAAATGAAATATATAAATTTCCTTATAATGATTTGCGCCGAATTCAGTATCAATGCGGTAACGAAAAATACAAAACCCTCAATAAATACAAGAAATACATTCTGTGTGTTGAATGTATACATGTAAATGGCTGACGTTTTGTTTTGGAGTGAAAACAAGTAAATAAATATCGCAGGAGCTAAAGTATTTGAAATAAATAATAAAAAGAAAACAACAAAAAAACACGAGCAAAAAAAAATAAATAAAAATACAGAGTAAACAAAAAATGTGTGTGTAAAGCGCAGATGTTTTCACACAGAAATAATCCATTAATTCAATAAATGCGTAGCGGATATTTTTTGTCGGTTGGTCAGAAAGAGTCTTCTGGTGTCCTTTTGCAGGCAACTTCGAATGTCAAATATTTGTGGAACAATTTGTAAAAATGTTGTTAGCGTTTTGCCGCAGCTGAGGAGCATCCTTTCCGCTGCTGATGGAATCCAAAACCCTTGACGGCGCTAAGCGCGAAGACAAATAAACACAGTGTCCTAGCGGATGTTGCTGCTCATTTTAATCCCAGCGATTCGTGCTCCCAATATACATATATGTACGTATTGGGAAAAACCCATAAAATACACATAGGATTTTCAGACCCTTTGCCCTTTGCGTTTTGCACTCGAAGAACAGAAGCTAAGCAAACAGCAGCAGAACATGGCGGCAAGTACTTGAAAAATTACCCACCCGCAACAATATCCTGTGAATGGATATGGGATATGTGAATGGATTGCTGCGGCCTTTGACGCTCTGCGGCATGCATGAAAATGCAGAAAAGCCAGAAATATTTTAAAACAAATACGTACGCAGTGGGAAAAACCAGAGCGAATGTGAGGAAGCGGGACAGTGGATAGACGTGTTCCGCTCAAAAATCAATGGTCTCAATTTTAAACCGCTCGAATTTCACGTTTCATGTTTGGCAGCCACCTACAGATGTACCTGGATGTGTGTATATGTGTGGTGTGTGTGTGGGTCAATATCTATGTGTACGTGTGTGTGTGTGGGTGTATGTGTGTTGATGCGGTCAAGGCAGAACCCTGGCTTTGACAGCGCGCCTGTTCACCATGTGCTGCCGCCTGCGGATTCCCAATTGAGGATTGCGCATTGGCGTCGGATGCCTTCTCGATTTGCAAATTGTAAATTGGCACTCGATGATTTTCGATTTCCCAAACTGAATGATGGCCATTTCGGCATAAAGCGAGGGTCGTTTGTAAACAAAGCGATAAAAGTTAAATAATTATTTACATCTGGTCAAAGTTCGCTTGTTTATTTATTAGCATTTTGTTAAATTTGAAACATAAATCAATTCAATAGAATACTTGATAATAATTAAATGACTGCACAAAACTTATCAGTCGGGTTGAACTATACGCATATAGAACTTATCAGCATTTTACGGCGACTTTTGAGACCTGCCATTGCTTATTTACCCAGATGTTGTTGGCTTAAGCACATTGTTTCGTGCTCTGCTCACATATGATGTGCAGAGATTGCCAACAAATTTGGCATGCGTTTTAAACATACTTGACCCCGCTGGCGATAGCTTGATGAGAGAACTGAGCCCAAGATATCAGCCAGTCAGTTGGCTGGAAAAGTGCAGCTCCTGCCGGCATGTGGCCGTGACTCTGAATACTTTCCTTTCTAGACGTTCCTAGTGTGTGTGTTGAGAGTGTGTTGAGTGTGTCACTGGCATGCTCCATTTATGCGCTGATATACGGAATTATGCTGAAATCACGTTCCCACACAGCATATCGGGAGAGCGAAGCCGGCACAGCTAGAGGATAAGAGACGATGCCCATGTTCGAGCTTGAGCTCGAGCTGGAGCTCTTATCCTTGCAGCAGCCAGTGCTGCTGTTGCGTGGAAAATCTCAGCAGGAGCCCCACAGAAAAGTGCTTCCTGCATAAGCGATTTTCTCTGCTTATGTGCTGCTGAAAATGGTTGTGTATGTATGTGTGTGTGTGTGTGCTTCCTTTGATGTTGGCCCGTTGTTCTTGCCGCTGTCTTCGTACTATTTATTTTCACTTGAAATGCTTTTACTATTCTTGGGCTGCCTGGCGCTGTGCACACATATAGTATATATATATATATACAGTATTCAGTGAATGAAAAACAAATTGTCTGTTTTGCTTACTTAAAAGAAATCGATATTGGACGAGTGGTATGGCATATCCTTTCACCCTGTAACAACACATTCTCGCCTCAGGCACTTTGCATGTTTAGCTGATTTAAAAATAATTCTATTCACTTCAATAATAGCCATTTCTATCGCATATCCAATTAGCTTATATAATTACTTTAAAGTTGTGGCTTTGTGTATCAACACAATCGTAGTTGATCTGTCTTTGTTTGTTAATTGAATTTTATTTTTGGCTTACCATATTTTGTGATTACATCGACTAAAACATAAGCCAAAAAAGTTTTCTGAATTGAAACTTGCATAAAGAATGCAATAAATGCTTGTTAATGAGTTAATTTTATTTAGTTATTGACTTGGTCAGCCTAACATTCTACGCCACAAATCAGTGGACCACATTTGATAACAAAAAAAAAAAATACAAAAATATAACAATTGGCGGCAGACACCTTCAATCCATTTGGAGCTGAAATTTTATACTTGAACTGTTTGTTAATTGAATTTTATTTTTGGCTTACCATATTTGTGTGATTACATCGACTAAAACATACACCAAACAAGTTATCTAATTTGAAACTTGCATACAGAATGCAGAATGCTTGATTAATGAGGTGATTTTATTTAGTTTTTGACTTGGTCAACCTGACATTCTAAGCCAAAAATCAGTGGACCACATTTGATAAGAAAAAAATAAAAAATAAAACAATTGGCGGCAGACACCTTCAATCAATTGGAGCTGAAATTTTATGACTTTGGTGACGCGTTTAACGATGACACGTCGGATTCTCGGGTTTAGTTTCGAGATAACCGGCATTGCCATCTATCTGTCTTTGGCCTGTTCCACAGTTGACAGCCCATCTGCATTAGGTATCTGCTGTAAATGGACCCGTGATTTGGTTAAAATGCCATCATTGATGCCAATCAATCGACTATTTTATGGCTCCAGCATTTTTTCCTAGCCACTCACAATCAGAGCCGTGTTTGTGTTTTTTTCTCAGAGACATTTAGGCTTCGACAGTGTTGCTGAATTCACAGCTAGAAAAAGCTAAAATTTGGCCATTTTTTAGTGTAAGTAGGTACTTCTAAACTAGCTTTGTTTGGCGGGAACGTTAGTTTATTGTTAGCATACACCCAGAGTACCTTGTCATTGAGTCATGACAAATGAAGACGCCGCTGTTTGGCAGCTGGTTGCAAGTTAAGTGATGGCTGGGCGTATCCACAAATCACCTCGCTAAGGCTGAGCAGGCTCTGTATGACAATGACACGGCCGAAATCAAATCATTGTCTCACTGACTTCAAATTAACTCTCAGCGGATGGCAGGAGAGGCTGTGTGAGAAAGGATGTGCAGCACCGTAATGGAGATTTATCAGTCGTATTATCTATCCATCAATCTTGTCAAACACATCTATATATCTAATCTTAGACAAATGCGTCTGGGCGATGAGTTTGATATTTACAAATTACAAAATTTTGACACGATTGATGATTGAGCCGCTTCAGCTCTGAGTCAAACAGTTTGTCTCCTCCAAATATCTACGGCAGCCCCTCAATTAAGTTGAAAACAAAAAACAAACCAAAAAAAAAAATAAATAATAAAACATACATCAAATGGAACCCCTAAGTAAATTTATGTGTATGAAAGTTACAGCTAGGCGGCAATAAAATATATAAATATGCATATATATATATTCATATATATATATTCATATATATATATATATATATGTATATATATAAATTTTAACATCAACTTGTGTGCAGCAAAAGGCAATTTGATTTTCATGCATATTTAAAAGGCAGTGACAGAAAATTTACGAGTTCATCAAGTGTTTCAGTCCCATGAATATTCATGAGTCCGCACCGAAAAACACTTGACGCATATTTCAAAAATTTCGGAAAGCGAACTAAAAACTGTAAAACTATTAAACTGTGCAAAGGCTGAAAAGCCCATTTGATAATTAAGTTAACAGCGATTAAAGCATAACCTTCGCTTAACATATATTATTTCTTTTCGCTTCGTAACTCTCTCAATATCGGTTGACTCGTCAAATTAGCTTTTTTGGATTATTTTTTGTAATAAATGCCCTGACGTTTAGTTTATGTTTATAAGTCTCATAATCTACTTTTATAGTTTGTTTACTCAATTTGGTTGTACCATTTTGACATTTCCCTTACCAAATGAAACACAAGCAAAGCAAAAGATGCACACGCCATATTTTATGGACTCCGCCACCGGGCGTCTTTTATTCCAGTCCCTTTTTTTAAACATTATTTCTTTTGTTTTTGACTAGGGGGGCATTCCCATTCTCAATCCAATTCCCATTCCCTATTCTAGCTACGAAGTGCAGCGTTAGAAAAAAGCGTGCACCATCAGACAAAACAAAGCCAAAACTTGGGGCGGAAGTGGCCAAAAAACAGAAAACGACTAAAACGAAACAAGCAATACACAAAAGCAAAACAAACTGCAATGAAAACAACAACAAAAAAAATTATGGAAACAAACGAATACAAAAATGGAGAATTGCTGTGCCAGTTGGGTGAGAGAATACGAAGTGGAGGAGACACATGAAAAGTGAAATGAAAAACCCAATGAAAATATGCACATGAATTTTGTTTCAATTTCACATAAATCGCAGCGGCTTACAAATGCCATAGAGATCCTAAAAATACGCACTGATTTCAATAACAACTAAATATTCCAGATAATTCGAGTATGATAGAGTGCATAGAGCCAGTGTTGCCAATTTAGCCTTTTCCGGACAAATTTTTTTTTTAATTTTTGTCCATATCCATGTCGGTAAAACTATAAAACACTCATTGACCGAATAGCCCAAAACATTTGGCTTTTACAATTATTTTAACGATGAATGGTATTTCATTGTTTTTTCGTTTGTTTTGTATTTTCGCAAAAATCCTCTATATGGTACAGTTTTGGGTTAGACGCTATTTATAGAAATTCGGCAGTCACTAAAACATCGTACAACCTCAAGAAACTGAAATCTCGTGAACCGTAACAAAATTTGCATGATATTGCTCAGTGGTGATCATATGAATTCGGACAGATGTAACTGCAGATATTGGAAGTGCAAGATTAATAGAAAAACTTCTTTATAATATATTTGTCTTAGAATATTTGGCTTTGAAGATTTCATTATTTGTTTTTTTCGCGATTAAGAAATTATATAAATTAGCTTGAATATAAATTTCATACATTAATATATACTGAATTTCTCAAAACCTAACTGCAAGTTAATAAAATGTTAATTCTAATTGCTGAGTGAATTTTTCGCCTGAGTAAATCTTAATTGGACATCACACTACGGATAAACATCTCTCTATCTATATATGCAATCTCTGCTCGACCCTATGGATAAGAAAAACCCAGGGGAGCCTGGGAGGAACGGCTGATCTCATATTGCCGCTTTGATAAGCAAAGTCTATTTGCGTATTTATATACTCAGAGGTATCTTGTAGCCAGCAGCGATTGCATTTTTCATTCCTTCCGCTGTTGCTGTGATTAATTTTTGCCATTCCAATTTTATGCCGCAGCCGTCGTGGCATTTTTATTATGTATTTTTGTTGCTCCCTCTGTAGTATTCGAGGGCCGTTGACAACTGGCAACTGGCGACTGCCGACTGGCGACTGGCAGCTCGCGAGTAACAGTGGCAGTCTCTAGTCATACGCCCATTCATGGCTCCTAAGTGGCCCAATGCGTTTATACTTTTTGCTGTTTTGTGTGCGATGTTATTAATGATCTACAAATTCCCCAGACATTTCATTCCATTTGAAGTTGACACACAAAACGCATGACAACGGACGACAAAAGGGACTGGCACTGGGACACGGGAATAGGAACCGCCAGAGCTGAGGGGCGTGGTAGTGTGGGGGATGGGAAGGGAGAGGGGGGAAAACTGAAACCAAATGTTAAAACTGTCCAAACACGCAGTTCCGCTGCGTTCTCTTCAGCGATCTATGCGCATTCTATTTTCTATTGTATTCGATTCTATTCTGTGTGGTTGTTTTCGTTGCGATAGTGAAATGTGAAATGATTTTGAGTAATTTATTTTATAGTTGCGCTGAAGTATTTATTATTTTGAAAAGCGCTGAACAATGCTGTGATTAATTTGACATACCCTCGTCGCACTTTTCGCCTCGCCGCTCTCCAGCCTCGTGCGCTTCAGTTGAGCAAGCAAGTGGCGCACTAATCCCTTTGAAAATTCCTTGTGGCCACGTCCGCCACAAACCCAACGAGAGCAAGCCATCTCTTTTGCTTTTCTACATTTTCGTCGCTCCTCTTATTTTTAATTTTTTCTTTTTTCTTTTTTTGGATGCAACATATTTGATTTTATGTGGCAGCGTGTTATTTATTCGAATCGGGTTCGCTTAGAGTCACACAAAACATATTGCGGCAAAGCGGCCTTCGAGGGCGTAACAAGGGACCTCCCCTTCCCTTCCATTCGCCGCCCCTCTAGTCATGGTTGCCGGCTATAATTCAGAATCAATCGTTATGCTTTTGGCAGCTTGCAAATTTTTCTTTATTATATCATATTAATTTTATGAGTGTTGTTTTTGCCGCTCTTCACAGAGGCCGCCGACACCACAGCCATTGGCTGTGCATCTACTCAGTCTACTCGCCTCTTACCCCGGCTGCTTTGTAGCATTTAAAAGATATTTTTCATATCAATGAAGCTTTATTTGGCCTGGCCAAAGCAAGCAAGCAAGATCCGAGAACAACAACGCCGCACACACACCGAAAAAATAAAAAAAAACTTTTGCTAAATTTCCTAAAGTCATGCAAACATTTTTTACATATATCGATTTTTTGCTGGTTCACTTTTACTGCCGTTTTCGTTGAGCCAGTTTTGATATTTTCCTTTTCTTTTTCTGAAATTTTCTTGCGTGCTTTGTGTCGGCAAAAAGGCGATTGGGTTTGGGGAAACAAAGAGAGTGTGCAAGTGGCGAAGGAGGGGGAAGGATGGTTGGGCATACATATTCAGAGCTTGTTTCAGCACATTTGTTATGACAGGCTCAAATTGGGTGCTATCAAAATTATATATTATTTTGCATAATATCTTCTTTCTGGCTCGAATTGTGCCTGCCTCCGTGGCTGGCAAACGATGTGGCTAGAAGAGCTAATTTGATGCGGCATGAATATCATGTTACCCAACGATTAGTTCCATGGGGCGGGTGTCGGTAGTCGGGCGGCGGGTGGCGGGCGTCGTGAGCACCATAAGATGTGCTCTCCGCCTGCCGTCTTCGACCTTTAAGGTAGACCTTTCAGCGAAAACAACACGCAGCACTTACGGCTTTTTATTGCAACTATTTGTCAAAGGTGTCATGGCACTTCAAAAGCGAGCTTCCATTTGCCAAAGCGAACGCAAAAGCAAATGCTTTGCAGCGCGACAACAAACACCGACTCTCTAGCAGCCAAGACGAGGCAGAGTTGAGATCATAATGTGTCCTGTCTGTAAATATGCGGCTTACTTAGCAACAGCCCAGCCTCTTTTGCGCTGGGAACTCAACTAACATCTTGAACTGTTTTCGCTCGCCATTACGATGAAAACTACTAGAGTTCAGAGCGACCCATTGAACTTCCTGTGACTGCGCGAGCCAAACCCCTTTTATGAGCCACCATAAACACGTGTAAATCCCGTTCATAATGAAAAAGTCACGATTTCTAGTGTCAACATCGTAAAATTGGGCAAAAGAAACAGGAACGAGTTGGAAACTCCAGGAAAACAAAGTCATTGGCATAGCCATTCTCATGCCCATTTTGGGCAATAAAATCGAACTAATTGAAGCTCCCACACATACTTTTAACTGAAAATAATTCCCAATCCAAATAGATCTATGGATTCCGCCCCAAACAGCGGTTTTACTTATCTATCTATTCTCTATATCTTTTGGACATTTTTGGCCCATGCCCAGACGTGCTCGAAACCATGATCTAATCACTTTGAGTGATGTCTCTAACCATTGACAGTGTCCCCTCCTTTGGTGTTGTGTTGTGTGCTATGTGTTCAAGTTGGTGAGTCGGGAGTCGGGAGTCCGTATCCATGTCCATGCTGCAAGTTGGTTATCTATCGCCTTTGCGTGTTCTGTTTGCATTTTACAAATGTCAACAAAAGTAAAACGCGCTTTGAGGTTTCTATTAGCACCGAGGGGTGGAGGCAGAGGCGAACGCGGAATGGGATGCATCGAGTATGATAAGCGTGGCGAGCCACACGCTGCACTGCATTAGATGGACAGCAGAGCGGACGCGATAAGTGCAACCCAGTGGAACCTCCACGCAGACTTCAAATTGCTATTGGTCTTTGGTTTTCAGTTGGAGTTCGAGTTTGAGTTGCGGGAGTTAGGTTAGGTAATCCATCATAAAATTAGTTTCTCGCTCCCAAGTGCCGGCGCACAAAGATTTTCAAACATAGATTGCATTGCAGGCAGCTAGCTAGCTTGTTATAAATAAAATATAAGCGCAACATTATTATATACGATTACGGTTATATAAATATTCATGTAAGCACTCAGGTTCGAGTTCGAGTAGTCGAGTGCATTCAGCAGATGACTGATGTGACCTGGACATGCCAGTCTCCTGTTGGCAAGTGCAGTTGATCTAACGGTGACTCAATCTCACTTATCACAAGTTGTTGTTTGATCTCTGAAAAAATTTTAGTCACCACCATATTAAAAAGTTATAGGAAATATAAAACATAGTGTCGCATGATGGTTTTTAGTCCGCATTTCCGCAGGAATCTATCCTTATATTGATTCACTTATAAAATTATAATACCATTTAGTTTTTCATATATTTATAACTTCCGTGGCCAGGAATGAAATTCACAAAAAAAAAAAAACTTTCTGCTCAAAGCACTTGGCTAATTTGAATGAAATTGTCAGTTGAAGAACTTTCGGTCATAAGCAATTGAAAGCATACAATCACAATTCGGGGATATCGGGTCTATATACCAACAAGTGAAGGGCCTGCCACAGCAATTTAAACTTCCGCCAAGGCTTTTGATGTTGGGGCAGACCCTAAATCCCGGCAAATGTGCAGGAAGTATTAAAGCTCAAATCGACGACAACGAGTAAAGTTCTCGACCCGAGTCGAAGGCTGCGCTGCGAAGGTGTGGCACTGGGGCGGGAGGTGGTAAACGTTTGTACCAAAGTCAAATAAACGACAGCAAAATGAAATAAAAAAATCCACTCAACGAAAGGAGGGTGGAAAGCAGGGGTGGGAGGGGACTACGAAGACAGAACCCGGGAGACGGGTCATAAATGGGCAGCAACTCGAATCGCAAATTGTCATTGGTCACGTGCAGAGCTTTGCTCAGAGCATTCGTGTTGTTGCTGTTGTGCAAAATATAGAAATAAAGGAAAAATCAAAGACACATTTACGTTACACTGTTGCCATTGTTGCTGTTGTTGCCTTCGTTGGTTGTTGCTGTTGCTGTCAAGTGGCGCCTATTGAACGCGGAGAGGGCGAAGGCGTTGGCTTGAGTCATTGCCAATTTGTCGCCAGCAATTGTCATGACTGTTACTGCCACCATGTGGCTTAAAGACAGTCGACTTCTTGGCTTGAATTACAGATAACCTTTACATAGCAAATAAGTAAATTGCTTAATGCCAGACATTGATTAAATTTCACACCTCATCATCGCAAACGATTGCGAACCGAGGGAACCAAATTGAATTCAGGACCCGTCTAAAAAGTCTCATTGTCTCAATCAATTATTTAGTCAAGTGGCTCGTATGTTATAATTTTTTCGTGTATATGTTATTTATAGATGCTTTCAATTTGAGCTAAAGCTTTTTCAAACATTTTCATTCAGACTCGTTCATTTCCTTTATGTAAAAAACATAAACATTTGTTGTTTGATTTATTTGGTGATCTGTTTGGATTCTTGCTGGTGTTTTATTGTTTGTTTTAGGAGAGAGGCGCCAAGTTGTTTGTTGTTGCTTATTTATGAATGCGACGAAAAGCTCTCGGGGGCCGTCTAGTTTCCCATTTTCCCATTTTACACTGCAGCATTCAGCAGCCAGCATCCAACTGCCCCCCCAGGGTAAACTTCAGAAGGCCAAAACAAATGATCTAAATAATTACCTCATGTTGTAGTTGTACAATATAACTCGCCACATGCAGACGATTGTCAAAATATTTTCATTTCTATTCGGAGCTGCAGGCAAAATAAATAAATAAATGCTCGTTTGCGTCAAGAATTGAGAATTGACAGAATGACTGATTGACTGAGTAATTGGCCTGCACTTAGGTATGATTGTTTTCGCAAGATGTGGAAATGAGGTATGCAAATGAATGTGAAGTACTTTTCCGTCTAATTATCAAATAATCCGAAATATCCAACAGAATCAGGTGAAGATAATAACGTGTAGTAGCTGCCAATAAACCAGAAGACTCCAATAAACCCTTCAGAGATTCCAAGAATTTGCTGCAATTGACATGCATTTCAATGTTCGGAGTTCATAAATTGACTCGACGGCTGCATCGCAGCATTATTGTATACAATAAGCTCATGTTTTGCCGCATATAAAAAGCAACTCTCCCAGAATCGACAACAACAGCAGCAACAACAACATCAACTTGGTCGCCTCATGTTGACGCCCACATTAAGTGGCACAATTATGAAGCGAGAACATCAGGGCATACAACATATTTAACACAAGAGCAGAGGAGGAAGAGGTGGAGGAGGAGGGGGGGGGGGGGAGGAGCAACAGAGAACATGTTTCTGCTTAATTATAGAATACATCATACAGGAACATTTGCTGCATGCACCATTAGCAACCAAATGCCCGTCAGTGACGCAGGGCGCACAGACTCAACAAATTTGTCAAAATATTGTTGGCCAATAAAACTAGAACAACGCTGTGTCGGCTGGATGAGAACAGATCAAAGCAGATCAGCGAAAGCGAGACGAGCCCATTACGATGTTACAGAACATTGAAATGCACTTTGGCGTCGGACAGCCATTCATTCAATCGATGCGTCAAATTCGGATCGTGTGACAATAAATCTTTCGAAATTCTCTGGTGGGGGTTACTCTCCCAGTCTGATTTCCTCGACGCCCCAAAAGTCAAATTGATGCAACGACCTCCGCGTCAGCCGGCAATTGCAAAAGCTCGCGGTTTCAAGTGGTGCCCCATTGAATAGCGATTCGATTCGATTAATTTTGTTTCATTCATATGCCGAGTGTGTGAACATTTGTTGTTCGATTGCAATTAGCAATTGCCCCCTCAGCTTAACTTTGCCACTTGGACATGCCCGTCTTCAGTCGCAACTCATTTGCTGCGGCACAATTTTGTTGTTGTTATCGCTTTGATCTGTTGACCCCATTTTGCTTATTTGTGAAGCCAAACAAATTGCATTTGCCCTCCATGAATTAAATCATTCGTTCGATCTCCACTTCTACTTTCATTTCAAACCCCATCCCCACAATTCCCATTCCTATTGCAGTCATACTCGTTTATTTGGCGCCTCCAGCGCGTGAAGCATTTTAGGCTAAGTGCGTTTTGTATATTTTGCGGCAAGGGCCAAAAAGTCGACGATTTGTTATAGTGATTTGACACATCTTTCTCGATTCGTCTACGCTTAATGGCCGTGATCATTTCTCATGGTTTCCGGCCTCAATTTGTTTAAGTTGCCATGCAGCAGTCTGGGGGACAGATGGTTAAACGGAAGATGCTTCGTCAGTCTAATCAAATCAATAGAAAAGCTCAACATTTCCACAATTCCACAATTCACAGCTCTGTCCTTGCACCATCCTCTCATTCCAATTTTCCTCACTTAAATATTGTATGGCAATTAATCAGGCACGAAAATAGAGCAATGGTTGCTGACCTATAATTATGTACTAAGCTTAGGCTAATATGTTTCCTGAGCAAACTGCGAACAATACCCAAAATTACAACGAGTGTTGATTAAATTCTCTGCTCGCAAATTGATCGACTTATTATTTGTGTAGCGAACATAATAATCCCAAATCATTTTCAAAGAAATGCTTAACATAAGCTGCAAATACAAATGATTTTGCGTGTTTGCATTTACAACATTCCATTCCAGTTTTCATTAGCTAATAATAATTTCATTCCCTTCCCTCGAGCTCCACCTGCAATGCAATGCTATAAATTTATGCGTCTTTGTCGCTTATTACGGCAATTAATCGAATAGAGCAATTGACTTACGACTGTTGGCCTGCCTCGCTTCTGCTTCATACTTTACAGCCAGCATTGGTCGTGGCTAATGCGAGAAATACTAATCAGGAGATATAAAATTGCATTAAATTAATTAAATTGCAGCTAGCGTTTGAATTCCATTTTCATAATCTACTTAATAGATAAATGCTTACCAATATTTGTAAAAGCTTAAAAGCAAAGCAAACATTAACTGTTTACCCAGTCGGGGCACCACACAAATTTTTGATAAGCATTTCCGAGCTGCCCGGGGAGGTGAGGTGAGCGAGGCGACGCGAGGGCGCTGAATGTGGCATATAGGCACGTACGTCACGCCCATTGCTTGCTGTGCAGCATTGTGTATGTGGCAATAGAAATATGGAAAATATAATTTGTATAATTACAATGCTTTGATAATACCAAATACCAATCAACAATAACAACAACAACAAAGTTGCCTCCAATTGTCAAATGGTCTGAGCTACACCCAGCCTAAGACCCATTCTCAGTCTCCAGACCCCAGCGCCCCCCTCTGAGGGCAACAACGACTAATTGTCCGCCCAGTCGAGCAGCTCATTCAGCTCGACGTTCCACAGCAGGCGGCACGCACAGCGCGACGCCATAGAAGAAGCCATCGATGTCGACACCACGTCGCGAGTTTTGGGGGCGCGGGTCGCGCAAGCCGCGAGCCGCAAGCTTTGAGGCGCCACGCAATGCTCCACGCTTACTGTGCATTGACACTATCCCGTGTACTAGATGCATAGATGATGGTGACGACCCTCTATGCTCGCACTATATATCTGTATCCCAATCCAGGCAGTCGAGTTCGGTTACCCTTTCAGCGCCAGCTTATCATCAAAGGAAATCAAGCTGTCAGTCAATTTATGGTTATGACATTGTGCCAGCGTCCCCCACAAAAGCAAGTTACAAGCAGATATAGAACTGTGTATATATAATACACGCACAATAGCCGCACAACACGCTCATATGGTGAGTAGAGAGGAGGGAAGGAGGGGGGCCAGCGAAGCCTCACGCACAATATTAAAGTTCACATATTTCAATTAAGTGCGACTCCCGGCGACCCACAAAAATAAATTATTCTCAATTTCATTTGTAATGTAATTGATACGACGAGTGTATTAACCAAGCAAAAACTATGTTTTGTTTTCTCTCCTCCAGGTCCTTTATCGGAAATACTGACGGCCGTTGGCTCCGAGGTCGCATTGCCCTGTGATCTGATGCCTGGTACAATGATCGCCGATAAGGTGCAACTGGTTATTTGGTATCGTCAGGGCAACGTGAAGCCTATATACACGTAAGTATTAAACACAATAGCTTTCAATTATTATGTAACCTTTCGTGGGGTTAATATGTAACATAACAAGTAAGGTTCCACTGATAAAAGACTGAGATATTTGTATAGAAATTCAATTATTATTATTAGTACAAACTTGATGCTTCGAATTGACTTCACATCAATTATAGCGTTATATTGGTAAATAGAGTTGTGTAATAATCTTATAATAAGTAGAATTCTACATGTGAAAGCATTTATAATTTAAATGAAAATTCCAGAACATAAAGACTATAATACTAATTTTTTGGCAAATATATGGCGACTTCAAATTGACTCCACTTCGTCATATAATGGCTGCTATAATCTTTAAGGCACTTCGTCCTTTTTGCAATTATTATTTTTATCGAGCCATAGATTGTGGCACTTAGAGCTCCTTTTTTATAAGCGGCTTCATGAAAAGTAGATTTTAAAGAGAACCTTCTCTTTATTATGCTACGGAAACATGTGAGATAAAAATCATTTTATTGGCAACACACGCGATCTAATCAAATAAGATCCTATTAAAGTGACACCCTACAAAATTAAATAAACAATTTGGCAGATACACACTTTTTTCGGTATTTACCAACGTAAAAAAACGAGACATTATTTGGGCACACAATCTGTCCGTGGGGAGCCGCCAGGTAATACTGCGGGTGTATGTCAATGTTTTCGGTTCGATTCCCAGAGCTCTCTGGGGCCAATTATGAAAAGCTAAAGATGGCGACACATGCCACTAGGCGTGCTCATTATAAATTCTATTAACGTAAGGCATTTATGTTGAATTTGACGATATAAACATTACTTACACACAGACGAGTACATAAAGAGCGCCAGCTATAAGTACGTGCATCTGTTGGACCGATATGTGTTTGCAGCGAAACGTGAGACGCGACAGGGTAGAAAGGTGGAGTCGACCTTCTGCGAAGTCGAAGCCAAACGATTTTTAAAAAGAATTATATGGCGTGTGGTACCACGACTGTTATCAGGTGGGAGGCCAGTTGGGTGGCATATATATGCGTATGTATGTTGTTCTACATATCTACATACATCCTTCTAACAATTCGAATATGTGTACCGATGCTGAAACGCTGAGACGTTCGCTCGCTCGCGAGGCCTTGGCCCCATCGCAACGAAGAAACTTGAGGCGGGCAAATGCTGATGGAGTGACGCGCACTAGACCATAAATTGATTTTACATACGCAGCGAGCGAGCAAGCAACCTTGGTCCCAAGCAGACTCCAAAAGCGAAATCGATTATACCCAAGTCAAAGTGTCAAAGTTGAATGTGCATTCATGTGGTTCAATTGATTCTACTACAATATGAACTCGCTGCGGCGACTGCAATTACAGTTGCGAGTGTTGCCTTTTATGGCCGCATAAAGTTTATGGCCCTGCCCACCGAATACTCATCACACCTAGCACCTCTCTCATGCCCCTGCCTCTACCCCTGCCCTTGACCCTCCTCCCCACACACCGTGAACAACAGATCTGTCGAGCTACCAAATAAAGCGTTTTCTTTTCTCTCTCCAACCACACACAAACCTACCTCCGTTTGCTGTCCCTGCCGCCCCTGCTGTTCGTGTCCATGCTCTTGCCCGCATTTTTTATTGTTTTCCATCAATTTTAATTTGCTTTTTCTACACTTCATAAATTTTCGTTGTTGCCGTTTGCTCTTATTGTTCTGGTTCTCTCCTGTTTGTTCTTGAACATCGAACGCTTTTACAACACAAGTAAAATTTCCATATGCCAAAGAGGTCGGAAGATTAATTACATGAGAAGTTTGTTGCCCAATTGCCAAAGCATCATCCAGGTACAACTGCAGCCCCACACCGACTTTCCAATCTTCCCAATCAATGACCTTTGGCTGCCTAAGGCGGCCTCCAATTATGAAAGTTTCTATTGGGGGGACAGCAAATGCCAGCTGCAGCAAAGCAATGGGATGCGAAACGTAATTTAATTATCTTTAAATCCATTAACAAATAACCATCCATCAAGTGGCACTTACTCGTACTTCTCCTATTATTTCTGACTCACATTGCAGTGACTTTCGGGGACTCGGGAGATGAGAATTTGGAGTCTGTTTGACTCGTGGGTGCATTTAAATGTTACCAGTGATAAATCACCAGTTTCACGAGGGCTGAGACTCGACTTGATATGCATAAGCTTTTGATATATTCAAGATGCACGCTAATCTAGGGGAATATTGTGATATGAGGCGATCATAAATTATGCACTTTGAGCAGGGGTTAAAGTGGGACTGGACAGGCCAAAGAATAACCCAAAATAATTGCATATAGAACAGAGATGATACGATACGAATATGTTAAAGATCTTAACTTTCGATAGAGAGAAACAATGTAAATGGATTCATCTGTTTTTTTACAACAAAACCCCTGGGTGTAAAGTGTAATTGATTGTCTCTGGTTTTTGGGCTATTTAATGCTGCTTAACTGTGGCAAACAGAGCAGACCTGTAGTGCAGCTGGCAAATAAAGCGAAATGAAAACAGCAAATAAAAAAGAATGTTAATGGAATCGGCTTAAAAAGTACACACAACAAACAAAAAAAAAAAGAAAAATACAGGGAAATAACAAGCAGAGCTAAATTGATCAATTAATTAATTGAAGCAAACTATAAAATGAAAAACTTAGTCAGAGCCAACGAATTAACATAAACAGCGAAATTTATTTTGGTTGCCAAGTTTAAGCTTTCGGAGGAGTGGAAGAGCGAAGAGAAGAAAAACAACAGCCGCAATGGGCGTGACTTTGGGAGGGCGACGAACACAAAAAGGGCCACGCGAATTCGAGAGAAAAACAAAAAACAAATTAAAAATTTACAAGTGTCATCAAATTAAGTGCCACACACATAAAGAGACAAACTAATGTGCCAAGGGGAAAACCCCAGAAAAAATATATATTGAATGAAAAAAACATCGAAACACATACAGAGGGAAAACAAGTGGAAGATGGCCAACAAATTAAATGTAACAATTTAAAATTTTACGAAAAAAAAAACGATTTTAAATTTGGAAAAAAGAAATTGAAAGTTCTCAAATGCACTTTGGACCATTTACGATTTACGATAAGCACTCATACATTTATACATATACATAGACACAATTTGATGGTGTTGCTGCCATTGGCTGAAAGTTTGGGGCGTTGACATTTAATGTGGTATTTTGTCAAAATGCGTACACACGGCCATAAACTAAAAAAAAAACCTTTGGTAATAACAATAAAATAAAAAACTGTTTGGTCGTTTCTATTGTTTGCATTCGGTTCTGTTTCACTGGGGAAAGTTAATTAGACATTCTATTTTTACGAGCCGATTGCGAGTGGATTTTGTTGCATTTTCAGCGATTTTAATTCCAATTTCATTTCTGATTTGACACACATTTTCCGACTGCTTTTTCCCCATCTTAATTGCTGCCAAATAAAATCGATTGTCGACAATAAAACAACCACTCTAATGCCTGTCTGGTATTTTCACTAATCCCCAGGGTGTGACATCGAATGACGGCATTGAGATTTAAATAGATAATTCTATATGCAAAAAGAAAAAGTACTTCGGGTTGAAACCTATATATTATAGTGGATACCGAAATAGCATATTTTCGCAACATTTTGATTTATAACAATTTGTATCCATCTTTATTTTAAAGCTATAATATTGAGCATAAATTAGTTATCAACGTGTTTATCACAGATTTAAAAGAAAATGTAAAATTTAATATAAGTAATAAAAAGAAACCGATTATTATAAAAATATTTTGAAGATTTAAATAAAAATTAAGAATATAAACTGTAAACAATGTATTTAATGTCGTAAGAACTTGACGAGAGTAGCCAAATGACTTAAATGAAAAGAAAGAGAAAATTTATATATGGCACTTTCATTGCAAATATCTTCTCTCCAAACAAATGTCCCAAAGTATATGATAAACTATACTTAGCAATATTCTACATTATTCAATGCACTAAGCCAACTCTGAATAAATTGATATTGTAATAAATTTAATAAGGTTGCCTTTTTCAATTACAACATTTGAAATATGTAAACCGCTGGTGACAATTATTAAATGAAATGTATTTTCTTCACGCCACAGCTTCGACGCCAGAGGTCGACCACTACACCAGGCAATACCATGGGCCGATGAAAACGTCTTCAACAAAAAGGCCCACTTTCACTACGACACAAATCCGCCGGCTTTGCGCATCAAGAACATTCAGACCTCGGATGCTGGGCTCTACAAATGTCGCGTTGATTTCCATAAATCACCAACGCGCAATTGGCGCATTAATGTGACAGTTTTGGGTGAGTGGCGAATGACTCTCAATAAGAAGTCCTTTCCTATTTTACTCGATTTTGTTGCCATCTCCTTTGCTTGCAGTGCCACCCACGCAATTGACCATATTGGATAATAATGGTGCGGCAGTGAGAGATCAGACAGCTGGCCCATATCTGGAAGGGGACAGCATCAATCTGACCTGTCTCTCCAGTGGCGGAGTTCCCCCGCCTCGGGTGTCCTGGTGGCGGGAGCACGCCCTGGTGGATGACTCCTATCAGGTGCTGCCCGATGGCTCAGTGCGCAATGCTCTTCAGCTGAAGAACATTCAGCGCAAGGATCTGCTAACGGTAAGTGGCCAGCTGGCGTCCCCAAATGCCAAAAATGCTTAAGCCTTATTTACGAGCAGTCAACAAAGACGCAACGCTGCCGCTGTTGCTGCCACAACCGCTGTGGATGCTTTGGACACTTGAATGCATAAGCCAGGCACAATATCCACCGCTGACCATTTATTTCGGTTAGCCACAAAAGCAGCGCCTCCCATTAATGATAAAGCGCTTGGTGTGGTCGACTCCCATTCCGCCGCCGCCCTCGCCCCCTCCATGCTCATCCACGGTCGCACAATGGCTAATAGAAATCAAAGTGCCTGGGAAATGAATGCAGTCGCGGCTGCATTGAGGAATAATTCAATGGGGAGCTGCTAGTTGCCGGTTGCTCAGTTGTTCGGTTGTTCAGTTGTTCAGTTGTTCGTTGGAGGCTGTTCGCTGTTGATTCTAAGCCGATTTTGCTTTGCTGTAATGAACAATATTGTTAGAACGCTAATCCAGCGATTCAGAGCGATATCCCCCACACCCCCCACTATGAAGCGGGCAACTTGTACAAATTGTTGGACATTGTGAATGCTGGTCTTTGTGTTCGGCCAGCATTGTGGGCTAAAACTAAATTAATGCCAGTCTTAAAATCTCTTGAAACTTGTGCGACATAATACCACAAATTATTGCTTGATTCTGGATGCATTTGACAAATATGCACACAAGTATTAACCAGATTATTCGACCAATCCCATCAATGAGCTCGATTTGAAGATGAGCTTGTCGCATCAGAAATTTGTTATTTAATAAATTAATGAACAATAAACAAACATAGATCCTTTCTATTTATCTTAATTTCAAATTTGTTTGTTTTTAGTATTATTACTGAATTAAACTTTAGAAAGCAAGTGCTGACAAACTCCTCTCTCGGTCAGCTGCACAATTCATGACGATATATTAGTTGTATCTTGATAGGCAGACTTTGGAGTAGTTTCAAAAAAGCAGCTCGATTGGCATTTTTAAACGACTCCACTTCTAAACGATTCCATTTAACGGCGGGGACACAAAGAAATGTATTGTCCATTAGCAATAAACACATGGCAGACAACGTCAACGACAACGGCAACGACGATGAACACGTTGACCCACTGCGACCCCACCTGGCGCATTGTATAACCTATGGAAATTTATGACCCAATTTCCTAGCCAAAAACGACACTTTGACAGACTGCGCGACAGGCTGGCAAGCCAGGCGGAGTGGAGCATTTTAATTTTCCCCAAGTTATGCAAATATTTTTATTAGACATCGTTACAATATTCGTGCCTCAATAAAATGTCCCAATTGGAAACGTATATGGCCAGAAAGTATCGAATTACCAAAAACAACAAGAGCAGCACCAGCAACGCCAGCAACAACAGCAACTTACAAAGAGCTACAACAAGTTTACTACAGAATTTATGATATTAATACAGCGCGAGCCTGCGTTTTCCTTTGGAACGAAACATAATTGATTAGCATTTTGAGGGGCGAATGTTGGGCATTGAGGTGGGTTATGATGGCTTGGCTTGGCCTTTGGTCGCCGGTGCGTGTTCGACGAACATTTTAGGCAATTAAAGTTAAATGCTCGCCTCTTGGTCAGGTTGATTTATCATCTTCGAGACATCCCCTCATTATCGCCAATATTTTATCGCATATTGTTGTTATTAATAGAAGGCCAATTATCGTAATATGCATAAATCAAGCAAGTGTTCACATCTCTTCCCATCTCACTTCTTCCTTGCAGATGTACAGCTGCCAGGCCACCAATGGACATGTTGTTCCGGCGCTGACTAAAAAAGTTATCCTAGACATGAACCGTAAGTGAAGGCAATTATATTTTTATTTTCTTCGTTTTATTAATATCCAACTCGTGATGCTGTGGAAATTTGAAACATTATAACCGACAGTTTTGTGATTGTAATTATGTTTATGGCTCCACGTTGGGCGTTTTTCCCAAAAGTCAACAGTTCAAGGCCATCACTTGAACAGGCCGTGAAAGTGGGCGACGCTAATGCTGAAGTGCTATGGGCGTTTACATAGAAATTAATGTAATTAAAGTTTTTGTCATTCTGGAGCACCCGTAATGCCCGTAAAGTCCGATGTTTATGCATTTATGACACCGACCGAAACAACTAAAGTGTGCGCAATTTGAGTTTGCGAATATGCTAATCGCGTTGTGGCTCCCACGAGCGAGTCCAGTGCCATAATAATATAAAATAGAGACCGTAAGCATAAGGCTCTGTCACCAAACTATAATAATACACTGCTCATATATTTTAGATGGCGGCATCTAAAATATATGCAAAAGCGGATTACCAAAACAGAGAGCCAATAATTACCATTTTCTATGTACTGCAAGTAATTGGAACAGAGCGAAGCATTATTTACCATGACAACTGTGAAATGAACTAGGAGCGAACTATTTCTATTGTATTTAAATTCAAAGACTAATCGCACTCAATTTGGTTCTACAATGGAAATGTTTACAATAAAATGTAAAACCAGAAAAATTCCTTTATTTTACTTGTCGTTTTTTTCGAACAGATAGGTATAGGGGTAGAGAAAATAAAGTATAATAAATAGAATATCGTTACTTACTAAATTTCCAATCAGCACATGTTGAGCTCAATTTTCGGCCTATTTAAATGTTCGTATGATTTAGGTACAATTCTGGTTTAAAAAATACGATTCACTTAAACAATATCATCTTTGTTTGAGCATAATTTAATTCCGTTAGCTTGAAAGTTCTGTTTTGCCATTAGAAAAAATTGTAATCAACACGTGGAATTCGTTTTTTAACAATGAATGTAAATAGTGGGTTTTATTTTCAAGCTTTCTCAGAAACTGTTATAAAAGTTAATCGCATTGGAAGAGTGTTAGCCTGGGGACAAATAAATAAAATAATTGTCATTGTGTGTGCTTTTATTTTTCTCAAACAGTTCCACCTCTGAGCCTGCTGCTTCAGGGCCTCAATCATGCTGTGGTTGCTGGAACCCGCACACATGTCACATGCACGGCAATCGGAGCTCGTCCGCCCCCACACATTATCTGGTCGAAGGCAGGGCAGATATTAAAGGGCGCCACGCAATCGGTAAGTTAGCCACCGTATTACACAGAGCCCTCGATTTAGTCAGAACATCATCTCAATTTGACCGCAGAATGCCTCCGATGGCAATACAACCATATCCGAGCTAATGCTCATACCCGTGCCGGAGGACAATGAGCGTCAAGTTGTGTGTTCCATTGCCCTCAATTCGGGCATTACGTCGCAGCAATTGCACGAGGGCGACACGACAGTGATGACAACAATGGGCAATGGCAACACGGGCCTCTACCTGAAGGACTCCCGAGTGCTGAATGTGACGCGTACGTTGAGACACTTGCAATAACCAGATCAAATTGTTGAACATATGTTTGTGTATATTTCTTATGCAGATGCACCCATTGTCAATCTCAATTTGGGCGCTCCTTTGGACTCCAATAATTTGCTGAAGGGAACAGACGTGTATCTTGATTGCGCTGTGCGTGCCAATCCGGCAATAACTCGTGTTGAGTGGTATCACAATGTAAGTGCTTCCCAAGAATAATACTACTCACAACTAACTAAACATCTAAATATTATTTAATTGTGTGTTTATTTTAGTGGCTTTAAGAATTAGCATTTCAATTTAAGTTTCATATTTCATTTCGATTTCGCATTTTGCTCACTTTTTTAAATAATTTCAATATTCGCACAATAATGTTTAACAGAAAAAATGCAAATATGCACGACATTTTTTTTATTTATTACATGCTCTCAATTTTTTTATGCGGGTTTTATTTCATTTTTTTTTTTTTTGACTTTAAAAGGAGTGTCCGTCCTTAGGTTGATAAAAACTCGTTTTAAATTGAGTAAATTATGAGTTTCCAATTGCAAAAGTGTTCTTAATTTGTAGCGTTTACCCATCAGCACAGAATAGACTAAAATTCAATGGTTAAATAAGTTATTAAATTGTAATATTTTGTGTTCGCTCTCTCAAATTACAGGACAAGCAATTGCACTCGTCGCGCGGCATTATTATCGCCAATCAGACGCTGGTGCTTCAGGGCATCTCGAAGTCATCACATGGCCAGTACTTCTGCCGGGCCACCAACTTGCAGGGCAGCGTGTCCAGCAACGAGGTTTTCCTAGATGTCAAATGTAAGTGACCTGCAAGATGCCAGACCAGCACTTGACTTTAACCTGCACCTTTCCTGCAATCTTTCGACGTCCCCTCCCTGCTAATAGATCCGCCCGTGTGCAAGTCGGACTCGACGATTATACGCGCCGCCCTCAAGCAGACAATCAACATTACCTGCGAGGTGGACGCCAATCCACTCGATAATCTAAATTACAAGTGGCACTTCAACAACTCACTGGAGAGTCTCATCGAATTGCCGGTGCTGGCGCATCTGGTGCCGGCCACGTTGCCCCTGCAGCAGCTGCCTTCCGGCCCCGCCGGATATTATCAGCGCAGCAAGCGGAAGCACACACATGCCAGCAGCCAACATTTGCTGCATGGTCGCCATGGCCGCGTCGTCAGCGTAGTGGACATGACAGAGACGGTGCATTTCGAGGATGACTATGGCCAGGACGAGCACGACGAGTTTGACAGCTATCAGGATTATATGGAGCCGCAAATGGTTTACTCCAACATGGTGCACAAGAATCACGTGGAGAACAAACAGCCCCAGCGCAAACAGCAATCCCAGCATCCGCAGCACGGCGAACCAACTGTGCATCACAACGTCGCCTCCAGCGGCGGTCAGCTAGCTGAGCGCAAGCGACTCGCAGCGTTGCACAAGCAGCAGCATCATCGCCAGCTCATGCCCACGCCCACGACGACGTCGGCGCCCCCGCTCAACAATGTGTACAGCTATCACGTGGAGAGCTACGAGAGCTTCGGAGCCATCTCGTGCGTGGCCAACAGTCCCATGGGCCACAGTCAGCCCTGTTGGTACCACATTCAGCCTGCAGGTGAGTGCAAATGGCAAGTGGCTAGTGGCAAGTTCACTTAGCCCAAAATAGCAAATACAACACAATTTATTTTAATTAATTTCGGCATTGCAACGTGGCTGCATTGTGACGTGTCGCGAGTAGCGGCTATTTCAACACTGTGTGACGTGCAACATGTTTACTCAATTTGCGATGGCGATGTGTCGCCGCTGCTCGCCAGTAGATAATTGTTGCACGTATCACGAGCAAGTGGCAGCCGGGTGCGTGCAACTTTACGGTGCGATGCGTTATTTACATTTGGGCACGCCAATGTTGCCTGGCGATGTGGCAATTTTACGCATTGCAATTGTTTGTCGTTTGCTACGCGTACTATTCGCGTTGCGTCACTACGCTCTGCGTCCGGTTTGCTGAACTGTCCTTGGACCGAGTGTCCTTCCATTGTGCCTGACAGTTGCAATAAAAGCCACATTTACCAACGCTCATGTTGCCATTGTTATTAACGACATTGCCGCTTTTGGTGGTGGTGTTGGTGTTGTTGCTGGACGCTGATGCAACTTCAATCTGTGTCGCCAATAATCTGATAATCAAATGCAATAAATTACAAGGCGCATCATTTCATTTATTTACCTATCGCCAATGGGTTTTGCCATTAAATTAAAACATGCAACGGTCATGGCCTAAAAAGCCACAAGGATGGTGGCATGCAATAAAAGCTCCAAACATGAATCATTAACAAAAGCGTATAGCGCTATTCCAAATTATATTGTCCGCAACTATCTAATAATTTCTACTGTAATTTTGATTGAAATTTACAAATGCCAAACAACGATTTAGTCGAGAGATATCCTAATCTGAATAGAAATGCATTTAAAATTTCTTGAAAGTATATCAATTTAAATTTAAACCTTTTTAAATGAATGCATGCAGTTAATTACGTTTTAAAGAGCACTTAACTTTTTTTAAATTTCATAAAGCTCTACTCAAAGAATGAATTGAAGCTAAAGTCGAATGGAATTTTTAGTAAAAAATAAAATAACTGACTTAAAATCCGTTAATAAACCCATTGAAAATAAAAATTCGGACTGTTGATAGCCCAGACTTACTTGAAAGAAAATCTTAAGCATTAATGGTGAATATTTTAATTACAAAATTTCCAACACTGTGTATGTATCTATTTACAACTGTCAGCTGTTTATATAAACAATTTGTGTTTAGCAGAGTAAATTGAGGTTTTATGCCATCAATAAGCTTAAACGATTTACACTACTGTTGCAAGGGGATTATTAACAAGACTTGTCATTATTATATTGATTTATTCCATCACGTATAACCTCATTTGCCACACAAATTGCAGACCTACCCGAACCTGTGAAAAACTGCTCGGCCTACAATGCGACGGCCAACTCATTGCAAATACAATGCATTCCCGGCTACGATGGCGGCATTCCGCAGCACTTTCACGCGCAGGTCTATGATGAACTCTCCCGCCAGATACTCTACAATGCATCGTACAAGTACTCCGAGTTTACGGTGAAACGACTGCCAAGCGATTCGGTATTCAACATACGTGTGACAGCAGTTAATGCCCAAGGATCCAGCAAGATGGCATATCGCGTGCGTGGACGCACTCTATCGGCTCCCCTGCTACGCACAGGTAAAGAAAGAAACGGGGTGCACAGGATACTGTTAAGCTGCCACTACATTGCTCAGCAGCAGAACCAATCGCACTTTATTCGATAGCCTTGTTATTGTGAATCCCTTCTGTTGTTTTGCAGCATCGTCGACGGCTGTACTCGTCCAATTGACACCACTGCTGGGCGCACTAGTTGGCGTGATTGCGACACTCTTTTTGGTGGCCATCTGTGTGGTAATCTTTATTAAATTCCGCAGCAAGCGAAGCCGTCGCCATGCGAATGGCGAGGCGACCACAACGGAGGCCGACAAGGGCAGCGCTGAGCCGCTTTCTCGTAACATGGGCAGCCATTCCAGTTTGGAGGACAAAAACCCGGATGTGGTGCCGCAGGAGGCCAACAGCGAGGATGAATTCCATCTGGAAGAGAAGGCTTTCGACCGCCTGAATATGGAATCGCAACGCATACTCTACACACCTCCCACACGCATTAACACCACCTCACCGCCACCGCCGTCACTATCCCCAACATTTGGCAAACAGGTAAGCCGCGAGAGATAAATTATGCATTTCAATTGTCACAGGACCTGCGGGTGCCTCAGCCAGTAGTGGTTGTCCAGAATTTGGGGGGCACAGCACAAGCCAACTGCTTAAATTCAATTCAATAATTCATCCCAGCAGTCTCAGTACACCAAATGTTTATTTCAACTGTTGCATACTTTTGAGAGCTCATTTAATATACGCAAACATGTTGCCTACTTTTAGGCAGCTGTTGAATAAATTCAAAACATTTCTTTAAAAATAGCAGCTCGTAACTCACACAGCAAATTCTACCTGAACGGCAAAGTCTAATATTAGATATTGACAGGCTTGTCTGAATAAATCTCCCAAATCCTTAAAGCACTGTCTTAATCGATTTTGTTGAGATTTATACGCATATTTCACACTAGCTAAAAATGTGCTTGACGGCATTGCTAATGGCAATTTAATTGGAATATGAGAAAAACCAAAAAGTTTCAATTCACTTTCGTGTTTAGACGTTGCGTTTATGCAGATGGCAGCTGGAGTCATTAAAATTATGACCTCACCAATACTATACATTGTGTTGATTATTTAATTTTAATTGAATGTAATGTAAAAACCAGAGGGAAAGCCTACTGCACTTCATCATAGCTGACTATTTTTAGACTTTATTGGCAACCCATCAATTCAATTTAGAAATTGGATAAGCCAATAAAATCTGTTACCAATCTAAATTTAGAAGCTTAAAGGATCCCATTGTCATCTGTTGAAATGGACACATAAGTAATATAATATAAAGCTTAGTACTGTACTGCATTTGACATCATTCTCTTGGTTTGTTCCATTACATCATTGTTGCTGTTATCCGGCTTAGAAGCAACATTAAACTTTGATGAGCTGAAAATGTTTTTGACTTTGGTTGGCCAAGTAAAGTTAAATTCACTTTTTTTGCTTTTTAGTTTACGTTGTGGTAGCTTCATCCCAGTCCAGTCTCAGTTTGCAAACCCATTTTTCCACCATCACATGGCGAGCTACTAACAAGCTCATTAGGAGTTAAATTTGTTTTTACTGGTTCGCAACTTTTAACCACATATGCCAAAAATTTTTTATCAGATTTTAAATATGCAGCCAAAATAAAAGAGTTGCACTTTGAATTTTAATTATTTATGAACAGTTTTTAACTAACAAACGTTCTCTCTCTCTTTCTCCCTCTCTCTCTCTCTCTCCCTCTCCCCTTTTTTTGGCTTTGCCATTCCTTTTATTTCCGCAGTATGGAGAACTATCGCTAACGACAAATCCAGCGTTTAGTTTGTACAACACCCCACAGAGGGCGCCAGCTGCTCAGCGACCGGTTTACACTGCTCCACCGCCGCTGTTGTCGACACGCACACCCCCGAATATCTACACGAGGATCCCAGGTCGAGGCAGCAGTGGTCCCAATAGCGGCGCCACCACTTACCTGCCCGCCTACGAGACTCGCACATCGCCCACTTCTCCCTATGGCTCGACAACCACGTGCACGATGCCGCTGCTGAACGGACAGTCGAATGGCTCCTTGCAGACGAACAGCAGCAGCGTCGGCGGCGGCGTCACTTGCAACACGCTGCCGCATCCGGGCAGCCTACACTTGGGCGGCATTTCGGCAGCGATGACCAGCTCGGCGACCAGCGGCAACATAACTATTGGAGCTGCCCAATCATTGCTCACCTCGCCGCGGGCTCAGACCGCGTACAGCACACTGGGCACCGTGGGTGGCACGCAGTCTCCGCTGCTTAGTGTGGGCAGCTCGCTGATTGGTGTCGTCGGCGGTGCAGGTAACTATGAGACGGTGAGCTCCTGAGAGTTAGCCAAAGATGATATCAAATGTCAGATCGTATGCATAGGGGGCAGTAGCACGTGCACAACATCCGGCGCTGAGCGCACCACCATCGTCTAGAGAATCCCTAAAGGCCACTCCCAAGTCCAAACCGAACTGTAATCCCGCATTGTATTATAGTAGTTAAGCTGCCCGGCATGGTGTTTAACCGTGTTTTCGTCTAGCTTTCCCGAATGAATTTCAACGATATTTTCATGAAGCGAAACGAACAAAAAAAAAATAAAATAAATTAATAAGACTTCCACAAAATGGCAGAGAGATCGTAGAAAGTTATCTAAGATGTAAGCACATAGATGTTGATTCGACTAAACATAAATGTAACCCAAGTAACTGTAACTGTTAACCACAAATGGTAAATAAGATAGCATTTATACATAGTTTACTTGTACCAATAAATTGAAAGAAGCCTTGCGGGCACAGTCAAGTCTGAGCAAATAGTGCAGACTTGGATCGTGTCAGCGCTAGGTAGTTATAGCTTACATGTCTGTACCAAGAATCAGTAATATACTGAGCCACTTACACATAATACATATATAGTTAATTGTACTTGAGATACTATGTGCGCTAAATACTTCAGAGAAATTAAATGAGCTATGCTTCTGAGTTCATCACGAAACTAGTTTAAACATATACTTAAAATCATGCAGCATGCATGTGTGTACCCTTCGATAATTTAGAAGTAGCCAGAGTTGTACATAATAGCATATAGGATAAGAAAGTAAGATAATGATTAGTTGTAGTCATTTAACTTATGTAGTCTAAACTAAAATTAGTTAGTCACATTGAATCTACGAAAAGACTATCCCCTTTGAAATGAATGAACAAATCCTGAGTATATTACTGCATTTTATGGCATAATTATGAGTACTACTAAATAAATATATATATATACATACAGTACAACTTCGACACTCCGGACACATATAGTTTTGGGCAAGTCCGGATTATCGAGTTGTCCGGACTATAGTAGTGAAAATTTTTAAAACAATCTAAGTGAAGTAAATCCATACTTATGTGATATGATTTATTAAAATACATTTAATTTTTATATGAAATATATACATATTATGCTTTTTTGAAAAAAGAAGTTATTTTGTGTTGACTAACTTTGTTTAGATGAATGATTTGAGCTTTTTGCTCAATCCTCTTCAACAAAAGAATATCCTGCATTTCAATATTGTTCTCCTCAGCCCATTGAATACAAACTGAAAATGCTTTCTTCGCATCTGCAGTAGATATATTTGTCTTAGTAGCCATTTCCACAATGTCGTCTTCAGAGTCTGTAAGCTGTAGAGGTAAAAATATTATTTTGTCCGAAATGTAGAAGTGTCCGAATTACTGGAGTGTCCGGACTGGCGCATGTCCGGACTGTCGAAGTTGTACTGTATATATATATATATACTTACGTATAGCACAACATTAAAGGAAACTGATTAGGCGCAAATTATAATTACGCGTATATGTATGTATAAACGATAATATGATATTTTGTTAAATGTGAAAGAACTTTATGAGCATCTGTTGTCGAACCTATCCAAATATATATCTATATATACATATACATATAAGCCCGCGTCAATGTTTAATGTGTATGTAAAAATTTTGCCACCTGCCCAATTTTCAAATTAAAAAAAATGAAAACAAAACCAAACAAAAACTCAATGATTAAAGACTTTTGCACGAACTCCAAGTTTTTGCCAGTCTTTCATATTCTACGGAACCATCTAAATAAATAAATTGCAAGTGCTTTTTCAATGGACAAAATCAAATTTAATTGTGACTAAAATTGTAAATTAAATATTATAACAATAAAATAATATGGTATAAATATATTGTAAAGATTCTCTTTTGGTTTTTCATTTGCTTTAACTCTATTTAATTGGATGTAACTCTAAATTTCATTTTCATTAAGAATGCATTTCTGTCAATTACCTATGTTGTAAGCATAATTAGTAATATTTATTTGGTTTATAATTTGCGATAAATTAGGAACGTTTTTACGGTCTACTACAATTAAATCTTAATATTAAAATCACAAAAGAAAAGAAAATCTGAATTATGTGAAAGAATAAATAAAGAACTAATTCTGAGTATATACCCTATGTGTTTGTTCTTTTTTCCAATTCAAATAAAACAAATTAATAAATAAATCGCGAAACTTGACAAACTGGAATGGATAGTTTTTCTTGTGACAGAAGAAACAACTTTAATTTCACAAGAAGAAGGAACCTTCAATGTGTAAAATCGAAAACCATTTCTGGCTGCTGGTTCGCAAAGACTGTCAGAAATCCTTGCTTTGATGGATGCCCCGGCGCTGTCAGAAATTTTTCATAATTTCAGGAATACACACGTCCCACGACGCTGCTAATGACAACAGGCAAAAAACACCCGAGAACCCGCACAACAGGACACAAATGACACGAGTTCGTGTGCGCATATTTGTCCTTTTGGCAGGACACGCAATACACTTTTGGAATTAATTAACGCAACGCAACAAAACCCCAGACAAAGCACCCAAAAGCCTCCAAAATTAAACGTCACATATGTATGTACACACACATTCGTATAGCATATATAATATACACATATGTAGGTATCTTTTGCTGTCACTCCGATGTCTCTTTGTGCGTGTGTCGTATGCTGTTTGGCTGTGAAGAGTCCACATCCTGCGGCGAAACTTGTCACAGACTAATTTCATGTCTCAGCTCATAAATTGATATTAATGAGCAAGCATATTTTTTCGCGATGGAATTTGACTTGGTTCGTTTGACTCTGACAGTTACAAAGTGCCTCCTCCAAGTATGTGTAATTTGAGTCGGCGACCAATGTCCTGTGGTTATTTAACATGACTCGACATTCAAATGAACAAACATTCACATTTCTGCATGCATGTGCGAGTTCGCAGTCCCACAGCGAAGCGGCAGATGGAAGGGGGTTGGTTGGGCCGTCAGTCGCTATGGGAGCTTACACAAATAAACTGTATGGGAAATTTCTGTTTGTGTACACTTCGTTTTACCTCAGGGGGAATTCAAAGAATGCGTTGAGGTTGAGTGCAAATGACAACATTTGCTGGACATCTAATGTCATTGCTTTATTTGCGACATCGATGGAGCACTACAACATTAAAAGATTATTTCTGTAGTTAAATTAGGTTTCTTCTCACTATGGTTAGTCAGTTCTTTTTGTTCTATTCTTTGACTTTCTCTGAAACTCGTTTATTTTTGCTTTTATTTGGCAAATTTTAATTTCCCTTCCTTTCCATTTTCTTCAATTTCTTCGCTTCTTTCCTGGATTTGCCAGAGTTTTCGGCAGATTTCGCGATCTCCTTCGATTTTCGTTCCTCCTCTAGTGCCGCCAATTGTTTTTTACGTTTAAGTGGCGGCTCTTCGTCCATATTATTTACGTCTTCGTTTTTCCTCTCTTGGAATCTCAGGAGTTTACATTTCTTCGCAAGCTTTTTGGCATGTTGAAACGACTCATCCGCTTCACCTAAATACTCAAAGTAACTGCAGAAAATTACACTTTAAGAAATGCATATGACAAAACCAATTATTTATGGTACCCATTGGCCAATTTGATCTCTCGCTTAACACGCTTCGATTCTTCTATATCCGAAGTATTACCGGCAATTATGAGGCAGTATTCCTGTTTGATTGCTATGGATAAATTGTACAGCAGCGCCAATTTATAGGGTGCCATGTGTCGTGCTTTGAGTAGCCATTCCTTCGCCTCCTTGACACGTCCATCTTGAAATAAAGTTCTTGCCAGTAAATGCATCACTCTGGTGTAATATGCTGGCGGTAGCACCTGCAAGCACTTCTTGTATCTTTCAATAGCCTTTTTATAACTAGCCAACTCAAGAGCAACGTTCGCATAGTTTATATGTGCTTCAGGGCATTTGTTGCCTGCCTTAACAATTTGCTTGAAAATTTTCTGGCCACCCATCAGTTGGTTAGACATGCAAAGCACTATGCCGAGTCCATTTGCTGCCCACAAATTGCGTTGATTTGCTTTGAAAACCTGCAGAGAATGTTGAGATGTTGGCGATAAAGTGAAACAGTCTTATCTACTTACTTTTAAATAGAGGTTCAGTGCTTTTCCCAAATAACTGCGTGCGGTTATTGGATCACCTTCGGCATTAATGCGTTGTGCTTTGATTACGCATAAATTGGCAACGGCGATAGGCATGTAGGATTCATTGGCAATATTCAAGCTCTTTGTGAGCTTATCTAGGCTTGCTTCAGGTATATCAAAGTGACTGCAAACGAGGAGTATTAATTACAATAATGGTTTTGGTAAGAGCATTGAGTAGTTTTACGTGATTGCAACGTTTTCGGTAGGTATCATTTGCAGCCTCCTGAATGCTATGGTTCCCAGTCTTACATAGCTGTCAAAATAGCTGGGATAATCGACAATCAATTGCTTGTAGACTTGAGCAGCCTGATCATCCAGGTGCAGCTCTTCCAGGACACGTCCTCTGTTGTATCTCAACGTCAGCATGTTGCTCTGCCAATTCTCTTGGCACCCATCAGGTTTCTGCAACAAAGCCTTATCCAAAGCACGCAACGCCACTTTGGGTTTGTCCAAACGCATCTGGAGAACGGCCACATTGTTCAACCAGTTGATTGGCAAACTCTTTGTGGCGTGCAGGCGCTGATGAGTGCTTAAAGCTTTCTCGTAGCATTCGGCAGCTTCCTGCCAAAGCTGCTTGCGTTCATAGATGTCCGTTAAACTCAGCCAGACGCCGTAATCATTCTCGCTGGCTGCCTTTTTGAACAACATTTCTGCAATGTCCTGCGCATTTGCCTCCTCCCGCTGGGCGTAGAGTGCGGCCAGCATGCGTAGTGCGTACGTCTGCTCCGGCAGTACCCTAAGCAGTTTGCGCAGTGCGTCCTCCGCCTCATTGAGTCTTCCGCGCCGGACACAAATCTGTGCCAGTCCCAAATATGGCAGCACATAGCCGGGAGGACAATGCTTCACTGCCTTGCTATAAAAATTGAATGCTTCGTCATACTTTTGAATCGAGTGAAAGCTGCGTGCAATTTGAAAGCAGTTTTGTGCTTTCAGCAATTGGTTGTCGGTTAGTCGATACGCATTGCCAGCCGCTATTAGCAGCTTTTTGAAGTCAGCCGAGTAGTAAAAGTGAGCGGCCAGCCAGGTGAGCACGAGCGGATGCAGAGCGTTCATTTCGTATGCAGCACTCAGCAAATTAACGGCATCCTTGGTGGCCGACTGCTCTCGCTCGCGCAGCTTCAAGTGGGCAATGCCCAGCAGTGCATTCAGACTGCGTCCATTGCTGCACAATGCCACCTCAAAGGCCCGTCGAGCTCTGTCAAAATTGCCCATCTTCAGGAAGCAGTGACCCATGCCGACGCGCACATCGGCGAATCCCTGCGGGAAGTTATTGAATACCTTCTTTATGTTGCTCAGCGCCAAACTATAATCCTCGCGATGGTATGCCAAACAGCTGCGTCCGAGCAGGGCCGGCACATTGTACGGTATCTGTCGGAGAACAGATTCAAAGCATTTGTCTGCTTCAGTTAGCCGTGAGTTGGTCACTATTAATGCGAATCCGCGGCATAACAGATATTGCACATCACTGCATGGCATTTGCAATGCATCCATTGCCTGAAGAATGTTCGACACCTTCTCCTGCCACATGGCATACTGGTCTCCAATCTCCGTGCTGGTGAGACGCACGAAGTGGGCGCCGAGCATCGTGTAGGCCTTCAGCAGATCATCCTTGTAGTCGGTGTAGGCCTTATTGCCATGCGTGATCGCATTTTCCAACAGCGTTACGAAACTTGGGGCATTCCGCTTCTTATAGAAGGCCCACTATAATAAACCCCACAAACGTGTTCAGCGCTGTCTACATACCTTCGACATTCACTTACGGCTCGCTGTATCCACTCCTTTATTTTCGCTCGCTTCAGGCTCAGCGAATCGACGAGTTCTTGCATTTCATTCCCAGAGCTATCCATGGCCTCGTATATATTAATTGCAAACAGTATGCACGACTATCGTAAATGACAGCGGATTCTATGTAGAGCTGGAGAGTTATTGGTGGCATTATTGGTTGAAATCTATCAATTGTTAGACATCATCACACTGATTTCGATTTATCATATTGACGTATTTTACAAATAATTATTATTAATATCTAATTTGATAAGGTATACATTTTGTTCTCATTAACTTACCCAATCTTACACTCAAATTCGCGAATATTAGGTTTCATTAGTACTTTTAAATGCAACTTTCAGTATGAAATCTTAATACACAATAGTTACTACTTTTAGCTATCGACGTATCGATATATGTATACTGTCGATGCTAAACAGTAATAAATCGATTGGTAGACCAGATAAATTTCTACCATAATATCGTTGACAAACATATAGTGCACTTCATTATTTGAATATTGTAAGAAAACAAAACGTATAATTTGGGCACATATAATATACGTCGTGTACTTCATGCGTAATCATGTTATTTTCGCTTTCTTTGAGTTGTTTTCAACACCAGCTATTGTCTCATTCTCCCTCGCATCCGAGGGCCAATGTCAATGCCAAAGTAACAATTGTTGTAAACAAAAGTTCATGACGTAAAGTACGTACAAAGTACATGTACACATACATATATGTGGGACGGCTTCTAATTGTACTTTATTATGATTATTAATTTTTTTTATTTCTGACTTGCTTTTGGTTTGAGTTTCGTGGTCGGCAATATTGCTTGTCACCTTTGAGTTTGGGCATGAAACGAGGCAACGATTTCGAAATCAATAAGCCTAAGTTTCCCCCTAAAAATAGACATCCATTAGGTGAGTAATGAGCACACTTGTTTGTGTATGTTTGAGAGCCAAGTGATCAATGCAAATCCATTCGATGTGGCAGATTAGAGCTCTTGGCGCTACCATTTCACATCCGCATCAAGAGAACTTGTTCTTAAGCTTTTGTTTGGTTGAGATCGAACTATAAATGGAGCAACTCGACTACCGAACAGTATCAGTCAACGCAATTCAATCTTTCAGAACGTTCGTCGTCCAACCAACCCAAAACAACTCAATCAATATGAAAGTGAGTTTAACATTGTCAACTTCTGTGTAACTATAGTCAATAATATATAATTTGTTTCCCATATAGTTCCTCATCTGCTTGGCTCTGTTCCTCGCCGTGGCCCAGGCTCATGTTGTGGCCCCCGTTGCCACCTACGCCGCTGCTCCTGCCTTGACTTATGCCGCCGCTCCCTCTGTCTACTCGGCAGCGATTCCACGTGCTTATACCGCTTATGCGGCAGCTCCATCCGTTTACTCTGCCTCATATGTCGCACCTTCAGTGTATTCTTCATATGCCGCTCCAATTACCACCTACGCCGCTGCTCCCGCTGTTGTATCCACGCTGTTGAAGAAGTAAATCGATCAATCCGCAGTCCAAAGACATGATATGTAAATTGAAATATGTCAGAATAAATTGAGCTGAAATTAAGATTGACACAAGGTTTTATTTGATCCGAAACGGGCGTGAATCGATTAACGGATTACAAGTTAACTCTCCCAGTCTGTTGAATTTGACTAGCGAACAAGTGACAAAACAATTGAATATTCAAACGTCAAACCTGACTTCATCTTGGATCTCTCATCACTAGAGAATCTCGCGGTTCCAATCTCATACTTAAATGCCGCATCATGGCCTAAGGTCATCAGATATTGCGGAACGTCAATATATTGACATTCGTGCCCGCTCTGAATACATCTTCAAATTGGCTTTATTTAGCTTTAGTGAAATTAATTGACCATATTTCCCGCTTTATTCCCACCCACTATTTAGTGATGCCAACTAATCAGATAAGCTGTAGATGATATGCATTGATTTTACTTTCGTAAAATTGTGATAACAGTCTGCAAAATCCAGACAGAATTCATATTCTAAGGCGCCGAGATTTGAAATTCATCCGCAAAAATACGGCTGGCAAATGGTTTCCTTTGAGCCATTGCCAGCAGGAGGAGCAGCGATTATGCACAACAAAAGTTTTCCTCTTGTTTAGTAAAACATTTGTGCTGTTTTTGGTGGGGTGGGGGGGTTGGTTGCAAAACTTTTACCTAAATCACTTAGGCCAAAAACAAGTGTCGGAATGTCGAAAAATCACGAAAAAACAGTCAGACGATGACGATGACGTCGACGTCGCAGCCGACGCAGGCAGCGACTGCGACTGCAGTGAGTCGACTGGAAAAGTTTGAGACGGAAAAGTTTGGGAGCAATTTCGAATGCTCCATCAGCCTACTATGATGTATTTATAGTAACAAGTTGTTTTGTTGGTCCAAAATTAAATTCCATATTTGGAAAGACTTTTTGACTTTCGAAGGTCCAAAGTTCTGTGTTTGTAATTAATTTTCAATATGTTGAGGTCTTGGGTTAGCCTTGTAGCGAGAACCATTTAAATAGAGAGTATTATAACACGGGCTGGGAGTTTAACATGGGTTGGGCCAATTTATCCAAAAGAATCTTACATCACAATAACAATAATAAAACCAGCTTAAAAATTATCCCAACTTAATCTAAGGTTTAAGGTGTAAATAAGCTGACAGTATTTACTTTCTTTAATTGGAATTGCTTAGAGCGAGAGAGAGAGAGAGTGAGATAGAGAGAGAGAGAGAGAGAGAGAAAGGGACTTAATTCGAGTTTTGAATTATGTACAATTACACAAATAAAATAATATAAATATGAATAATAGCTACAAAAAAGCACTTCGTGTGTTTTCCGGTAACAGCCTATTTTATCGATATAATTCTTTGTTCATATGTACTATAGGTATAAACTGTTACATAATACGCTTGGTCAGAATAAACATTTTTGTTTTCAATAAGCAAGTATTATCGTGTAGTTCAAAAGAAGTGTAAATAATCTATGATCACTGTATAAGAAATACATTAAAAACTGCAATAAAAAGAAGTTTTTTATGGCAAAAATAGTTCAGTTGTATTTTTTTTAAACAAATAACTTCTTTACTGCTTCTTTGAATTGAATTTGTTAAATAATTTATTGATTTGTTCTAGTTAAGCAAACGACGAATACTTTTCATCTATTTTTTAATTATTGTGTTGCATCTCCTATCCACTTTGATAAGATTTCGCCTATCACAAAATTTTTCAGGTAGGTTCTGAGCAGGGTCAAGTGTATCTGCAGGTTCGATGTGCATAAATTTGCCCTTGCGCACATTTCGTGTAATAATTAAGCCTACGGCAAGTGAAGTGCATATCAAATAAGTTGGCGCGCATTTAGCCGTGTCTCAAGAGATTGTCACGCCCACTCGTTTATGCACCCCTCTCACCTCTAGCAACCTCTATGGAAAAGGGAATTTAAACCCTTCTACACGTTTGCTGTTTCCTTTTTTTTGTTGTTGCTGTTGTTGCTGTTGTTGTTGATTTGCTTGTTTGTTTGCTTGTCTGTCGAGAAAACCTCTTAACAATGGCGATTGTGTAATAGCCATGTTCGCAGCCAACACGGCAGTCGGCTACGGGAGTGCTTGTGATCCAGACACAATGGACACGGACCAAATCATTCTGAAGTGCACTTGTGCTGAAACTCAAAAGAAGTTATGCTACGTGTATTAAGAAGATGCACCTGAAATTAGAAGGATAATGAACAGAAAATTTATGTCTTTAATTCCTTTTAAGTATTTGGGTCGATGCATTGTGTTTAAACAAATAAAAATAAATTCTGTCTGACAGTTATTTTTGTTTTTAAAGGCACATTGAAATAACCAGTATTTCTCGGTATTATTTTTTAATCGAGCCAAACTTTTGTCTCTTATAATTTATTTATGAATGCTGTCACATTGAGCAAACAAATAAATTTGTGGTTGGATGTTTCTTAAGTGACACATTAAATATTTAATCGAGTTTTTGTGACAAATGCGAAAATAATTAAAGTATGCACAAGACATATACGAATACTGAATAATTCAGTTGAGTAGTTCAACAGTCAAAGGTAAGCTGTGGCACTCTGGAAGTTATTCAGTTGTCGTTTTGTTAACCGTTTCTTGAACTTATTCCCAACCTCGCCCCATTCCTATCGCCATTTCCATTTCCATTTCCATTCCCGTGTCCCAGCTGACAAATTCAAAGTTTGTGCGGCACCAAATCAAATGTCGATTATCGGCTAGTTAGTTGCACTCACAGGACCTCTTCTGAAGGCGCAGCCTGGAAACTCTTCACATTAGCAGAAAGCAAATGGCGCCTGGCACTAAATATGCGCTTCCTGCCTGCGATGCCATCTTCCACTTCCGGAGCTACCTCAGTCCAAAGATACTTGCCTTCTTCTTCGGGCTCTCTTTCCCTCTCATTGTCGGGTACGTTAGCACCGAGCTGCCACTTCTACTGGCACTCATTATCAGCGTGTTTGTTTTATGAAGGTCGTTTCCAACAGCACGAACAACCAGAACAGCCCCCGAACAGCACAAAAGGATTCAAGGCACGCACGCACATAGTAAGCATATACACCCCGGCATTGCCCCGGCATTGCCCACAAAGCATTCCATTGGAGCTGCTCCTTTTCTCGTTCTTGTTGTTGTTGTTGTCGACGTTTTTGTCGTTGTCATCGTCGTCGTCATCATTCTCACCATTTTCGCCAGCGTCAAATGCGCCGTTTGCCATTGTTATCTGCCGCTCCTGCCTCAGCCCCATCTCCACCTCCACCTCCAGCTCTATCTCCATCACCATGTCTAGCTCCTGTCACTTTTCCTGCTCCATCTGTTTATGTGCTTTTGCTTTATGACACTTTTGTAGAACCACCCAATGCTGCTCAAGCTCGACTTGGTCCATTTCTCTGCGATATCTTTTCAAAATCAAATATTTCGCTTGTCCAGCAAACCAAAAATTTGTCCATGCTTTACAAAGTGCTAATAGGGCAGCTGTCAGAGGATGTGGATGAGCCCCAAGTTCATCATAATTGCGTATGACAACAGTCAAAGGAAATCTAAAAACAACTTCAGGCGTGCGCGCCCCTCTTGTTGTTGACTGAGCTTCGTTTTGGGGGGAGCAGCACATTAAATTATGGCGCATTATTGACAGTTTATCAAATTGATTTAACAAAGCGTATTGTTGTTGTTATTGCTGGTTGTCGGTTGGTTGCTAACTTTCCACACCCTCCACACGCCAACCAAGTGGTCGCCTCCTCAACTAATCCCGTTGTTGCCTTACAGTGTTGGGTGCGTGCTCGCTTCTTGTGTATTTTAAGCATCCTTAAGTGGTCATGATAAATGTTATGGCTCTTTCTCTAGTTTCTGCAACGCTCTGCGTTCTCTTATTCACAGTCCCTACTCTTGTCATCTCTGTTTGTGTGTGTGTGTATGGATGATTTTGCTTGTGTGTGTGAATTTATGTAATGCGCAAAGTTAAAGCATACTTTTCGGCTGTTTGCTTTATGTTTTTGCTGCCGTTGCGTTCAAAATTTAGTTAATTTTAGTTTTTGTTTGTACGACAAAGTACATTAAATTGTCAGTTGTTTTATTAATTTAAACAAAAGCTGCCAGAAAAAGTTAACAAACTTGTAGACATTCCTCATATGGAACGAGTTTGCAACTCAGCCAAAACTGTACATAGTTTAGGAACAGATCTCTCTGAGGTATGTTTATTCGAGTATATTTTGTGTGTACTCGCTTATATTAATTATGAATGAAGCACTGCTCATGTTTATGCGACTTAAAGAGATACTGAAACAAAATCTCATATATAGCGCACTTTTTACTTGCCTTTTTGCTTTTATTTCTTGCTGTGCGTTTTGCTCTTCTTCTTCCTTTCGAAATTAAGCCAGTTAAGTAGCGGAAGTCATATTAACTCAGGCACACTCCTTTTACCTCTGACCTGGCTTTGTGAATTTGCATAAAAGACGCTATTTTAGTGGCGTACAGTGAAGAAACGAATGACCAAACCTGAAACACACTTCACTTGAGCTGTAGCTGTATAAAATATTTTCCTTTTTCTTTTTCTCTCTTTCTTTCTTAGACCAGAACTCTGAAGGCAAAAAGCAAAAGTGAAAAAATGAAAAAGTTCATAGCAAAACAGCGTTGCAAACGAAGGCAAAAAGCGCAAAAGGACAAAAGGAAACAACAGCACATGGAGTTTTTTCTTGTGTCTATTTCTGGGTGTGCGTGTGTGTGGAATTAAGTTTGTGGAAACGGAAATGGAAATGGAAGCTCCACGTCACCATATTGCCCGGAGATGATCGTTGCCAGCCAGTGAGCTGCAGCTGTTGGCCTTTCTTTTCCTATACGGCTCCCGGTGACCTTCTCTTTTTTGAACTTTTTTATTTACTTTTTGGTTGTTCGCATTGTTCTCGTGATAAAATAACTGCTCGCCTTCCTTCTCGTCTCTGCTAATCCCAATTCGCAGGTATGGCTGCAATTGCTGCAGTAGCTCAGCAGCTCATTTCGCTGGCTTGAGAGAGCAATATACCGTGCTCTTCCAATTCCGATTCCAATTCTTCGTCCGGCACTAGCCTGGCTTGTCTCCTGGGGGACTTGCGCAGCGCCCAATAATTGCAGCAATATATGAAGACACCTGCAAACAATACCCGTTGTGTGGGCTGTCAATCGAATTCCTTTTACTGACTTAACTTACTTATACAACTGAGCCACAACCAGGTCACAGTGGCAATTACCATCATAAAGTTGGACTTGTACGTTTCTTCTGTCTCATAGTTGCTCTGGCTTACAACTGTTGGGTGCATTTTTATTTGTAATTAATTTGCAGATATTTAGAATTTTAACATTCGATTTGTCGCGACTGATAATTGTCATCATCACTTTTAGTTTCGGCTAGCATAACTCTAGCTCTTAGCAAATCAAACGATGACGAACAACTGATTCTTTAAATAGCTTTGGTATTTATCATGACTTTGCTCTAATATGTAGTATTTTAGCAACTGGATTTCTAACAATCTAAAAACTATTACTATAAATCACATTTACAATTTATTCAATTGGTAATAAATATGATAAATTTGAGACTTTCAGGAAAACAGCTTAGTATTTGCCAGTATTCCACAATCTGCGTAATTTAGCTGCAATTGTTTTCTTATTTTCTGAAATTGAAGTCGCGGAGCTGTTTATCATTTGCCGCATTGCATGACTTTTGCTCATATATCAATATCGTGAAACTTATTTATACATAAACGCAAACAATAATATTGACGAAATTATTTGCGGTGCCCCAGGAAATTCACTCTACTATGTATTAAATCGAGTCGAATTTTAAGCATTTCGTGTAATTTGGGTTGCGTGAGAGCCAATGAAAGAGTTGAGTGAGACAACTGCAGAAAAGACTATATACTGTAATTACTAATTTAATTGGAGGAAGGAATCGATGTAACAATACATACATATATGAGTATTTGCTCTGGCTCTTTTCTCAGAAACAAATTGAACGAAACGTATAAATAGTATGCAAGGGTAAAAGACTTCCTCAGTGGCTTTTTAAGTAGCCACAATGAATGTATGCACTGAAAATGCAGTGCTGAAAGCAATAGTTCTTCTTGGTAATAAATGAATGAATGCATTTTTACTAAATGTTCCCATTTTAATTCATAGACATAAGTATCAGAACATCGTCATAATTACACTTCATTAGTCTTGCCAGTTTGCTGTGGTGCACACTTTGAGAGCTACTTGGAGCCGAAAAGCAGTATAGAAACTACGTAATTCAGTCCACCCCATCGCACACATTTCCTAGTACCCTCACATACACACACTCTCAAAAAAGCTTCAATGGCAGGGTAGCCATAGAAGCGCATCCCTTTCAAAGTCCCATTGGACCTTTCACTCGCTTAACGGCATACTGAGCTTTGTGTGGTTTATCTCAGTCTCCCGCTCGCTCTTTCTCTCTCTCTCTCTCTTCTACTCCGTCCCTTAGCATTTATCCGCGTAAATCTGCTGCGCTTGCCTTCTGACGTAATGAAATAAAATATTTAAGCTCGCAATACTTGAATGAGCCACTCTGAGCTAGTGAGTGCCAATGCCGTCGGATTCGGAGTTGCCTTTTTTACGTGAGCACGCAACATGCAACATGAGTTGGAGGCCTTCAACCTCGACTAGTGGGTGTACTGTGCAAACATGCCACATGTATGTTGAAAATATAATTATTTCAAAGTTATCATATTTGATTATATTTAATAGTTAATTATTCAATTCACATTAGAAGTGGGGGGAAAATGTTGAAAGCTTAAATGTGCTTTTCCTGTGATTTTACATTTGAATATAATTATAATTATTACATCTTAATCTTGATTTACTACCTTATATAGCAACAAAAAAATAATCCTAAAAAGTTAAGCAATTTAGTCTGTTGATTTTTACCGGTAAGGGAGATACAGATGCCGCTAAGTCAGTTTAATGGAATGCGATGCATTCGTTAAATTGAGTATGTTTATTTACGTTAGTCGCTCCATAGTGCATGTGAAAGCCGTAGTCTTTACGCTACAGCTGCGAAGAATGGGAAAAGTGAACTTAACTTTGTGCCATGTTTCATAACACGATACGGTTTTCGTTGCTACGGCTGCAGCTGGTGCAGAGTAACTGCTATTACAGCATCAGCAGAAGCAGCAGCCGTAGCAGTAGCCGCAGCAGCAGCAGTGACAAGCATTGCGTATATAAGGATTAGGATTAGTTCCTGTCCCCAGCCAAAGCGCAGCTTGCAACTGTGGCGGATTTTGGGGTATGCAACTGGCCTCAACACTTCACACAATCACATAGCGCATCAGCGGCAGCGGGAAAGGGAATCACAGCGAATCTGTGCGCTGGGTGCTGGGCGCTGGGCGCAGGACAACTTCGTCATTTGATTCGGGCATCCAGCCTTTTTTCTTGTTGCTCCCTTCCTTCCTTCCACCTGCACGTCCGGCGCATCCAAATGTAGTGGCAGCAAACGTGCTGACGCCTAACAAAAGTTACCATTCTCTCTCTCTCTCTCTCTCGCTGAACATTTCCTGTCAAATCAAAATTTATTTGGCAGTGCATTCGATTTTGGCAATTTGGGCGGGCCCGGGCAACAAAAAAGCACGTCAAAAACAGAGACGGAAGTGCCAAGCTCTACGTGATACGGTTTGGTGAGTTGGCCGAGCTGGCTTTGAAAGACTGTCCTAGAAATTGAAAATAAAGTGAACGGTTTACTTTTGCCATTGTGAAACATTTCATGCAAAGTGCAGTCTGGCTTTAAGCTGCAACAGAAATGCGAAAAGCTGACAAAACCTTTTCATTTCTGCATTTCTCAATTGCGTACTCTTCGGAGTCATTAAATTTCAAGCATTTCGTTTTTAACTTTAAATTTGCCGAAAGTGGAAATAAGAGCAGCGAAAAGTGAAAACAAACGCAAATTACAAAAGCGCCAAACTACATAAATATCAGACGCATTCGAGCGGCAATGCAACAATTTTTAATTACCATTTAGGCGCTTGAACGAGCACAACAAAACCAGAGAACACAAAACTGAGAACAGAGCAGCCAGAGGAGGAAGACACAAAATAAAAAAAAAAAAACAAAAAAAAAAACAAAAAAAAAACGAATGAAAAAAATCCCAGAAAGAAAGAAATTTATACTGAAATCGCCCAAATCGCTGGCAGCGTTTTACAGGCCCATTCTGCCTCGCTGTTGCTGCTGTATTTTTTAGGTATTAAAAAATTAAAAAGCGCACAAAAAAAGTCTGAAGCAGACAGAAATAAGGGCAGGCACCAAATAAAAGAAAAAAAGCGCTGGGGAAATTAAGTCAATGTCCTGCGGGGTCAGTTGCGTTTGGATAAATGTAATTAACCTTTAGGATAAGCATTGAGTTGGGTCTTTGATAATGAACGGCAATGGAGAGTGTGAATTGAGGGAATGAGAAACAAACAGTGAAAGAAATGTCAGTAAGTGGCATTTAAGATACTTCAAACAGTTGGCGGCTCACAGTGAAAATATATTTTAACAATATTTGTTACAGAGCTCAGCTATTGACGAAAAGGGTTTCAACTTGCATTCACATTTCTAAAAATATGCCTTAAATCTGTTTGCTTCCTCGTTTGATATGGAAGTATATAAAAATCATGGTTTCAACGAAGCTTCAAATGGTGAAGAAGGGTTTCAACTTGCATTCACATTTCTAAAAATATGCCTTTAATTTTTTTGTTTTCCTCGCATGCACCACACTGCGACTTTAAGTCAGTCTAAGAGAAGCAACACACGTATTGAGACAGAATGAATGAATTTGCAAATGACTTCTGCTTAATCTGATGGGCGGGTTGAAGGCGGTGCTTATGTACGTTCAGTCAGAAAGATATTCATCACCGTAAATAGACCAAACCACATCATTAGGGCAGCCGCCTTGCGAATTAATTACAATGAGGCGAAGGTGTAAAACTCGATGAAGAACAAGGAACATCATTGACAACCAGGGAAGGCTGCTGCCCGGCAATGGAAGCGTAGATGTAATTACCTTTGGCTACACACACACACACACACACACACACACATTCTTATAGCTACACATTGTTGCAGACGACCCTCACACACTCACATAATTAACTTGATAATGAGGACAAACTCGTAGTCGAAGCCGGACGACCCGGGTGAAGTTGTCGCAAAGGCGCAAAATGTATGTAATGGTGTGTTAGTTCCCTTCATGCCCTTCTTGCCCTTCTTGTTGTGACTGGTGGAGCTTTAACTGTAACTGTGCTGTGGTTAGCTGTGGGTACCGTCTCTGCTGCGCTTTGTTTTGCCATGATAATTACTTCCGGTTCGCCAGCAAAATGACAGCAGGAATTCGTAATTGCTTTTAAGCGTTTGAGGCCTACTCTCAATTTGGGCCCTTTGATAAAAAAAAAGAAAAATAAAAATGAAACAGACACAATATAACCCTAAATCGGAGTGGTTTGGCTTTGCGTTGCTGTGCAATGTAACCAATTGCCCGGCACTTGCCATAAGTCTCACGCATTTGACCCAATTCTCGTATAAGCCACATAGCAGCAAGGTGTGAAAAGCTTGGACACTATGCGGCAAATTGCAATCGACTTTGCCCTGCACAAAGACCACAAGGAATACACAAGCTGTTATTATGCAAATGCAGAGCATGAAAATGTTGCATCTACTCTTGCAAGTTGCTGTTGGAAGTTCCCTACCACCTGTTTTTACGATATCTTGAAAACCGCCTAAGATTACGAGCCACAGCATATAATCCAATTCAACAGGGTGCAGTGAAGCATTTTAATGGCCTTTTAATTTCTCAAAACTTGCTTGTGCCATAATATACACCTTGGGAGTTTTGGATTTGGTTGTTTTTATTTTGGATTTCAACGCAATCACTGTGGAACAACTGCCATTCAAGGAATAAATATTTCAGCAGTATGTTGGGATGTCGTAAATGCTAATTAATAGCGGTTACTTGTCCTTCTGTTTCGACCAGCGCTGCGGCATTGGTTATATACACTTCTCGATCCGAGAAGTTCGCCACTGACAAATGATTGCCGGGAACTCTGGGATTCAGGAGTTGTATTTGTAATGGCTATCTGTCTAGCGGGCTAACTCTTTAAGGCGCAGCTGATAACTCTTTAACGTGGCTTAAATATTAATAGCATATTATGTATACGCCGCGGCTACCGCCTGCAGTTCAAGGCAATTTGAAAGTCCCGCCGGGAATTTTTCGGTCTTAAATTTATATAAAATACATATATTTAATATGCTGCTGCATTTGGGGCCCATTTGAGGCGTTGGTTTAATATTTATAACGAATCCCGAGGGTCAATGGCTTTTGTGTCTATTTGGGAATTTAAGCACGCAAAAGGTTCGCATTTTAAATGGCAATCTGACGTTATCTTGACGCCCGTCAGAAAGAAGGACGCCTGGGAGCAGCTTTGAAGTACGACTCCTAGCGATTGTAATTTGAGCTATGCACCGAGATGGAATGGAATGAAATGGCAATGCGCAAGAGATACCAAGTGGCTATTAATTGATTTAATAGTATTTTAAGTCTCTCCGAGCAGGATGTACTAATTCGTTTGTTCGGCCAACTTCGCAACACCTTCACAGCCTTCAGCCTTTGAGCCAAGCAGAGAGAGAGAGACATAGTGTGAGTGTGTATTTCAATTAATGTACTCATGTATCTTTATGTGAAAGCAAAGCTCTTCTCGTTTCTGGGCTGACGCCATAATTCTTTTTGACATTCTCTTTGTCGCATACATTTTTTTTGCAGTACTTATTGCAAATTAATTACATCCTCTTTCATTTTCTATGAACACTCGATATCCCCATTGATTCATAGACATCTCAATACTCTTCACCCAGTTGCCTATCGCCTTTCAGTCTTCGTCTCTGTACAGCAACAAGCCATATAGTTGGGTTGGCCAAGGGATTAGGCATCAGATGATAGAGGTTTGGGTTAGCTGACAGGTTTGCATATTTCATAGTAGTTACGCATAAGTGACACTTGTCAAAACACAATTTCCACACCTACCCCACGCTGTTGCAGTCGCAACGTCGTCGTCGTTGCCGTTGCTTTTCACGTCACCCTTTCCATCAACACACACACACAAACACACATAGCCCAGGGCAAAAAAGCATATTTCAAGTGCGGCACTTCATGTGCGTCAAACAGAGAGCCGAGTGCACATGTAGCTATAGAGTTGGACAGAGGCGGGAAAAAGAATTGTGAAAAGTAGAGGGAGAGAGAGAGAGAGAGAAAAAGCGAAGCGAACAGAAAAAGTGCTCAAGTCGAAAGCCCTTGAGTTGTTTTGCAACATTTGAACACGTCAAGTTTTTAAGGTCAACATGTCGCTGGCAGGCAGACAGCAGCAGGCTCTGTAGACTAAGCCCAGACTAAAATATTAGTTGGAGCGTGTGTAGTTGTCCTCACTTCTTATCCACTTGCACACACCACAATTTCGCCAGATTGCTGGATTAGTATCGTTTATCAGTGGCCGAGTTCGGTGGCTCTCCATGCGTTTCAAATTTGGTGTAGCTAACTTAAAGCTCAGCTGAGCTCAGCAGTTTGCCAGCTCAGTTTGAGTTGCACTTCAAGCACTCATATAAACCGAGTAATTCATTACAATTGCAATTTCGGCCTGTGGAAAAGTTCAGTGTGCGGTTGCCAAGAGTTCTTCAACAACTTTTCATTTACTGGATCAGACTGAGTTTATCAGCAGAGGGATCATTTGGGGTAGAGCTAGGGAATTTTACAATTTCTACTTAACTATCGATCGCTCGACTATATTCTTTACCCTCTATGTCCTTTACCCTTTATGTTCTTTACCCTCTCTCATGTTCTGCATATTTGATTACCATGATAAACCCTTTCCAATATTATTGGAGGTTTTGTTTGCTTTCAGGATACTTTAAATATAAAGGCTGGGGTTGCGGAATTAACTATCGATCTCTTGGTTTGTATTTAGCCGTCTCATGTTCTAACCATTATAAACCCTTCCCAATATTTTTGGAGGTTGTGCTTGCTCTACTTGAGTATGTGTCGTGTTGGTAGCTAAACAGTTTTCGTATAATTTTCTCAAAAGAATGTTAGACAAACCGTTTTGTTGGCAACAATTTGGGTTAAAACTTAAGTGTTTTGCTTCAAGTTGCAAAATTGCCCCTGCTCTCATTTCCGCCCAAGTCTGGCTCTCAAATTCTTTGCCCTGAGTGCTTTGCCAGGCTACCATCTAACCAGTTAGCTACGAAGGGATGCGCGACGCTGGGGTATAAGGTTAAAAGCAGAAAAAAAATAATAACAAATTGTATTGTGGCAGCTTTGCTGCTGTGCTATATTTAGTTTATTTATTTTTTTTTTTATCTTATTCTCTCCAATCACATTTTTGGGCAAAAGAAAAGATACAAATTGTCCTTCGCTGCTTTGGCCTTTTGTGCTCCGGAAAATTGGTAAAATGTACTTTCACTTGTAGCTTGTCATAACCCTCAAAATGAAAAGTATTTGGAAAAGAAAATCAGTTAAGCAGCTTTGCCTTAAAAAATAATTAACATCTTTTATGGATATTGTAGTTCACTCCGTTTGTCTTTGTCCTTCCATCTCACACAATGCAACTCTGAAATAGTTTGTTTGCCATTTAGGACAATGTGTCTGCTAATTTGATTGAAAGTTTGATCAAGTTTAGTTAAAACTTGACTATGCCGCAATGCCGAGGCCACATCAAAGCGTGAAAAGCAACCAAAGTTGATCCAATTACAGTCATCCCCAACAACCTTTAGCTCTGCCACATATATACTTATCTACATATCCAAATGCTTAAGACAAACTACTGCTTCCTTCGTCTTCTTCTCTGACTGAGACCGTAAGTAGATAAATTTGTTTGTTCACATTTGGGGCAGCTTTATTGGTATCTGCTGAGCGTAACTTAACTAATTTTAAAGTTTTTGAAATTAGATCTGCATGTGTGTGTGTGTGTAACTCTCTCTCTCTCTCTCTCTCTCTCTCTCTCTCTCTCTCTCTCTCTCTCTCTTTCTCTCTCTCTGGGTGTATGTGGGTATTGTATGTGACGTTAACTTACTGAAAGTTTCGAGCACAACTGATTTGGCTTTCGCTTCGCATGAAATTATTTGCAATTTTCAGCATCTGGGGAAAATTTTCACATTTGGATGCAGCCAGTGCCGAGTGGAAAGAGAGGAGAGAATAAGGAGCAGCTTGCGGTCTGAAGTCATCATCGTCATCATCATCAAAAATGACATTTCCGAAGTTTAAAAGGATGTGGCAAGTAAGTGCAGTGCTTGCTGAATATTTTCTAAGCCCTTCAAATTCATGCGTTTCTGACTGAAATGAGCTCTAAATTAAATTTCTTGTTACTAAACCAATAATAATTTATCGTTTTGTGTTCCATTCCATTGTCCCACTAACTGTGCTAATTACACATGCTTTTCTGCAAATGCAACACTGCCTAAATAAGCTTGCGAACTTGATAACATTCGTGTCGGTCATCGACTGTAGTTCAGCATTGTGGCAATTTATTTGACGTCTTTGTGTCTTATTATAATTTGCGGAAGTTGCAATATGGTCGAATTACAGATTGAAGATGAATTAAAGCCGATAGCTAACCACAATTTTGGCATCCTGGAAGTCAACGGCAACTCAAACACATTAAAAATACAGCGAAATCACGGCATCATCAAAATCAATGGCGACGCTACGCAAATTTATCTGGAGCCAGGACTGGACAAACAATCTGAGGAGCACATGACTACCAATGATTTGCTATACCAGATTGTCGAAGTCGTTGAGCTGTTTTTAATATTACTGATATTCTACGTAATATTTAGCAATGTCAACTATTAGAGCAGTAACTTTGATTTCAATAAGAAAAACTAACAATTCAATTTATTGAAATTTACGTCTTTAATTACTGTTGGGCAACATATACATAGTTGTGGCTTTTAAGCATTGTCTATCTTAGTATCCCAACAGTTCACAACACTATTTGAGTCTGGATACCGTAGAGATTAATCTGTAATATATAAAATAATTATTTCGCCAGCAAGCTGCTCAGAGATAGTTTCAATATATTAAAAATGGAAGGAATCCGATATTAAAATATAGTGGATGTCTGGGTCTTTTTTGTTTTTGTTGGTTTGTTTATACGTTATTCAACTCAAATTGACGGCGAAATGTCTATTTTACTTTTTACCAATAAGCACTGCGTTCAAACAGGAAAATGGTTTTGAAATTGCTTTACACATGCTGGTAAGTGATCTATTACTCTTTTACATTCATATAATAAATACGTTTGTATATTGCTTTTAATTTGGCGCTATCCAAATGCTGTTAAGAACTTGTGTAACATCGTCTTAACTATTCTACGGTCTACTAGCTCTTACGACAAAAAAAAAAATACATGCATATAGCTGATCCAGAGAATTGTTAAGCAATAGTCAACGTTAAATAGCTCAGATTCTGTAAACTTTCTTTTTCACTTTATTGCCGTTAAAGTTTCGCTCACAACTTCGGCTGCAGCTTCGGCAGATTCCTCACATGGTGCGGGAAATTCGCCTGGTAACAAAGTTAACAAATTCACATCACCCTTTCCCCCCTGTTTCAAGAGTCTTGATTACACTTTGGTTGCTCATAAATTTGTATCAAGAGGGCAAAAAATGTTTCAGGAAGTTGCCTTCTATGCCAGAAATGGCCAATATAAAGCAAAAAGTTATTATCTTTTTACTTTGCCTGGGCGATTGAGATCGAGCCATGCAATGTATCGAGAATAAATAGAATGATTTTGAGTCTTAAAACTTTTGTTATATTATCATCTACTACCTTTTATGAAATTTACATATTTATGCAAGGTCCTAATAAAAACAAAAAAACAGGTTTACTGCCACTTAATTGAATCGAATATGCTACTCCCAATGCCTTCACTTTTCACCATGTACGAAAAACTATCAACTGCCAACTTGCAAATTCAAAGTCCACATGCGCCCGGTTAGATTTGTTGTAGGAGAATCAGTCTCCCGATGAGTTCACATTTGCATCATCATTTTGCGATTCGAAGAGTTTTTTGGGATTACCATTCAGCTGATTGTTTCGATCCAAGTGGGGGTTCAAAGCTAATACACTGCTCAAAGGTATTTCCTTGCCCATAATTTTGGTGCCCTCTTTCCAAGTAACTATGACGAAGAGTTCTTCAAGATTCTTGGAGTCAACAATTGCAGTGTGCACACGGCCATCAGAGCGGCAAATGGTAACCTTGTCGCCAACAAAAATATGTTCCATAATTCCAAAATAGGTTGAATTGTTTGGAAGTGAATAAATTAGTATTGTGAAAATATATTTAGTGTTTGTGCTGTGTGTGTGCTTAGTTGACTGCTTAAACGTGTGAGTTTAACTCAAAAAGAGTGTGAAACTGTCGATGAATATAGAGGGTTGTATATATATTTTGGAGGTGGTTTTTTAGAGTGTGTTTAATTTGTGTTGAAAATGGTTTTGGTAGTGGGAGTTGCTAGATCTGATCTCAGGCTGAATTCGTTTGTGTGCTACTTTCTGACAATAGAGCGAGAGCAGTAGTCAAAAAGCGCAGTTGGTGACAAATTGGTAAGGTAGGTGCTTCAGTTAGCTGGCATTTCCATTTCCCCGGTGTCGACTGCTAACTTCTAGCCATTTGTGTTCTCACGGTTTGAACAACACACAATACAAGCACATCGCTTACAGCTTGAAATCAGCTTTCTGCCCCCTTGTCGCATCCGCAAAATTTGGCCACCCATGTGCCCAGACAAATTTTATGGCCAGCATTTTTGGGGCATCGCTTGGACGCGCTCGTAAATTCGTAGAAATCTCCGCCCAGTAGCTCGAGGTATACTCAATGGGTATGTGTGTGGGTGTGTGTAACTTACTTTTGATATATGGCCATTGCTACGTTACGGGTTCGTACTTTTCAAATTAGATTTAGGAACGGTCGCAGCAGCCGTCAAGCTATCGCTGCGTCTTTACCCAGTCAAAAGCATTGCGGCAACTGTCATAAAATGTGAGACGTACCTCGAAAAATGTTGCAATATTTACACAAGACAATTTAAAGCTGACGACCTACACAACATTGTCGGCTACGTGTAATGTAATTGGCCTTCTTTTGGCCTCAGTCTAGACCTGGTGATGCATCTTTGACAGCCTTACAATTGCCGATCAGACTTCCATTTAATTAAGGCAAAAATCAACTGACGATTAAATAAAGTTCACGCATCGAGAGATCAAACAACATGTGTTTCGAGTTTAAGCTACGCTTCGGGCCATGGCTAAAACCCACACACAAACCCACACATACACATACGCAGACGCATACATACGTGCAAATACACAGAAAGTCAGTCAGGTGTAAAAACTAATTTACAGACATTCTGTAAGGGCACAATAGCAACGTTTAACTATGCAAGCCAAACCACAAAACACTTTGGGTCCAAGGACTACAAGCCATTTAAGGTCGTGGCCATAAATGCAGATGAATGGCTGAAAACTTTTCAATGTGGGTGAATGGCCTGCTTCTTTAGCAGCGAGCTCTTTAAACTTTAAAGGATGCTATGTGGGTTTGAATGGAAAATCGAAGAAAGAAAAAAAAACATTCAATTATAAAGTAAGCATAAACATGTATTATATACATAAATAAATGTATGTAAGCTTAATGTAAATATGTATAGTGCAAGACTTTTGTATCTTTAGTTTTATCAAATGCAATTGAAAAGCATCTTAAATATTTACATTTTGTTATTCCTTAGAAAGTAAATTTATTCCTCGCTTTACTTCGAGTATTTTGTGTTGTGATACATAAATGAAACAAGTTTTCCTATAAGTACAATCGATTGTAGTAAATATTACAAATTTCTTGAAAATTGATAACGTCAATTATTTTTGGGTTGATTGCTTCAGTTTTAAATGGCTTCAATATGCCGTAGATTTATTTAATCCCAAGCTTTCTATCTCATAGGTTTGATTGGCCATCGCTTTAGCTGATTGGCATCAGGAATTTAATATATTCACACAAAACACAGTGACTGTTTTGAACTGTGCGTTTAAGAGAGTCTGCCTATGTGGCCATATTTGTAATTTCAGTTATTGGGTCATCATGCTGACAATAGGCAGCCGCATAATCATCGTCAATATCACGAGAGCCCATAAATCTCATGGCTGCTGCAATCAGAATCGGCATCAGAATCAGCGACAGCAAACGCAATAGCGACAGAGACGGTAATAGTAACAGACCAGAAAGCAGTGCCAACTTGTCAGTTTGCTCTTGTAGCGCAAAGGGGGGAAGTGGAAGGCTAGCGTTAGATAGCAATAGTGGAAATAGCGAGTGGCGTAGCGAGTGGCGTCAAGGGCGTCATAAATGAGAATTTCCGACTCATTTCCGTTGTTTGTGTGTGGTTCATTTGTGGCACATAATGAGCACGGAGAGGGGAAAGCGAAAGGGGCGACAGAGACAGAGGAATAGAGGGAGAAATCGAAACAGAGGCACACAAGAAAAAAAAAAAAGAAAACTAACCGGAACAGGCTGACAATGTAGGTTGTAGAGGCAAACACGTTTCGATTTTTATTTAAAGCGCCAACTTTGCCTTGATTCTCCTAATAGCATTTGCCCTAACAAATATTACAAAATTTATGGTCAATGGCCACATTGTGTGTGTGTGTGCAAGAGAACTGCAATTTTGACCTTTAACCCAACTGCAGTACGCCAACTGTCATCTGCTAGTTGGCATTCGCCATTTGTCAGCATTAGCACAATTAGAGCCTCAATTGAGTCAAGGACATTGCTTAAGTATGTGTGTGGGCAATTGCCATGGCCATCTGGAGTTATGCTTCACGTCGATAATCAACAACCCGCAGCCGTAGATAAAGCAAATGTAATTCAATTAAATGCATTTCAAGCTTTTGCCCAAGTTAAATTTATTACTTGTAGGAAACCCGCAGGCGCAACAAATTCCCCAGAAAAATTGCTCGTAAATTGTGAGGTGATACGATAAGCGCGAAACATATTGACACAACATCCAGCCACATAACAAATGTCTCCTAAATGGATATTCAAGCATGAGAATGTACCAGCTAAGGTGCGGAGAAGAGCTGAATCTGCAAAGATTTCTGCATAACTTTGCGGCTGACAATAAATCTATGCACTGAAATTATGGTTCTTTTACACTGGGATCTTAGTTAGCTTTGAGACACCATTCGTCACCGAAACAAATATTGTCAAACATTGTACTCAATACACATCCCAAGAAAATAAAAAAAATAATAAGATTTTTACTTTTAAACAATAATGGTCTCAGCCTAAGGTCTTCAGTGCATTTAATCGGAATGACTAGACTCTTAGTATTTGGTGAGAAAGATTTGAATCTACGACAAAGTCGTCTCTTGCCGGAGAAGTCTTCGAGGTAAGTGTTTTTTTCTTTTTTGTAGTACATTGAAATTATGGTCATTTCTCTACAGTACATCTAGTTACAGTACGGATGTGTCATGCGAGAATGTCTCGGAATTCACCAACAGTATTAATATTCCGCTAATGCGGTAAGTGAAAAATTTTTTATTTGTAGTCCTTGTGGTATACAAAAACACTTCTGATGTGTTCATGAATATAATCTATCGATTTATTTATAAAATGTATAAAAAATAATTTTAGGCCACTACTTTGAATTCAACATACACAACATTCTGGGGCCGTAAATCAATTGTGAAAAGTCTGTATTAAACTCTTTTTTTTGAAGAATGTCCATGCCAGCTTTCCAGTATATTGGCTCTGGTCATCAAAATAAATTCCCAAATGATGAGATAAAATATAATATAAATATAATATAATATATTAAATTTGTACGAACGTCCTTTTTTCCTTAAGGGCATGCAAAAACAACTCAGAAAGCTACAGTCGAGTGTGCTCGACTGTGATATACCCGCTACCCAGCTCAAATATACTAAAATATACCAAAAAGTATTTTTTCGGTATTTTTTGTATATATGCACATTCATATTCCATCACATCCTAAATATCGCATAAAGTATAAAATATACCATGCACGGTCACATTCTGTCCACCAGAAATAAATCACAAGCAGCTGATTTTCCCATACAAAACTGTTTCTTGAATAACTTTCAAGTTTTTTATCCGATCGCGACCAAATTCTCGGGAATCATCGAGACTGTTATTATCTTCGTATGTGCCAAAACTCGAGACTATAAAATTGCGCTAGTAAATCGTTTTTTTCGATTTTAGGGGCGGAAAGGGGCCTGGCAAAAATCTAAAATAATCTTGATCTGCTTAGGACATACACCAATATAGTACAATTGGGTTTAAAAATAGTGATGATTGAATTGACGTTTGCGTTGTCTATGCCAACTAGAAGAAAGTGGCTTAAAATTAATTAAATTTAGTGAATGAGGAATACATTACTGCTCAAATCATTTTACTGCTTCCCAATCTAACTAACTAATATAACTATTGTACCCAAATATTTCTAATTGATTATCATTCGTCTGTTGAAATTTAGCACTCCCACTTTATTGTTGGACTACATTCAGTTCTTGGCTGCGCGCACAATACAACAACATTGGCGTGGGTTTGCTAGCCGCAAATCGCAAGCCTCTCTAACGAAGGCAGCCACTACCATACAGCGTTGGTGGCGTGGATATTATGTGCGTACCAACTACGCGCTGATGGTGGAGCGAATGCTGCAGGATAAGTTATTAAGCGTGTATAATAACGCGGCAGCGAAAGTCCAGGCGAACTTCCGAGGTTGGTGGTCGCGATACACAGTACACGACTTGGGCGCACTGAAGAGGATTCAGAGGTGTGCTGCACAGGATCTGCTCAACTGTGTGGCCTATAAACTGCATTATTTGCTCCGAACTCATGCGATTCCAGGCGTTTATTCGCTGCGTGAATCAACGTTAGTTTCTTTTTATATTTAAGCCCTATGGAAGCGTGATTAAATTTCATGTTTAATGTTTCAGTTGTTTATCGCGCGTGGAGAAACTTTTGGCTTCAATGAAATTTCGATTTTACAATGCTCGCGTCCAAAAATCCATATTAGGTCACGAGTCGAAGGGTAAATCGCAAAATCTGACTTTCAAAAAAAATGCAGCCTATACCGCAGTTCCATATGCAGGACCCAACGATAAGAGAATTTGTAGGCCTCATTGCGAGGATTTTATGAGCAAGACAATGGACATGGACCAGCGAATGTACAAAATTATCACCGCTTATGATGATGCCCAGCGTGATTTGATAGCAAAAAAAACACTATTTACCATGGCTGAGAGTGCGCGTGGGCAAGTTAATTGATATGAATTTTGATAATAATATTCACAATCTTACAGAGAAGCGACGAAAGCGCATTCAAATGATCCTGGAACAGAAAGAGAGGCGCAAGTGTAGCTTCTGTGTCGATGTTGTTGCCAGCATGCAACGGTGGAAGATTTGGGATTCCGAGAACTTGACAATTTCTCAGGATGTTTTTCGAGATCTCCGGAACTTGGAGAGTTTTCTCAACGAAGCCCATGAGATTGTTAATGACTTTCAAGGACGATGCCATTGCAAAATTACCCTTCACGATGTGGTTCAATGTCATTAGCTATTAGCTAATTGAAGTGAAAAAAATTATAATTGTATGATTTGTTGATATTGGTAGGGAGTTTGGTGTATACTATCACTCTAAAAAAATACTCTTGTACTCAATTATATACTTCTCCAATTATAATTGTATGATTGGATATTCGCAGGGAGTTTGGGGGTAAATGAAATATTCTTGAACTCTACTATATACTACTCAATTTATTGCCAAAATGTCATAAACAATATGAAAGAATCTAGGTGGTTTCCAGCGCTCTTTCACTACGAGAACACAGCTCTAAAGCAATCCACTGCAATAGGAGAAAATATATATATATTTGGGCCATCCATATCGAATCACGCGCTCTCTTACCAAATATATTGCCGAAGAAGCGCAGTAGTACAGTGACGAAGGAGGGTCTATCCGGATCAATATACCTATCAGTTAGTTCATCTATAAAACTCGGATATGTATGGATGAATCTGACGCACATTAATCGAATTAAAACTTACCTAGATGCTCGCAATCTAAGCGTTCATTGTTGAGATTAAGAGTATTGGACCCATATGACGGTTCGGTCACTGCAAGGCCTGGATTACCCAATTCAGAATCCATTTTAATGTTTTTATAAACGATACACTGGAATTTTTAATCTGAAATTAATAAAATAAAGCTGAATACCTCTGCTCAGAACAGTGCTCTATTATCTTCTAATCGAAAATCTCAGACATTGTTATAAATAAAAAATGTTGTGATGCCCGAAGCAAAGTCTCCTGTGTTCTCCACAGCATTTCACAGAAATAGTTTATGGAGACCTTGTGAGAGAATAAGCAACAATGTCAACAGAATTCAGACTGGACAAGACATGCTTTTGATTAGAAAAAGAAATGCTTGCCATGTGCTCGGTCTGGCCCGAAATGAAAAGGCGCTCAGTTGGAGATTCAACTAATTGTAGCAATATGTTGAAATGTCTCCAGTCAGGGACTAAGCCTGTTGGCCTTGGCAAAGTCAAGACATCATCGTTAGTCTCCTCATATTTGCCTCAAATATGCAATTACCAACTGGCGAATAATATGTTTTGGCCAGAGCTTCGTCAGTGCACAAAAACACGTATACATATATATATAGTATTTTTATTTATTTATTTACATGGACTCTGAATTTCAGTGACGTCAAAAATTAGCCAGATATATCATTTAGTTTTTGGGGGCACTTAGCAGACAGAATATAAACAAAATTGCAACATTTTTGTCGGCTAATGATGGCGCTCTTTGGACAGCGCCATCACCATGGGCAACGTCTTTCATCATTAGGTTAATTGCTTATGTACATACAATTTGCGGGTAGCTGACTTTTGCTTATAATCAAAGTCGTGTTCACATTGGCGGCTACTCAACGAGGTCATAATGAAGAACGTAAGTTTTGGGCCAATTAATTTGTAGCAAGTTTTCCTTCCCTTCGTGTGCTTGTGACATATTTTTTTTTGTCTCCGACTTAATTATGTTTGGTTATGACCATAAGCACGGGATCAAATGTCACCAACAGAATAATAATTTGAAACCCCAAATGTTATTATCCAGCCCGGTCATCGCAACATGAATAACAATCACAAATAGTTGTGATTTTAACAGCAAGAAGTCTGTCAACTACGCAGTCAATCGCTAAAAGTTAATTTGCAATAAATAAATGTTAGCTCGTTGACGCGAATTGTGTAGTCCTCCTCTAAAGTATCTTTACCTTGCTTTGTCACAGGTGCTACTCATGGCTTTGATACAAATTTATGACCGTGTGACCAATAAATTAAAAACTTTTATTTCGTTGTACCGTTTTGAATGTAAGGTGTTCGATTGTTTTTGTCATGTAGCCGTACCATGTATAGTACTGTTGACAAGTTCTAAGCGCAGGTTTTGCAGTCGGGCAAATTAATTGAAAAGTTTTAAATTTCACAAGTGGCGGGCACATTTAAGGCAATTACAGTTGCCGTTAACAAGCCAGGACAACAAGCAAGGCACAATGGCGGCCATTTTCGCACACACGCCGGAAGACATTAACACACAAATGGCAACAGACAATGCGTTCCCTGCAACACTCTCTCTCGCTCCCACTCTTGGCTCGCCTTTCTGGGTCGGCGGCCCCTTCGTTCCAGGCCCGTTATCATTAAGTTAATTATATGTTTGCGGGTGCCAAGAGGTAATTACAGCTCGGATTTCGGGCTTTTCACATGTCGATGATGATGTCCACGAATGACTTGGGGTCGACCATAGTCAAGTTGTAATTAATTTGAAAGCAAACAGTGCAAAACGCCCTCTGATGTGGTTATGGTTTCTTCATTCGACTTTATGGTTTTCCTCTGTAAATTCCAAATACAGACACGTATGTGTGTGTTTGCTCTGCTTTGTAAACCTATTTGGACAACCGGAGAATGGAGCTGAGACACAGCCCTAATATAATTCTTATCACACTGCTGATGTTGATAAATTATTCAGAGCTGGCATTAAACTCTACTCTAAAATTGTCTTTGGTCCTGTGCGGTCGAGTCTTTAGGCGGATTTTTGGTCAAACTAAGTGCTAACTTTACTCTTAGCACATTTAATTAAAAAGCGTAAAAAATGCTAGTTGAACAATCCATTAAAACTGGCCAAATGAGTTTGATGCAACTTTTCATCTCATTTTTGTAACGTTACGGAATTTGGCTCATACTTTTTCCGTCTCTCTCTCACTTTCTCTCCCTTTTTTCTTTTTTTTAAATTGTTTGCAAATCTGCTTGAGATTTTTCAGAGTTGGCAAAGCTTTTTGAAAGTTTTTTTTTTGTATTTTTACTGCCAAATGGTCGGGATTTTCGTGTTTTTATTTGAATAGTTTGTCGAAAAGTTTTTAATAAGCTTAAGTTAATTTTTTTCTGTTTCTCTTATCGATAGCGGTATTATAACATAGATGAGTGGAAATTTATTTGTAGAGTGCCAAGACATATGTGTGTCCAAGTAAGTAGAGAAATAGGACTTTATCGAAATAAATACTTAAATAATAAATGTGCGCATTGTTGTTAAGTGTGCAATGTTAACTTTTATTTGAAGGCCTTTTTGATTTCACTTATGAATAATTAAGTTTGCGCAAAACTTAAAGGGCTCAGCAAATAATTCATAGTCAGATAGGGGAGCCATTTCCATTGATATCTCAGCTCGCTCTACATTCACCTCGTGGCCTAGACGAGGAATTTGACAGACGAACCTATGCGTAGATTTATGGCCGGTCATGTCGATTACTTAGCCATAAATCTTGCCGTTTGGCTGCGGTCAGCAGCAGCATCTGGATGTGTAACACAACTGATACATATGTTGGTCAGTTGGTCACATTTTGTTGCTTCGCTAAACTCTAATCTGGTTTGGATTCGCATTATGTTCTCTTGGCCGCATTTTGTTGTGCTTGTGTTAACCTAATGCATATCTTTTGGATGACATCCTTCTTAACGCTTCTGGCCTTCGTTTGGGCATCTCTGATGCCATTATTACACCATTAACGGCTTAACTCATTTTAAATGTAACGTCCGCTGAGCGAAATATAAATATGAAATACAAGTGGAAGCACAAGAACAAAAAAAATATATAATGCTGCCTCGACTCCTAATTCAGAAAGTTTTTCGCTCGCTGAACTTTAACCTGCCGCAGGTGTTAAAAATGATTTGCAAAATGTAAAAGTTTTTGTTATAAATTCAGCACTGAAAATGTCAAAGAACTTAAAATTGCTCAAGTTTATTGTAGTGAAATATGCGCAAAGTTGAATAAATTTGCGAATCGCACAGCAAATAAATTGTTATGTGTAGTAAGTATATGCTTGTGCTCACACTTTCAAGTTCCTTATTCTTTTTGTGTTCTGTTGCATTGAGCTTGGTTGGTTTTCTGTAAATTGCAATATAAACATAACGGAATACAAGCAAACTTCGCAAACGCATAACAATTGTAGCTAAGTAATAGAGACAAACGAGTCAACGTTATGCAAAAAATCTGAAATAGAGATTACCACGAATGCCACTTGACAGAATTTATGCGAAATGTAAGTGAAAACCATCTTGAGATTTGCGCTGTAGCTAAAAACAGCTTCAAAGTAATAAATATGCTGCCTACGCGAAGCGCAGCAACGCAGTTTAATGTGCAAAATACCAAAACACTTCAGTAATTATAAGTAGAATAGGTGAGAGTGAAATCCCCCTTCTGAGAACTATAAGCGTTTACGCTTATTTATAGACATTGCAACCTTAAAATGTCAAGGCCACAACGTTGGCAAGCGGATTTTGTGCCCAGCACGCAAAATAATATACTTGTAATTCGTCCGCAATCTTCAATATGGCGGCAAACAAAGCCGGAGCTATCAAAATATTTACTGTACACGTATGTACTAAAGCAAACAGCTTCTGTCAGCATGTCGTATGACACATACATTTGCTGTCTGTCGTCGCCTGCTGCAGCCTGTTGCCTGCCGGTGCTTTGCCATAAATCTTATCGCTGGCCATGCGAACGTGGGAACGCCCCAAACCGTTAGCTAAATGTAGTGCAAAAATATTTAAAAGTCTATTTGTTATTCAATGAATGTGTATCCGTGTGTGTTCGTGTGAGCTGTTATGTCAGTGTGTAGTTGAAAATGACCAAAACAAAGAAATATTCGTATGCAGAGGGAAAAAATATTTGAAAAGAACAAACAAGCTCAAAAATAATGGAACAAAAAAGACGCTTTCAAAGCTAAATACACAGAAGAGAGCGATGATTGTCTGCTCGTCTATGGTTGTGTGTGTGTGTGTCTGTGTTGGGAGGTGTTCGTGTGTGTGTGTGTTTTCCAAGCTTGTCTAAAGAAATCCTAATTTGTTGAAGAAAATCGCATGCGATACACACATGGTATCTTATATTTCATCAATACATTAGCTATATGGTAAAGTTAGAAACTCTTTAGTTTGTTTTCAGTAAAATTCAAAACGTTTTTTGCAAGAGTATTAGGATGGGAATATCGCGAAGAAATTCAAAGCTCATTGTAGTTTACCTTAAAAAAAGAAACAGACACAAAAGGTTTTTATGGAAAATAATTAATAGTTTTAAAATTTCGAAAAATTTTCGAATTATTATAATGCATGTGTGCATTAATTGACGATTACACTGAATGTCTATTACTATGAATTAAATATAATTTGCTATTAGTTCAACAACTGCTTTTTGAAATTAACGTATCGTCTTGCAATTGTGTATTTTATTAACTGAGATCTTGTATCTCTAGTGTTGTAATGAAAAATGCATCCTTTCTTTTTTAGTGTGTCTTTGAAAAAATGGCATAGGCCACAATCTCGAACATTTTTACATTTAACACTGTGTTTCGTTCGAAGAAGTTCATTAAGATCTCGCTCACATATATATATATACATATATATGTATATATATATATATATATATGCATATATTTGTATGTGAAGCATAGCAAAGGGCATACCTTTTAGGTCAAAGCATAAATAAAAAAAAGAGATGGGCAGCAAACATATGCAAGGCACGTTTCGGAATTATGTGCCGCGACCAGAACCCTGAACACAGGCAAGGACACATGCCACAACCAGGCAACTGACTCACAACAGAGTACAGCACATCACATCATACAACATCAGAAAATAAATAAAATATCCGACAAGCGCATTCACCATGTACACATACAACAATAAGTTCACGGTGTTTCATCAGAAACGTTACAAAAACCCGTTGAAAATATCTTCAACGCTGAAAAAGCTGGCGAGGCACGCTCAAATTGTAGTGGGCACGCCCACTCCTGCTAATCATCACTTGCCGCCCCCTCCACCCCCCTCTCATGTCGTTGCGGAAATTGTGCGCCGATTAAATTGGCAATCAACTCAAACGCAAAAGCTGCGTGAAAAATGTCACAGTCTGTTGAGTCTGAAACGCGCGATGCGTCCATGGCAATGGGGTCTATGCGCATCATAACCAAGGCCAACCCACCTATCCTGCTCTATCCTGCTCTGCGTACCAATTCCACTAGTAGTCATTACTCAGCTGGATTGACACTGGTTAAATGGAATAATTACATAAAAAGTTTACATTTATGACTATGGCGTCTCACATTGAATAAATAAATAAATAATTTATTTTAGAAGTACAACACGAAAGTTCTATTTTCTTAAGATATATTTTAAATTTAGAATTGAAGTTCTTAACTTAAAAAAAGAATTTGTTTTTATATATTTTGTAATCCAATCCCCACAACGTCGACTGCTTTTTCATACAGACTCTAACTACAAATAATACTTATCACTTAAGGCTCCCAATTCACTCTACGGACATCCTACATACAAACATTGTAAAATTACATCAAAAATTACGATATTGCGAGCCAAAGTGTGGTTTAAATATAACCGCCGAAGCTACTCTAATTATTACAAAATATCTTCATTTGAAGTCGATCTTACTATTTTAGTTTATACTTGGGACTCTGGTAAACAAGTGCATATTCAATTCATCCAATTGAAATACTCTATGGTCACTCAGGCCGTGTGGACGGACAAGTAAAACCACACTTCACACTCTGCTCCTAGTCGGTTTTCGACCACAGATGCGCACTTTGATTGCAGTTGACCTCGATACCCGCCAGAGATGCAACCACATTCCCTTAAAAATATACAGCAAAATATGCAAACAAGGCGAGTAGAGAGAGCAATTGGGACCAGAGAAAGTCCTGTCTTTAGGATATATATTTTAATTACCATTTAGCCAAAAGTGAAGTGAAGAAGCACAAGAAAGATTAAAGAGAACTGCAGACGTGTCTCATTTGCACTTGGCGGATGCTCCGGTAGCTACACAATTGGCTGACAACGAAAACGAATGGTAAAAAGCAAAACAAAATCACAAGCTAACGCCACAACAAAATGTAATGAATGCTGTCTGACTCTCTAATTTTGGCTGGCGAGACAGGCCAATAAGTGTGGTCCATGACTAAAAGTACAGATGGCTGGCTGAGAGCGTTCTAAATCCCGTGGCCTCGATCTGAGCCATTGCAGCCAATCAATATGGCTGGGAAACAAAACTTTTCCCCGTCGAGCCGCTTCACTGGCATTTGTTTATGCTTTGAACTTCTCCAATTAAAAGTAAATATTTTGAGTAGTTTATCTTGATATTATTCACTGCCGCGCTACGCGTATCTGGTATTATAGTTGAGTCTAAACAGTCCAAAAGTATGCAATGAAGGTGAAGAAAATTGCTTTCTTGGTTCCTCACTACTCTTTGCATACCTACCTGTACGTATCTGATTTCTATTTGAATCCAGCTACGCAGTCTCAAACTTTTGTCAAACTTTCTTTGCAGCGTACTTTAATGCCATTTAAAGACGACGTGGCCAAAACTTGGAGGCTAGCTTCAAGTAAGAACTCGTAAATGGCCAAAACAGACATGTTGTTTACAAGTGTCGTAGCAGCAAGCTTTTGACAGTTATGTCCATGACCTATTAGTAAGTTTAGCATTGCGGACGAACTCTACTCGTGGGCGTCATGCAACACGCCAGACCTACATCATTTCGTTTGAAGTTTGGCAGGAATCGCAGCAGCGTCAGCTCTTAAAATAAGTCATAAAGTGCCAAGTGGTCTCTGGCACAGTGCCACATATTAGTATCCGACCTCACTCGTCCATCGTGTATCCATCCATTGGTAAACACAACGAACCAAATCGGTGTTCATACACAACGTTCAAGAGAAAACACATTTGCACAGTTTTCTATTTCCATTTTATTGAACGTCATATTCTTTGAATTATGATTCTAGTTTGGGCTTGATTTTTTCTCTCATAGACAAAATCACGTTCTCGCATACAAACTGCTGGCATAATTTCATTTACGATTTAACTTTGTACTACAAAACATCATTCTCGGCCTGGACAGGCACCGCGTTTCCCCGTTTTGTCCAGGCTGCTTAGCCAGTCTTTGAAGCAAGTTTAATGCGTGTGCTTAGTTCAGAAGTTGGGACTCGGTCTGCAGAGTGGCATGAGAAGGTGGCAAGTTTTATTAGCCCTAAATGTAATAAAATGCAAACAGTGGAGCACGGAAAGAATTGCAAGAGCAATAAAGACTGTAGCAAATATTGCAAAAAAAAAAGAAAAACAAAACAAAAATTGTACAAACTGAATGAGAGAAAAAAACTGAAAAGAAAATCATAAAAGTGCGTGGCAAGTTTATGTGTGGATCGTTTAGCTGGTTGCCTAGACGGAGGCAACAGCGGTAAATATTAACTGAAACTGCCCATGTTAAGTTTTCTTTATGCGCCCAACGAAAAAAAAAAAAAAATAAAAACTCAAATTCATTCGCGAGCTTTGTGAGCCAAGCAGATGTGAGAGTTCCAATTCTATTTCACACCATTCGTATGCTTCCTCATTTTAAGAGGGATGTCAGACGCTGCAGTGTGCTTGTTAATTGGATTAGCAAAGTAGTAGCACTATATATAATGCACAGATTCAAATGTGGATTAAACAAATATTGTTTTGATATTGAGTGACAACTAAAAATGTCCAAAATATAAAACGAACATTTGAAGAAAGCGGCAAATTATTAATAAAGAAGAATAATGTATAAATTACTATTTACTTTGATTAAAATAAATACTAAATAGATAAAATATGTTCAATTAAAATTTGTGTATCAAATTGTAAAAACTATTTAGTATCACTTGGCAGCTGCGACCCCAGTTAGCTCCTCTTCGATTTGTTCAAGTGATTTATTCTTCGTCTCGGGCACCACAAGCTCAACAAAGACAAATGCAAGAATGCATATAAAACAAAAAATACCGAATGCTCCATTGCTCCAACAAGATCTGATTAATGTGAATTACGAAAAATACCATTGCATTATTGTACAACTTATTTTTCGTCGCAGGCTCACCCATCACATCCTGAAACGATTTAGTCACAATAAAAGTGCATGCCCAATTGGTGCCGACTGCCAGCTAGGCCACGGATGCGAGACGGCAAGATCTCGCCCCAGGGAATTGGACCAAAGCCCATTGAGAAGCCGAGCACATAGACCATAAAGCTCACCAATGGTAACCAACCAATACTAGACATATCAACGTTACTTGATTTTACGTAGAAAAATACGGAGAACACAAGCAAAGTTACGATCATAGCAAACGCAGAAATGTACAACAACATCTAGAAATGAAAGTATTAGAAAATAATAATAATTCTATAGAAGTATTGCTCACTTTGCGACCCGCTAGATCTATGACAAAGGTTGCTATGAGAGTAGCCATAAAATTCATAATTGCCACAATTATAGTGCTCAGATAGCTGTCGATATTGGAGCCGGACATGTCAAAGATCATCACTGTGTAGAAAATGACTGCATTGATGCCGCTAAGCTGTTGGAAGATCATCAGGGCTACTGCAATAGCCACAGGTCTAAAGTATTGCTTTTGAAATAACTCCTTGAACGTAGGCTGCTCCGATGTATCCGCTGTTTCGACATTTCTTTCAATTCCTCCGCAACATTCGCATCCTTACGTCGCAGTCGAGTCAGAGCGGCTTCAGCTTTCTCATTTTTGCCTTTTGTCAGATACCAGCGTGGACTCTCGGGTACAAAAATCAGGAGCACAAAATATGGTACACAAAATGCGCCGGATATGAAGGCAAGCTGGTACCAATTCGTGAATGATCCAAAGACAAAGCACATGAGGTTACCCAAATTGCCAAGCAGCATGGGCATCAGTCGCAGAATGCCACTAATCAACGGGTGGATCGCCTCTCCCAAGTAAACGGGCAGTGATAACGAAGACACGCCAACCTCGAAACCGCTTAGAGCACGGCCAATGAGAACCATTGCCACAGAGTTTGCGTTAGCTATCAGCATCCAGGCCAGTATGAAGGGCACAAATGTCAGCATTGCCGTCCTCTTTCTACCCAAATACATGATCAATGGGCCACCAGAAATGCCACCCGCGAGACCTGCCAATGGCATAATGCCGCCCACCTAGGAAGCCTCTTGCGACGATACTGAAAAACTTGTCACATTCTCATTTGTCATCGACGGCAGGGCCGGCGAGGTGTAAGCAACCGCATTGCCAACGCAGAAGGAGCACATGGACACACCAAAAGCGGCCACAATCTGCGAGGATGATCACCTTAAAACCATTTTTTATGCAAGCTTAGAAGGCGACGCTCACCTGCGTTCTGGACAACACTGCCAATTTTTCAGATTTCTCTGACATTGCAAAAAGTTTTAATAAAATAAAAATAAAATTTGAGTTACATTAAAATATAAACAACATTAAAATTGTCGCAAAGTCGATTGAATTATAAATCAAAGCGACAACTAACCAATTTTTTTAAATTGTTATATGCATGGTTGTAGTTAATATCAAGGAGAGCTACTGTTTCATAATGTAAGCAATTTTTTTTTTTTATCTCCGGATACTTATTAGAATTATGATGGTAAGCGATACGATCCACGTCTCTCTGCAGAGCCTCCTGAAGCCTCTTAGCTTCAGTTTTACAGATCTGCCGACAAAACATAGTTTATTCAATTCATTACACAAAATGAAAGCATGAAAACTACAATTTTTATACAGCAAACCTACCACAATATTTGATTGTGCTAAATTGCAAGTTAATTTGGTTACTTTTAAGATAAAGTTCTTATCAATCAGCAGACAATGTATATGAATTCAATTCCGTTAAGTGGTTAAAGAAAATCTAATGAAGTTATATTTTAATTAGACCAAAATGATATAAGAAATTTTACTTGTTATAGCAAAATTAAATGTAATTATAATTTAAGCAACTTTATATGAAATATTAATTAAATATATTATTTATATAAATATTCTTTAGCTGGGTGTGAACGTCATTTCGAAGATTAGTTTAGTATTTAAAGTGAAATATTTTCAGAACGCTCATATCTTGTTTGGCTTTTAAAGTGTTGCCAGTCACAGTTAGTCAGTCACTGGTTCCGTTTGCTGCCACGCCCAATTTACTGCAGCAACCGCCTACATTGACGGCAAAGCTTCCCATTGTTTTCTCAGTTCGTTTGGCCTTTGCCTGCGCCAACTCATTAAAAATTCCATTTTCATTTCGCCCATCATCCATTTTGATTTCATAGTCGAGTGGATGGTGGAGGGGGCACAACGGGTTGGAGGGTTTTTAAGCGGTGGTCGGTCGGCGTGTCTGAAATTTGTAGCGTTCTGCAGTCGCAGTCGACGTCGCAGTTGCAGTCGCAGTTGCAGTCGCTGTCGATGTCGCCGTCGGTGCACATTTGCAAAGTGTTTACTTTACTTCCTTGCACATTGATTTCGGTGGGAAAAAAACTTTCACTTTGGCTTTCGGCCTTTTGCATTTTAACGCTGGCAATTTAATATTTTATTTATTCTGTTGCCATCTTTCGCTGCAGCCAGGCCATAAATGAGTAAGCACTTGTGCATCGAACTTTAAACGGGAGCGTAATTAAAAAAATAAATATGGTTGTGAGTACGCTTACTTTTACGAATGTCGATGTGGATGTGAATGTGAATTGGAATTGGGATGCGTATGTGTAATGCGAAATGCAGCTTCATATTTTACGCCGTAAATATTATTGAATGGTTATCCAATGAAATTCCATACTTATGTACATGTGTCCGAAATAAAACTTTGGTCCTCCGTCGGATCGTCGAACTGACCACAGTTAATTATTTGCCAGCCAGTTTGGCGAACGTGACGTATGCGTAATTTTTCACCCAACGTTTTGCTTATCTGCCTTATTATAGGGTTGGTGTATGTGTGTGAGTGTGCGAAGAGAAGAGGGTCTGTAAGTGTGTAAGTCGGAATTGTGTGCATTCGCTGATGAATTATTTGCCCTGCACTTAATCAATAAGAGTTTGTATATGTGTACGTCTGCGGCTTCGACTGTCTCTGTGTGTGTGCTTGGCACACTGACTGAATCATATTACCTACATATGTAAATATGTATACAATTTACATTATCATCGCAGAGCACGCCTTTAATAAATTACACATTCAGCTCACATTAAACTATTAGCCTCGACCTCTGAAAATCGAGAAAAATGTAATCAAACAAACACGTTTGGGGCACCGCCATGTAAACAGAGAATTGAAATGGTGTTTTTGTTAAACTTAGTGTCTCACTAAATACGAACATGTGTAGTGTAGAGACCGAGGGTGCAAGTTGTCAATTCTATAAATTCGTAGACATAATTTTGTAACTTCTAAACCAATGGATCTCTTGAACGTCTGCATAATTGGGTCTGGCAATTGGGCCACCACGATATCTCGCATTGTGGGCATCAATGTAGTCAACTCGCAATTTATGGAGAACAAGGTGAATATGTATGTTTACGAAGAGATTATCGACGGTCGCAAGCTTACCGATATTATCAACACGACGCACATTAACGTCAAATATATGCCGGACTATGTGCTACCCACCAATGTGGTAAGTGGATCTCTTGTTACATCAGCACATCTATTATAAATGTTGACTATGAAGGTGGCTTACGATGATGTGGTCACAACAGCACGAGATGCCGATATTATAATATTTGCCATTCCACCGACATTTGTGAGCAGCTGCTGTAAAACTCTGCTGGGGAAAATCAAGCCTATGGCCCACGCAGTCTCCCTAATCAAGGGCTTTGAGCGGAACGATGACGGACACATTCTGCTGATATCCCACCTTATAATGCGGCAATTGAAGGTATGTGGCTCAGCATATTGAATTTATTTCTTTCTTTCTGTTTCTCTTTGCTTAGATTCCCTGCTCAGTGCTGGTGGGCTGCAATTTGGCCCATGAAATCGCCAACAATAATTTTGCTGAAGGCACAATCGGCTGTCGAGATCAGAAATATATGCGCATTCTGTCTGATCTCTTCAAGTCGGAGACTTTTCGTGTAGTTGTCACCGACGATGCTGACTGTGTGGAAATTTGCTCCACCCTAAGAGTATGTAATAGATTATTGGGTTAAGTCTTAATCGCATTAATTTATGGCAATACAGAATATTATAGCATTTGGAGCTGGCCTTGCGGATGGCTTGGAGTTCAATGAGAATACCAAAGCTGGAATTATTCGACGCGGCTTTCTCGAGACGCTACAGTTTGTGGACGTCTTCTATCCAGGAAGTCGGCTGGCCACGTTCTTTGAGTCGTGCGGTATATCCGACCTTGTGACCAGTTGCTACGGTAGAATTTTGCTGTTTAATGCATATTTGGTTTGATGATTAAGTTTCCCTGCAGCTAACCGTAACCGCAGGCTTGCTGAAGCATTTGTCAAGACAGGGCGACCGTTGAGCGAGCTGGAGCACATTCTCATTCCAGGGCACGAGCCCTTGGGACCGGTAACCTCTGAACTGATCAATTTAATGCTAAAGAAAAAGGGCCTTGAGGATAAGTTGTGTGAATAATTGTCTTCTTTTGACTATTTATTGACTTTTATCATACTCAGATTTCCACTATTCACCGCAATCTATCGTATATGCACAGGCGTTTATCCCCTCTCTCGTCTGGTGGAAACTCTGCGCTTTGCTCGCGAAGATATGTGAGAGTCATAGTCAAATGAGAATAATATCAAATATATTCTTTAATTATTTATCTACTTTCAGCTATCACCCCAACCATATTTTCCAGCTGTAGAAATTCCAGTTTTATTAATTCAAAATAGTATACTGTATAATATGCAATTGTTGTAAATGATTCTGGATCAATAGCAAAAAAAAAAAAAATTATAAATAAGTGAGAATAGTAAGCGAACTCCACTCTCATCTACCAACTTTCAGCTTTGACCCCAACCATATTTTCCACCTATTGAGAATGAAGTATTATTGTTATTCTTTGCAAAAGTCGGCCACAAATAAAGCAACTTCTGTGGGAGCATTGCATATATTTATGGGAGAATTTAGTTAAATTGATGTGATATATATTGCATGCAAATTGCAAAAAAATGCCAACGAACTGACAAATAGGTACGAATATTTTCGAATACGAAAGCAGGATGCTAGTCTCGATACGAGTATTCAAACAAAAGCTCTGCACATTTTATTGTTGTGCGTCTTTTCTTTGGAGTTGGAGTGTTCCTTGCGGAAAGTGCACTCCAATGAATGCACTGGCGCTCGAAGCACTTGCCGGGAATTGTGACTACAAGCACAGAACAACAGCGGAAATCACTTCACTCATAAATGGGTGAAGCAAAATGTATAAGAGGCAAGAAAGCAAAATGCATATAAAAGAAAGGAAGAAAAAGAAACGAATCCACATGGCCATTGTTTCTCAACTATGTATCGAATAGTTTTTTCTTTCGTAATGTGGTTTGGGTCGGGTTCTCCACATTGCAATTGGAGGCAAATGGGAGCAGCTGCTTGCTCTACAGCTAAGGGCTGCTGTTGTCTGAAAAGGCAAATGTTGAGTGCGTGTCTTCAAATAACCACTGAGTTAAGAACAGTAGACAAAATTATACGTGTCAAATATGCGTATTGCGATGAAAAGGGAATCCAGATTATTATTTAAGTCGAATGTGTAATTTTTAAAGAAATTGATTCATCTATTCCACCCGTATATTTAATGAGACATAAACACATTAATTTAAGTGGCCTTAAGCCATTACCAAAGCGGCTTACAGCAACTCAAATGTAATTGGCATTGAACGAGTATTTTTGTTGGGTATATGCTCTGTTAAAAGTCAACTGCGAATTATTTTATTAAATTATTTATGCAATTCGTTTAGTTTATGGATTTAGCTTTTATGATATTATGTAAACTATTGCATAGAATTCAATATAATTAAATCAAATGACAAAGAAGCTTAACGCTGATTTTGTTATTTGTTTTGGGATTTCGCAATGGATTAGTTGAAATCGAGAAATTGCTCGATATGATTGCATTATTGCGAATCTCGCTCAATGAGTGGGTGAAAAGTTATTTACTTAAAATTTACACACATGCTTGGTATTACCGCAAATTTGGGGCATATGTGTAATTTTTAAAATAAAAACAAGAAAAAAGGGACAAAAAAAAAAAAAAAGTATTGTGGTATTTTGGTATAAAAAAAATTTTTTTTTTTTTTTTTTTTTTTTTTTTATAAAGGGGGGGGGGGTTTTTTAAAAATTGTGTTTTTTTTTTTGGGGGGGGGGGGGGGGGTTTTTTGTAAAGATAAAGTGGGGATTTGGTTTTTTTGGTGTTGGGGGGGGGGGGGGGGGAAAAATAAATAATGGGGAAAAAAGGGGTGGGGTTTTTTTTTGGTGGGGTGGAGAAGAGGGGGGGGGTGGGGGGGGGGGGGGGGGAATATATTTATGGTGGGGGGGTTTTTTATATAAAAAAAATTGTGGAATAATACAACAATTTTCAAATATATATGTATATATGTATATGTATATATATTAAATATGTGTGTTGCACTTATAGAATATTTGATTAAGAAGCTTTAGTAAGAAATTTAAAATTTAATACTCACATAATAACTTGATGGAAAACCATTGAAATCAAATAAATGGCATGAACACAGAACAGCAATCGACAAATAGGCCTTTACAACAATTGGTTAGACCGAATTGCATGTACTCAGGGTCATTGATGCAGTCAACCAAAATGCTGTTTCCGTGATAGGATGATGGGTATTAGTGTAATGGCAGAATGAGCAAAAATCATATGGAAATGGAATGAAAATGAAAATTTAAAACGAAATTCGCTCCGTTGGCTAGCTATCCAGTCGTTCGGCCCCGGCTGAACAAATATTGCAGTTAGGTAAACAAAAGAGGCCAATACGAGAACGCAAACACACATGAGCATCTATGAAAAGCTACAAAATTTGCATATCAACAGGCAACAAGCATGTGGGTGGTTGGACAAGTGGGGGTTTTATTTGCACATTTCTTGTTGCATTTTGAGCTGCATTAAACGCGTCCCTCGTTCGTTTTTGCTGATAATTACACGGTAAATTTGGCAAATGCGAGCACGACGAATGGCAAACTACCATATGTGCAATGCACGCAGTGGTGTAATGTGTCTGCGTCAAAATGTATCTAAGGGTACGTTGGCAGGTGTGTGTGCCACAAATACGAGCACACCTGCTCCAAAAGATACCTTTGCTATACTATACTACATATCTGCGCAAACTGGCAACCATACGCCACACACACGCTGGGGAACCACTTCAAAAAATAAATAACAATTTCGTACGACACACACGTATTTTTGCCTATGTAAGCGTATCCCTATGTAAGTGCGTGGGTGGATTGTGCGTCTCTGCTTCTTTTTGCTGTTGTTGTTGTTCTTGTTAGTCTTAGTGTTGCTTTGCATGCTTTTCGTTGAGTAGCCCTAAAAGTATGCTTTATTTCTTGTTTGCATGCGAGCGTTGAGGTAAGCATTCGATCTTGTGGTTGTTTTTGTTATTGTTTTTGTTTTTATTTACCTTCGCAATGATACACATTTCAGTTTGTTTCCCATCCAATTGAACAAATTACTCAAATGTCACAAATAATTTATGCTACAAACGATTCATTTTCGAGAAATTCATCAACTGCTTCAAAGCTTTTTGTATTAAATTAATTACATCGTTTATTTACTGAGTAGTTATTATAATTATATATTATTAAAGACTAAATTTGGCGATTATATTTATTCACTATAAAAGAAATAATAAATATAAAATTTAATAATGTATGAATTAACAGTTTCAAAAGGTCCTTCACAGTTTATTTTATTAAATGAATTGCATCGTTTATTTAATGAGTAGTTATTACACATTATTAATTACCAAATTTAACAATTACTAAAAAAAAATAATAAATACAAAATTTATAAATGTATGAATTAACAACAGTCCTTGCTTATTCATAATTTTTTTACATTTGTTGCGCCCTTTTAGTTTGCAAAATTTATTATGTGATTGTATATTGAGTAATTTATGTGCCGTAAAATAGACAAAATAACATTAAAACATATTAATATCGACAACACTTCCGCGTAAAATACACCCCTAGACACACATACCGAAAACCATTTATTCTCATTCTATTAAACTACGTGGACTACAGAATTATCTTAATTCTCTTGCAGCTTGGTGTAAACGGTGGAACTTAAAAGTCAATCCGCTCAAAACGACTAATCCCTGTTTCACATTGAAGACACTGATAATGAATACCCCTGAAATCCAGCTTGAGGGAGTTACTTTGGAGCAGCCATCGCATGCCAAATATCTTGGAATTACCCTAGACAAGCGACTTACCTTTGGACCACATTTAAAAGCCACGGTTAAGAAGTGTAACTTAAGGGTACAGCAACTGCGTTGGCTTACTCATAGACGGAGTACCTTGCCACTTAAATGTAAACGGGCGGTATATGCGCATTGTATCGTACCAATTTGGCTTTACGGAATCCAGATTTGGGGGATCGCAGCCAAATCTAACTACAAACGGATTCAGGTGCTGCAGAACCGAATACTTAGAATAATAACGGACTGTCCCTGGTACGTGCGGGGCACTACCCTCCACAGAGATCTGAAGCTACATACGGTAGAAGAGCAGATTGGGAGGCATACCAGCCGTTATAGCGACAAGATCTTAAGACATCGCAGCCTACTAGCCAGGAAGTTGCTTCCAGCAAGGCCTTTAAGGCGGCTCAAACGGCAAGGCTTTGCGAAAACAATCAGGCGCCAATAAGGCTGTTACTCATATGTGAAGTCCTCATAATTGTGATGAGGTTTGGTTTCTTTTTCATTTTCCATACATGTGTTGTTAAGGTACTATAATTTTGCTGTACAGATTCTACACTTAATAAAATAAAAATAAAAAAAAAATTAAACTAACTTCAGCGAAAGTTTGCTTCAATAATCGACTAATTGCACTCGCGTATAAAATACAATAACAATTATAAAGTTCCAAATGTCTTTTGCTACGAGTACAAACACCGTATTCGAAAATGTGCGGTTTGTATTACTGAATTGTTACTACTCGTAATATATCTATTACATGTGTTATATATTAAGCTTGAAATAGAAAACGTATTATTTTTTTTATTTATTTATTTTTATTCAGGAGATTCTCAAAAAAATTAAACTTTGATTATGCTTGTACTAATGTTTTTGAAGCAATGGGCTATTTTAATTAATAAGCTTTTTAATATAATCACTTTCGATATGCGAAATGTAAGTTGAAAATATTTGGTAAACTGTCGTCTTTTCGCTGAATTTCGCACTTGGAGATCCCTAGCTTTTTGGTCTGATTTCTAATTGTTTTTACCGAAAACTTTTGATGTGGTATCTCACATTTTTCGCATATCAAATGTAAAGCGATGTGCTGCTTCTTTGGCTAATGAATTTGTAAAAACTTTCGTCAGCAAAACCAACTGGGGAAAAGCAAAAGTTGTATGAGAGAATACCGAGTTTACTATAGATAAATGTGCCCTCACATACACAAACATACACTCTCTTCACACACACAGAATTACTTATGGACACGCACAAAGGCGAACTTTCTGACCACTTTTGAGCCAAGAACTAAATGTAAAAACAAAAAAAAAAAACAAAAAAAAAAACAAAAAAAAAATGAACACAAAAATAACACACAAAAAAAATGGCAGCAAGCAAACAAGAAGTTTTCAGTTTTTGTGGCCAAATTATTTGAGCCAGGAGATGATAAGTTCTGTAGAACTTATGTGTCTGATGATGGGGCATTGTTTGGCAAAGCGTTTAACTATTTACAAGATCTAATTGACAGCATTAGAATCCAAAAATCGACCGGCTTCACCGCCCGTGAGTGTGCTTTAAAATGTGTCATGTGTCGGCAGCGCAGCACAAACATTTGCAAATATTTTATGAGCACTTAACTTGGCCCATACACGTACGAATGCACATTCACACACACTCGTATAGATAGATGTATAGAGAAAGAGACACAGACACTTGCAACATAACGTCGCATAACGTGCGAGAGACAGAGACAGAGAGAATTAGAGTGAGGGAAAGAACAGCGACTGCTCTTGTCATGGCAGAATGTGTATGCTCCTCAAATGATGAAGTTAAGCATAATGAAACCGATGACGATGCAGCATGACATGTTTGTTAAATTTTAAACGAAATCAATTTTATAAACTGTCAATATTGCAGCACATTATCGAGAAAATGAGCTCGAGCAAGTCGAGCACGTCAATGTCAATTGAATGAGAACTTCACATAACTTGCTCCCGGACTCACTGAATGAACAACAGTAAATTACTCGAATCTAATTAAATGCTTATATTGATATTTATTAAAACATATACTCGTATGTAAATCTCAAATTATTGCTTGCATTTTCCGTATGAATTTTTGACAGTGAAATTTAAAAGCACATTTATAGTCTCTGCATATTTGCTTTCGCAATGCTCGCACAAAATGTTTCGGTTAAATAATTTATGTATTGAAAAGTTCATTAGAGGCTCACACAATTAATAAACAAATAGAAAATAATCATAATTATACAAAGTGCTGTTTTGTTTAGTCGTTAGTTGTCAGCTGTCATATTAAATTTGATCAAATTTTGTGAAACTAAAAGTGAAAAACGCAGCATACGAGAATTCATTCCCAAATGAAAAGCAACTCACTTCATTTTAAAAATATTCGGATTAAAAAATGAAAACGAATGCCATAAGGAAGCAAGCACAGAAAATAGGTTCGTTCCTCTTTCCCCAAGGGAAAAGTGGCAAACTGGCGTGGAGGCCAACATTTTATATGCCTGCAAATATTTTCATGCCAACGTACGATATTATTTCTTATCTTTGGGCAAACGTGATACACATCCATGTGCGGGGGCTTGTCTCCTCTGCGATTACCATAACTATAAATATCGATTACTTTGCTAGCAGGCATTGCCATCCAGTGCTTAAAGCTGCCATCACACATACACACACACACACACACACACACACTTGCACACATGCAGGCATTCACGCATATACATACAACTAGACATAGACATACGAGTCACGCCTCCTCACAACCACGTGCACACGTGAAAATTACACACACACACATGCACACATACCTCAATGGGAAGCAACTTAAGTCTGTCATTGTTTTCGCCTTTGCCGATGCTCTCGTATCTGTGTGACGCTTTTATGTTTCAGCTATTGCTATTCCTATTGCTATTGCTACAGTTAGTGGTGCTTCCTTTTGCTACCTTTCAACCTGCTTACACTTTTACCTGCCTTATTTTTCTCTTTGACAAATAAATTGACATGCCACATTGCGATACCGAGAAAAATACACAATAACAACGATTGCAAAACAGCACGGAATACAGAGTACATAGTATGTCTAATCAATACCCTGCGTTTTTGGAAATTGTATTTTATGGAAAAAATAAGAGCAGGCTACTTAAGTATTATTTACATTTCAGTGAACTACTTTCAGAACTTGCAACTATAAATCAACTGCCTTAGATGGTTATAATGTGTTTAATGTATGCAAGTAAAGTAGATTTTATCTCAATCAATTAAAACTAAGTATAACTTGACAAATTTGAATGACTTCGATCTAATTTGATGTGGCATTAATTGTAATTACTGTTGGCAATGAGCGAATAATCCCTTTAACATTTATGCAATATGCCAAATGAACTGCCAATGTAAGAATACTCGGGAATGTTTAGAGAAGCCAAAGCAAAACAAAAAGTATCGACAACGGCATCGACTCAGTTTAGAGGCGACATTTGAAGGTTGCTGCCATAGAGGGCACTACTGCGCCATCTCTCAACACCACCGACATCAGTAGCAACAGCAAAGGCTCCAGCGGCAGCAGCTCTAGCGCCAACACTCGCTTCCACATCTGAACAATGAAATGTCAGGCACGTACAAAAGGAATTCGTTCGTTTTGGGCTGCCTCTCATTTTGTTTTCGGCATTCTTTTTTTTTTTCTCTCTTGGTATTTGGCTTGCGAAATTGACGTGCAAAGAGAATGGCGACAGCGACGGCATGAAAGAAATAAATATGCCACAATATGTTAACGACAAGACTCCCCGCCGCCGTCGTCGACTACGCAGCAAAGGTGAAGTACGTGCAAGTTTTACTTTTGACGTTGCCGGTAAATAAATATTATTTAAGCGACACTAAAAAATGGCATTCGATTATTCAGCAAATGTTTTCGGCCAGCCGAATGCTGCAAATGCTTAGATAAATGAAGCCAGTGCCAAAGCCGAGGGGCGCTGGCTTACCACGAATTATGTGCAATAAATGAAATGTTGGGACATAAATCATTAGTGTGAAAGGAGATAGATAGCTCCACCTTTTTCTTCCTTCCTCGCCCTGTCTCTCTATCTCTTTCTAAGTCTAATGGCTCGCTCTGTGTGTGCGTGTGTGCCGAAAAGTATGCAATAATTTTTCAATAAGCTGTATTAGCTTGTCAGCTGCCAGATGTAAGCATAACACACATGTGAAATGTATTTGTCTGTTTGTTATGGTATGCTTTGATTTATCATTTGCCCAAAATCACACATTCGCATTTGAATATGTTCTTTGTTATGGGAGCGAAACACTTGGCGATTTGCATTTTTGCTTCCAATTAATAAATCAATTCTAATCAATTTTAAATAATTAAATTTCAACATTATTTTGTACTTTCAATTTGCATCATTTAAAATGCCCAATTGAAAATGAAATAATGTGAAATGTGAAACAAATCGATTTCACAAAGTGATTGTAATTTACTGGTTAGCCTATCGCTCGGGCAGTTGAGATTATTAGTTGACAACAAATTGCAATCAACGGACAATTGTCGCAGCTGCAATTGGAGTCGATTTTCGGCGTTTTCCCGAGTGGTCACCAATAAAGCTAGTAATAATACTGCCGCATCGCTAAGTAGCCATAATTACAACTTAATGGTCTTCACATGTAAGCTGTTTCCAGTCTGGGAACCAGTCGGAGGTAATAACTTTATTAATTACGCACTGGACATGACCGCCTGGAGTCCGACACAACTTAGACCCAAATCCCGGACAACAGCTGGCGACGCCCCATTTGGGGCCAATATTAATTTATTCTATTTCCTTTTACGGCCCCAAGTGAATTAGAGGCAGAAAGTGCTTAAGCACTTTTACTTGGGGCTGCTTTCATCCAGAACTTCCGTACTGTTTAGTTTATTATGTATGCGACAAGAACAATTAAACAAGTCCCAAGAAGTTGGCTAATTGCTGTACGCTGCCATCACTGGGAAAACTCAAAAATATCTTCTGTTCCATGCTTCGAAATAAGGTATTGCGATCTGAGTGCCTCATTTTGCACTCATATTAAACTATGAATTTATGAAGCATTTAAATAAAACAACGCTCTCAAATATATCAAATGTGTCAATAATATTTTATTTATTGTTCTATATACAGTATTCAATAACTATTGTATTATTGCTTGAAATTATTGGTTACTATGATTGTTTTAACTGCAAGAACGCAAATTTACACTACACATTTTTATAAGCTGCTTCATTTAAACGTATTGCAATGAATTATGCCGAAGATCCTGCAAGCAAATGAATCACTTATATTTGTATTAAACGCTGTTTCCTAATCCCAACGCGGAGATAAACTAACTGAAAGTGTTATGTTCTGTCTTGTGGCCGCCTGCTGCTTACAGATGGCAACTATTTGGCTCAAATTGGTATAAATGAAGGTAATAAAGCGTAACGCCAGCAATAAATAAAACCTCAGCACATGAACAAATACATATGTATATATATATATATATATATATATATACACACATATATATATATATATATATAAGAATAGACAGACATGTGAAGACAGAAAATGTATGAATTCCCTGGGGGAAGGACAACGCAAAAAAGTAGGCAATGATTTTTATTAATTGATAAGCATTTTCAACAAGTTGCCATCCATTTGAGCCTTGTGTTTATTTACGAAACGTGGTTCACACAGAAGGCATTCATGTATACAGCTGGGGCGAACATCCGGCTGGTTGACTGCCTAGATTAAGTGATAAATACTTTCATATTTGACGGCATATGTATCTGATTATCACAGTGCGATAAGCGCTCCATTGAGAGTCTAGTGCTGCACATGAAGAGACACTACATTCCAAGCTCAAATCGGAGAAATGAAAGGAAATTGCGAAATAGGAATGTTGTTTGTAATTGCAGTTGGACCTTTGACATCAAAGCGCATTTGAAACTTACACATTACAGAGGATTTAGTGAATTGAAGCACTAGACAAAAACGAAGCTTCCATGAATTCAAGTGAATTCAAAAAGAAAATTAATTTTTTTTAACAATTTTCACAATTTTTCAAATTCCAATGAAAGTCATTAGAATCATGCGTATCTATTGATGCGACCAATTACGATAACTAATTAATTAAAAATTCAACTTTACGGTACAAAACGAGACGAGAGAATCCACAGAAAAGCCGAAGAGGCACTTTGAGAAGTGTTTACGGCTGAATAATTTGAAAAGCTAACAGGAAAAAAACTTGGTCGATACTCAAAAAAAAAAAAAAATGATGAAAACATCTTTCCCTACCTTTTTCCAGATGATGTAAAAAAGTTTTTTTTTTAAAGCGAAAGAAGCACCACAAAGTTTGCTTTTTCTTGAGCAATAAAACAGGGAACGTCGTATGAGTGCTTCTTGGATTGGATAAGGAAACGAAGGGGGGAAGAAAAATGTGCACTTGTCAGCGAAAGAAAAGCAAAGAACATAAGAGAAAAGCGGTAGAAAAAGAGAGAGAGAGAGAGAGAGACGCCGGGCCAGAGGACTCAACTACGCTCTTAGCAAAAGCCGAAATCATTAAAAAGCCAACGTAATTGATAAAGGCACATCAGTATGCAGCGAGAGAAAGAGAAAGAGAGAGATAGAGAGAGAGAGAGGGAGAATTGAACAGCGTCAGAGAGAGTAAGAGAGAGAGCGAGAGCACTGTCGCTGTATAGGGGCATAAGTTTATTGCAATGACATCGTTAAAAGTCTACCGAGTACTTTGTCGTACTTCGTACTTCGCAGTACTCTCAAGTACTTCAAGACGACCGAATTAGTGGCCACAAATTGGCTGCCTGGGTTTTGAGATATTTGCAATGTGTGGTTAAATTTTCAGACTGTCTTTTTCCCTCTTGCTGCCTCTTGCTTGTTTTGTCTCCTCACTCACTCCCTCTCCTCCTCCCTCTGTATCTCTCTTTCTCTTGGTGCTTTGTTCACATACTTAGAGGAGTTGTTAAAATGTTTGGGCCGACCCTTTGGCAAAATGGGAAATGCAAATGAAATGCAGCAAAATATTTTTCAGCCAAGGCGTTTGAGTTATTTGTGCATGCTACCAAGCTCAATGGCGCTTGTATTTTTATGGCAACTTCTTTTCCCCCAATCCCATCCTCATTCTCATTGCCAACCCCATGGCCAATCCTAAAACAAAGCTGCCATGAAACTCTCAAAGAACTGACCCTTGCAGAATCCTCCTCTCTGCCATTTACTGTCCAGCAATTGCTGCCGCCAACCTTTGCCACGGCACTTAAGCCAAACTAACAAAAGTTCGCATTTATTTGACTTCGCCTTTCGTTAGAGAGGAAACAGAGCAGAGCAAAAGAAAAAAATATAAAAAAAGGACAAGGAATTGGGGATCACAAGAGAAATGTGCTGTATAAGTCATTTGCATAAGCTTGGCCGCAGTCGTAGTCGCAGAGTAAGTGAAGTCAAATTTTTGTTTTCGCAATTGTGCAGAAAAGTGGCGGCCGCATATTAAATCAGCAGAAAGGAAATAATTCTAAAAAATCCGAGAAATTACAAAGTTCTCAGCATACGCAGAAGTTTACGAAGAAAATATTTGTGTATTTTAGAGCAAAAAACTTGTAATTTGTCAGAGTCGTCGACAACTATAGCTTACTTCTCCTCCCTTTGCCTCATTGCCCGTCAATCCTCGAAATTAAAGTTTTGAGATGTTTGTTCCCGTCTACTATATATATATATATTGACATAGGCATATGCTATTATGTGAAGCTATCTATGATAATATAATAATAACTTTTGCAGAATTTAGAAAACTTAATCTTGGCGTTTGTGCGTTGATGTCTGTGTGTTTGTGGCTTTATGTAGCGTACACTCAACCTGTCTCAGAGTGTCGTCTGAAATGGTAGGCTGTCAAAATTTAATGTATACAGTTTAATTCAGCGAGGCTGTGCATCGTTAATCAAAGCGTCTTTAATCTCACGTTAGGTTATGTAAATAAACAATTACCAGCATTTATGTGCACACGCACACAAAAGCAAACACGCTCACATAGATATAGAGATTTAAGAGGGGAATGAGAGAGCTACACACGGGCACAAATTTTGCGGCTTAAAGTTAATTCATTTCGTAAGTGTTTACCTTACCTGGCATTAAAACGGCTAGAAAGCGCTTCCTCTGTTGCCTACGCAAATTCGATAAGCACGGCGGATAGATATTCATATGTGCGTGTGTGTGTTGTGTGTGTGTGCGTATTCACACTCACACACAGTCACAAATTATACACACTCAAAGTAAATAGACACATAAACAAACAGACATATAGACTTCGTGGGAGGCAAACAAGCCTCGCCAACAACGCCAGCAACAAAACCGGAAGGAAACGAGTGCCGATTCATCCAAGTGCAAATATTTCAATTTGAAACTGATAAGTCCCATTAATGTGTAAATGCTTCTAACATTCAAGAAAGTATATGTATGTGTATATGCTTGTGCATATTGTACACGGAATTAGGCTGACAGCAGTTCAATTTTTAAAGCCAGTTAAAATTAGCTACAAATAAGTTTTAAGCCACTGCCCACTTCGAGACAATTGAGAGCACAAGAAGGATCCTTTTAAAAACTTCTACCACGCTGAGGCCAGCAACGTATATCGATTACTTTGTCTAATGCACTTTGCAACTCAAACTGAAGCTACTGCAGCCCCCAACTGAATCTGCAACTGTAACTGAAACTGTTGCCAAGTGCTGCTGCCTGCAGAATCTAACTCAACTGAACTCAATTCAACTCAACAACTTGCCGCCGGTGGGTGGCGGAGTTTTGGCAAATGGAGAGTTTGGATGGTAGATGGCTTGCACTAGAACTGATTGGGGGAATGATTTAGCCAGAGATGGAAAGTGGCAACGCCAAACACGCTAGAAATTGGTTGCTCTTCTGAGATTAATGTACGGCCAGTCCTGATTTATAGCAGACTGCAAGATGGCACTGTCCATTCATTCTGTCAACACACCACAGATGCGCGCTCTATTGCAAATTGCAACATAATCGTGCAATGCAAATACCCAAAAAAAAAACTTCGACTCACCAATGCTATTAAATTGAACAATGTTTTCCAGATTGTTTTGCACTTTACGCATACGTCATGTTGGTTGGCAATTAGAAGCGAACACTTTCGAATTACTGGATTTCGCAATTAATTTTCCCTTGCAAATGTTTACAATAATAATAATCGAGCAGTTGTTATGCTGTTATTATCCTACGTTTGCCGTACTTTCAATTTTGGAGACAATACATTTTTGTTTTTTCCTGCCTGCAAACTGTTCAATGCTGAATTATTTATGTTGAAAATTGCCTTTACAAATGAATAACAAACCAGACAAGGCAATAACTCAATCAAGCATTCGAATAAATAACAAGTAAATGTTATCTGAACTTAAACAATTGACTTATTGGACATGCTATAAGTAAGCGATTATACTCATACATCCTAAATGCGACATTTATTGCCTCATCTCAGAAACAGACAGCAAATTTCAGGCGAGCAAATTTCTAAATCTGAATAACTTAATTTTAAAATTCATGTGCATGCAAATTAAATCTGGATCAGGTAGAATGCTTTTTGTGCCTCACTCTGCTTTTTTGTTTTTGGACATAAAGGGGTTAATTATTTAACATGAAGCATTCAATCTAATCTCTTGTCGATTTTTGCTAGATAATGCAGTCACTGCCCATTTTGTCTTAACCCGAATTGCGCTGCATTAGCCCGTCAAGTGGTAAATATGCAAATAGTTAACTGTAGTTCGCGTGAGAGAATATAGAGAGCATTCGAGAATTTCCGGCAGATAAACCCAATTTGCATATGTATATGTTATACTGACACTGACAGTGCTAGCAATAAATAATGGCAAATAATTAGACCAACCAAAAAGGTAAATGGCCTTTATGAATCGCTGAAATATATATAGAAATTAAACACTTAATATGTGTATTTAAACTCTGTCTAGGCATACAATTCTCAATACTCGTTGACTGTCCAATAGGTATGTTATATCATAGAAAGCTGAAATATTCAACACTTGGGGAATGTATTTGAAAAACTGAAGCAATGCATAATTACAATTTTGATTTTCATTTTAATGGTATTATTGTTAGACTAATTTTTTTTATTTTTTTATTTTTTAAGTGTACAAGCCGTACTACAATAGTGTACTATAACAATACAGTGATGTAATTAAACAGGAGCAAACTTAATGCAGCCGTATGAGGATTAGATGTTAGACAATGATGTACATTTATTTCACTTCCATTAACCACGCTCAACATCAATAGTCGAAATATGAAATTAATACTGTTCACAAGCTTATCAAGTATTCAATGTAGGTTCTAACTACATTTCGATGGAGGCTGGAATTTTTACATTGTTGGCCAGACTAACTATCATTGTCATTTTAATAATTAGTTTTGCTACGAGCCGAGCTGTCTGTTATATATTTGTGAGACTTTAAAAAATAGGTATGCATTGAAAGCCCACATCAAATATTCCAAAAGCGAAAACCTAAAGATAAACTGTAAACAAACTCGGTTCTCATACTATGAGACAAAGTCAACCCCGTGAGTGATCACACTCTGACTCGGACAACAAAAACCGACCACGAGAACCGCCTGAGCACTATGCAAACATCAACTTTGTTGCATTAACATATGCGAGAGAGGTTTGGTGTCACGCTAACCTCAAAATTGCCACCAACAATTTAACAAGCAGACGTTATGTGAAAAATATGTCAAACAAGCGGGCGAAGGCGGCAAGTAGTTTGCGAGAAGCGCCGTTTTCTTCTCTTTTTTTTTGCTTTTTTTAGCGTAAATTGCGTTAACACGCACACAAACACGCATGCACACATACACACACACATTGACACGCGTCCCCATCGTCGAATTACCAACATAAAAAGTGGAGACCACACGAAGTACGAAGCAACACAAAAATATTCCCGCCACGTTTTGAATTATGCATGTCTGCCAAACTCACATATAGTACTGCTTCTTTTGTCGTTCTCTCCCTCTCCAGCAACCATTTTCTGCAATGTTCGCCAAAAAGCACAGTCAAGTGCCAACAACAACAGAAGAGCATATACGCAAGTAAAGCGAGTGACAAAAAGAATGTGAAACTGACCCAAAGAAATCTGCAATGATGGACTGTGAAATACCCAAATATTCTTATAAGTTGTTGAAATTATGCAATGATTTCAGAGCAATAATTCTTTGTTTAATTGTCTATTTGTTGCAACTTTAACAGATCAACAGTTGATTCACTCCAAGGTATCTATTGCCGTAATTGCAAGCTGTATATATGTGAGCCACCCCATATATATCCGCAATATGCTCGCTTTCTATAAGAGGCTATTCTTAGTCTGTTTTGGCTATGCCATTCTTAACAAGCGACATGCAAATGCGCTCCAGGAGACCGAGTTGGGAGCAGCAATAACAGACGACGTGCTGCGACGGCGAGCCGGAAGGATATATTTGTGTATCATGCTCTTATAATAACTAAATTCGCTCCCACCAAAATCACAGAGGCGCATTCGTTGCAGAGAAGAGGACAAATGATTTCCCGACACACACACTCGTATAGAATTGTGAATGTTAGAGTTTTGCGAGTGCAGCGAAGCGAACGGATTATCAGTTTTAGCATAGTTAGTTAGGAGTGAGTGCTTATTTAACCCAGAAATAAGTATCCACTCACCCTCCCAAACAGGACAAAGGAACCATTGGCATTATGGTGTATCAGGCTAATTCAAGCGAATTTCTCTTTGTGAGCATTTGTATAATTCTGTAGGATTATGTAATTTTGGCATGTACTATTTGTGTTCTGCGCCACATTATAAAAATATCACGCAAGAGGTATTAATTAGCGTTGACATTTCATTAATTATTATTATTCGCGGCGGTTTTACAAACTTCTTTTTATGGCTCAATGGTGTACTGGATTTCATATCAACTGCAATTATAGTACGAGTCCAGTACTTATTATTTGCTATTCATCGCGCTGCCATCAATATCAAATGTCAGCTCTCTGTGCTCTCTAATATTTAGCCCCGAGCATGAGTATTACGAATATAATTGCTAGAAGCCAGCCAAACAGTAATTAAATGAAAACTACTTGAGTGAATCGCGTGACTTTCACTCTAGTAACGAAAAGTACCAGAACGAAACCGACCAGACGGCAACGTAATGGAATGGTACAAAGATAAGTGTATAATATACATTATTTTTTTTAATTTTAATTTGTCGCTGCATACTTGACCTTGCACTGAACGACCTTGGAAGCGACAGTCAACTTCTGTGACGTCATAAATTTCATATTGATTTCCTACTACTGTTGCTGCCAAATGCGACGATGTATATCGAAACTAATGGACTTGATTCACTAGCAGGGAGGGGGTAAGACGGAAGGAAGGCTCAAGTGTATCATGAACAATGAACAATGAACAATGAGCTGTGAAACTTTATTGACTCTTTTTACAGTTACAAATTCACTTGATAGCACCCGGTGACTGCAAAGTTTTTGATGCTTTACGATACTCGCACTTGCAGACAGTTGTTGCTGATGTTGTTCCTGTTTCGCAGCGTTTACCAGACCCATTTCTGCCATGAACCAAGTACAACATAATTTAGCAAACAACAATAAACTGTAGTACAACCAACTCGAGATGTTTTCTAGGGGGACCACTACAGATATGTATGTTTTTCCATGCATATGCCAGGCAAGCGGAAACCATAGCGGAAACTGTAACTGAGATGGAGACAGAGTCGGAGATGGAGATGGAGATGCTGAAATTCTAGTAGCAAAGTTTTTGTTTGTCAAAATGTAATAAAGTGAACACATAAAAATGCGTCAAGTTTTTATTCGTATCTACGCCGTCAGAGTCTCGCCTGTTCCCTATCTCCACACTGAACCGCTATCCTCATCAGAATCGCTCGCCACCTCTCGTCGCATGTTTATTGTTTTATATTATTTACCCCTTCGAATTTTGCGTTGAAAGTATTGTTCAACATAAATTTAGCTTATCGCGTAGCGGCGTGAAGACAAAAACATTGCCTCCGGCACCGTAACAATAATAAATGTATTTAATTGGTGAAACTTTTGAATCGACACAAAAGATGTAAAGGGTTGTGGACATTTCATTCAATCGGACTTTTGTTTGGAGCGATTGAAATGACTTCAGTAGACTATCATAGTGACAGCTGTTCGTCCAAATTAATGCCACAAAATTAATGAGTTGTAAAATCCGAGGCTTATTTCGAATAATTGCGTCAATTCGTTGCTTCATTAAGTGCAAAGCTCACGACTGTGTTGCCTGGCTAGCGTCAAACAGTCGACGGCTAATGAAACTTTCACGACAAATTGTTCGGCCTCAAGGCATTTTTCCAACGATTGTTGACAGCGCATTAATGAGAGAGATGAAACGCGAATACTGGGGAGAGAGAGAGAGCATGTGAGATGTGCGCAAGACAAATGTTTTTCTGCGGGTGATGCAGCTGATTACCTCGTGGCAATTTCGTGACGACCTCGACCTAGTGCTGATCTCCGACATACACAAGATTCGGGCTCCTAAATCAAATAATGTTTACTCCTAGATACTTGTGAGCTTTATTTTATCGTCCCTCGCAGTTTTGACAAATTGTACGACTCATTTCGCTTTGCTTTCGCGTTGACACTTGCTCCACTTGAGGGCGACAGCCAAGTGGGCGTGGCGTTGTCAGAAGTCGATGCACAGAGCCTGCGGCCAGAAATATCTCTTTCAATAGAAGCAAAAAAAAAAAAACGGCTGCAAATGAAATAAAATACGCCAAGCAGATATTTCGGAATCAATTTTATTATTTCAATTCTTTTGAGCAGTGTTATTGATTTATTAAGCAGCAATTGCAATGGTCATTTAAGCAAAGCATTAAAAATAATTTAATGTCATAATTACCCAAGCCACAGATTGAAAATTTAAATCGAATGATAAAGCTAACATCTAAATCACAAGTACAATGATAAGTAGCTCCAGATAGCACTAATGTGTTGAATAACAATGTGGGAAAATCCTAGACAACATGAAAGTTATGGCTTTAATGCACATAAAGCAAAATTAAGTTTAGTTAAAAGAAATCACAAAAAATTTAATTAAAAGCGGCAGCTGCTCGGCTGTACTGGGTGTGTCCATAAAAAGGTGGTAAACAGTTGCTTTTTAATTAAAAAAGATTTCCTTCATCAACTTTGCAAGTTCTTCACGTTTATTAAACTTGAGTTACGTCACACTGAACACTCTGATTTGCTGCATTGCAAATGGTGACTAGCCCCCGTTGCGTATGAGTAACGTCAAGAGGATTCTAAAAGAAAACCAGATAGAAGTGTTGGAATAAAAAGAGAGTGCGACCAAGATGGCTTGCGATAGACAAATAGAGAGGAGGAAACGTTGTTGTGGCCTGCTGTCTAGTGTCTGCATTCTAGTTGATTAAAATAATTTTAATTGGATTTTAATGTTGATGGCAAAAGTTGCAAATCCTGCATAACTTTAATAAACAAATATTTTGCTTTGTATCATGGCCACCACGGCAAAGAGATTGAAGTATTTGCCTGGTTGTATAACCAAATGAAAATGTTTACAGTTGAATGCATAATGCAAATGCTTTTCTACTATGTATAGCCGTAGTAGTTGTGTTCATAAATGTGCTGCGAAATAAAATGACAATTTGGTGTATGTGTATTTGGCCTTATTATTTAGGGCAAATTAAATTTGCAAAACCTTTAATTAATAACACCACCGATGTATGGTATGTAGGCGCTCTCTCCTTTTACCTATTCACAAACTTACCTGCCCTCCATTTGACATTTATTTACGGATTGGCGCGCTCTGTGAAAAGCCAAAAAGTTGAACGTCGTCGCTAAGTCGGCGAAGTAAAGCCTTTAAGCCATAATTTAATATATTGACACAAAGCTTTTTTCATAAGACGTGTCTTTACCATCATAATCCTCAATATTGTATATTGACAGCTGTCACTGCTGGCTCCCTTGCCTGCCGCCCACCGCGCTCCGCCCTCCGCTCTCCGCCCTCACCGCTTTTCACATGCCCTTTCGCAATATTCACGATGTTGTCGAAGAAAAAAATGAAGGGAAAAGTAAGTTTTTGGCTTAATGCGCAACTATGCGTAAAATATTTGCCTTCGCGAATGTGAGTTGGCATTCCGAGTTTAATATAAGAACAGGAAATATGTATGTTAAAGTAAGTTAACAGTTCAATTGATCAATTTAACGGGTAAATAAATCATCGCCCTTCAGCAATCTCACCTTTTTGGAGACACGATCAGTCACAGATTTTAATCAAAGAGGTGAAGAGGGTAATTTATTGAGAAATATTTTCAATTTGTCAAATTAAAAAACAAATGGTTAAGAACACAGCTTAATGAAATTTATTTTTACTTTTTTTAGTTCAAGCGCTCTCGATATTTGATATGGTATTGAATCACGACTATTGAATTAGTCAAAATAAAACTTGCCATGGCTAGTGCTTTTCCTCGTTTAAAGTTGAATAGCTTCATTATGGGAATCTTAAGAGGATTGCGTGATAATTGATTTGCAAAACTTTGATACTGTGAAAAATATAAATATTTTTTTCTCCAATTAATGTCATAATTATTTCAATGTATTTACCACAGTCACAAGACGTTCGTCCAAGTTCAATCCCAAGTCCGATTGCTGGGCCAACAACTTCACCATTTCTGCATGCACATCGAGCAGAATAAATGCAAAATTAGCCGAGATGTACATATCTACTAGGTAGCAGAAGATTTCAAAAATAATCAGTGCTGAGCCACATGAATTCCAACTTAAGTTAGCCATATTACGTCTATATAAATGGTACACGAAGTAAACCATGCATATTGTGTACAAAATACAATTAATGGCTCCACATAAGCTCGGAATTCCAAACAATGTGGTTATGCACTCGACAAGACATTGTAATTGTGATTGTGTCTTCGCAATCGCCTCCAGGCGATCGGCCAGTATGCAACATTGAATCATTCGTCTCGTTTAGTATTTCACATATTTCGCGGTTCAATAAAATGTAATGACATTGAACCTTCAACAAAGCAAAATCTAATTGGTAAACTATCAACTCAGTGAGTAGTGATGTCACCATAATCGCATACAAAACTAGTGACCATCTATAGATCACATTATTCCAATTTGAGTACACATAAACTACAAATTGCATTGACTCCTTCATAGTGCCGCTTGCCAACTTAGTAACAACACCTCGTCGCCAGAGTCGAACAACTTGAGGTCTCTGTAGAGCCAGGCGACGTAAAGCATTAATCAGGCGAATAAATCGACGGCTTTGATACCAACGGGAGACTATAGTCCCCAATACACAGCCCAATCGTACACCTAAGGTGGCAAAAAACAAATAATTCATCAACTTGTCATTTAAAGTCCAGTCGACGGGCGAACTCTTCCATAGGTAAAGCAGAATAAAAGTGCTACTCAAGCCAATCAGATTTGCAATTAAGGAATACTTCCAAGCTTGTGATCTATATCGTGCTCTTCCCGTATTCAGATCGATTTCGAAGTTAATTAATCCTACTAATCGTGACTGGTAGTACGTGAGCCGCAATAAGAACTTGACTACGTCGAACATTTTGGATTACTAAACTCATATTGTGGACTGGAATGTATCGTTTGTTAAAAATATGGTTCAAGAATGTCAGGACAGTTGTTAAAATAATTACACAACAACTTCAAAGCCCAGGCGACCTGTTAGTCCTGCGGCAATTCATTTTCAATGACAATATACATAATTAGAAATAATATATATATATATATATATGCCAACTTCGGCTGATTTGTGCGTTGATAGCAAGTTTATATTTTTTGCTGACGTCGTTAACTTAAGAGGCTGCTTATTTTATTTAAAAAGCTGATGAAAACAACTAAAAATTGTTGCGCGACAAATTTTGCGTCTCGCTGAGCTGTTAAAAACTACATCGGATTCGTGATATTTATATATATTTATATATATATATATATATATTTACAGTATAGATGAATGTAGTAAATTCAGCGCCATCTGTCAGTTGTCAAATATACATCTCCGTCCTGCATCGTATTGAATTTCTGTGTATATTAACGATAATAAAAATACTTGTTTCTATCGGATATTAAAGTTGGTAAGGAAACAATTTAGTATGCTATAAACTATAAATGGGTTTGGGGTATCTCAGAATCGAGCAATGTTGACACTTCTTTTTGTTGTTATCAACATCTTTTTTTGACAACAAAATTTTAAAACTAAAACTACATTGAAAATATATTTTAATGATGGGAAATACTGTTTAATAAACTTGTAGATGAGGTTTGTGTATAAATGTAAAAATAAAGAAAATAGGAAACGACAAATTGTGGAAGGGTTTTTCCGTTTAATACATTTACATAATTTCGGTCATTCTCTATAAGGTAAAAAGTTGGCGTATAAAATTCATTGACGGCAGCTACTGTGTCATTACAAGTTAGTTTGTGATTTGCTCGATTTCAGAGATGAACACGTACTTTTGGGCTGTGCTTCCTCATAGTTGTCGGTCGCCTGCTTAAAGTACTCCAAGCTGGCATCCTCTAGTTCACGAGAGTTGCTAAAGGCGCTCCAAACATTATTGCTGTGATGTTCGCCCTCAGGCACCGAGGCGCTGGATGAGACCCGATTCAGCTGGGTCGCCTGATTGGTAATATCGGGCAGCGAGTTGGTCGCCACAAGTGCTGGCAGCTCTCGACTGAGCACCGGTTTCATGGAGCCCTTGTTGCGTAATTGTGGCGTCAATTCCTTAACTCGATCTGCATAGCGCAGCGTATTGAGCGTGTGCTCCACAGAACGTAGGCCCGGCGAAATGGTGGCTATCATGCAGGTCTTAACCTTTTTGCCGCCAATAAACGAGTCGCGCAGCACCTGCGTCAGCTTGGAGCCCCTAAATGGCAAATGAGCCGACTGGCGGCCGAGCGCACGAATGCATTCCTTAAGCGCCAGCAGAGACTTGTTGATCTCGGCGCCCTCCAGCCGTGTCTGCCGGTTGGCGGAAGAGTTGTCCGCACCCCGCTCGTTGCCGGCGAGATCGATGAGCGAGAATTTGCCGTGCAGCTTCCTCGTATGTATCGTGCGCAAAACAATCTGGAAAACCGCATGGGAACGTGACGACTTGCAGTTGGCAGAGGTCTGGCCAGAGGTGCGCACACTGTTGCCCAACTCCAGCAGGGTCAGAACGTCGTCGGTCGTTTTCACCGACTCCTCGGTCAGCCCCACCACTTGTATATGCTGCTGGCCATCCTCGAGCACACGTAGTTGCGGTTTGCCCGCCATCAGCAGATCATACACCCGACTGCCATACAGCTCGAAGAAGCTGCAGCTGACAACGAGTCCCAGCCGAGCATAACGAGGCTGCAACAGCATGGCGAACACATCGTTTGCGGCCTGGGCGTAGATGCCATCCCGGCAATTCTGCTGTTTGCCCGTAAACTCGCCGCCCATCGTGTGAGTCTTGCCGCTGCCCGTCTGGCCGTAGGCAAAGCAAGTGGCCATGCCGCCCTCGAAGATGTGCCGCACTAGGGGACGAGCCGTGTGCTCGTAGACTTGAGCATTGTTGCAGCTCTCGTCGAAGGTGTGGTCAAAGCGGAAGTGATGGTGCTCCAGAAACTTGGTCAGCGTCACCTGTTTGCGCGGCTCGTGCACTACCAACAGCTCCTCGTGCGGCACACTCACCATGTCCAGCTCTTGCATCTTATGCTCGCGAAGATTTAGCGGACGTTTGCGCACACACACCAGTATCTGGTGCTGCTTGGGCGACTGACCGACCAAGCTCTGCGCCGGCTGCATGTCCATTTGGAGGCGATACAGATGCAGCATGCGTGCCACCTCCCAATTCGGATTGCCCGAGTACGTGCTCATGCACCACTGACGCAGCGCGCGCGTTTGACAGTTGAGCTGGCGACGGCATTCGCGTTGCCTGCGAAGACGCTCAACTTTGCGCACTACATCGTCCTGGCTGTTGTTCAGCTGCTGTTGTTGCAGCTGCTGCTGTTGCTGCTGATGTTGCTGCAGCTGCTGCTGAACTGCCTGCCGCGGCGTGGCGGTTACCACAGCTGATTGAGCTCCGGTGCCTGCAGATAGGCGCGGCACAATGAACCCATTCACGTTCAGGGGAAAGAGCTGTGGATTGGCCGGCCGCGGAGCTATGGACACCATAGCATTGGCCTGAGCTGATGCGGCTCGTTTGTTGCAAGGCGCTCCATAGATCTGCGGATTGAGTCCAATGACAGCGTCCAGAGCGACTTCCTTACCACGTGTTAGCTCGCCCTCGCGCCACTCCACGGTCACAGTATTTTTGCTGCTGCCATCCAATTTAATGATGCCAGCCAGGTGAACTCGACCATCGGATCGACGAATATATATCTGCTGGTTAATTGAGAGGACATCCATGGTCAAGTGTACCGAAAATTTTGACGAATCTTTTGTATTTGTTGGTGTGGGTGTGTTTGCAAATTGTATTCAAGAGTTTCACTGAAATATTTATGAAATTTTAATGTGGTTTCTTTTTGAGAAAATACATTCCGAAAGAGCTTAGACAGAAATTTCAAATCAGAATCAAGTTACTAAGCAAATGTACTCTATTGTGTACGCAAACTGAAGTGACGGCCTGACTACAGGAGACCTGTCTACATTTCATTTCAATAATTATTTAAATCGCAACGTTTTTTTGTTGTAATCTTAATATCAATTTGTATGGGGGAATATGGTTTAAGATTTTGTTGGTGGAAAAGAAAAAAGGTATAAAGTAAATAAGTGGTATTTTTGGGGAAGAGAGAAAAATATTTGGATGGAAGGACGAAAAATGAAAGTCCGAATCAACTGTTAAATATTTATACTTCGAAATAGTTATACTTTATGTTATAAGAAACATTTCCTTCTGTATGCTACACATCATTCGATTTCAAAAAAATAAGTAAGAAGCCTAAAGTCGACTACGCTCTTCTGTAAGATACCTGCTATCCAGTTATTCCTATTCATACCCGCGATATATTTCGAATGTCATGAAAATATGGAATAGAATACACAATATTTACTATTTTCACTTATCCGATATAAGAAAAAAGATATTATTACACAATCGATACATGAACACAATTTATTACGATTATTTTTGAAAATTTTTAGTTTGGTATATTTAAACTTATAAAAAAAATAGTTGTCAGTACTAATGAAGAATAGCTCTGAAATATACGACGCAAATATTATAAATTTTACAAAATAAATGTGAACGTTAAACAAGTAATACACTTTACAACTACGACAACTACCTACATAAAACATATCGAACGACAAAATACTTCGATCGTCTTTCGAGTCGAATAAAAGCTATATTATTTAATACAGATCCATCCTAAAGCTTTAAAGTTGTTCATTTTTTTATTTCGATTCGCAGGGACGTAGTCAGAAAGTTTCAATATCCTTGCACTCAATGAATAGCGGGAATAAACCATGCCTATCTCTGGTGGTAGTACTTTAGTCATCGTGCATTTGAAGCAGCTAATTAGCGATATTTTCTCGTCTTGAATTATGCAGTATTTCGTTGCTCTCGACTAGCCCTCAATGGGCCTCAGTCAATATAGTTAACCTCCCCACGGGCTGAATGATTACAAGTGTTAAACAATCTTTGCCAGCATGAAACCTAGTTTGACAAATATGGCCCTATTTCCCCGGGGGAGGTTATAAAGATGCTGCTGCTATTGCTGCTGCTGCAAAATTTCTATAACCATCAAATGTTTGCATAACACTTATTTTGCTCTGAAAAGCCTGCTGCCTAGCCGGTGCCTAGTTGCATGCGCCTTAGCATGAGGTACAAGTATCATCATAGAGTGGAAGACGATGGAAGACTTCGACGGTGTCGCCATTCGAGAGCTGATTAAACACTGCCCCGGGCCCCTCCTGGGTGTCGATGCATCTTGGGCAAACAGTGAGGTAGACAAAAGCCGAAGGCTGCTGCATCTGCCAGGTGGAGGTCCTTCTCTCGCTCACTATAAATATACACACACATAATCATTCTGTGGTTTATAAGTATCATCGTTTTTTTAGATTTAGGGCCAATTGCGAGTGTCAGCGATTTAGGACAGCATTAAGCTTAAGCTTTAGTAATAAAATCGAAATGATGCAACCGTAAATGGAATTATCTTGTGTGGCAATTTATAAAAACAAATGTTAAGAATGCTAGTGAACTCGATACAATTCATTTTGACAAATGTTAATGAAGTATACGACTAGTAGTGTGAAGCCGCAAATATATAATTCAAAATGAACATCTTTGCAAACTTGATCCATTGTTACCCATTAAAACTACACAAAGTCATTGAGTAAAGGCTAAATGCAAAAGCAAAATCATTCGAAAACAAATAAAGACAAAAAGGCATAATGTTAGTTCTTTATTTGTCATTTCGTCAAATCATATAAAACAGTTAAAAAATGTAGAATTTTTTCCATAAATGAAATAATAAAAAAAGCAGTCGACAAACGGATCAAATGAAATTCTTATAAATACCGAGTTAAACAAAACATTTCCAAAAAAGAAGAATATGCGATTAAGCCAACAATTTAAGTTGAGCGCAACTGCGGATGCGGAAGTGGTCACAAAAAGCAACATGGCTACAGTCCAAAATTAAATGCCAAAATGAATACGAAAACTGTTGCATACGAGGGATTATTCACTTTCAATGCATTTGAAATACTTCAACAATTTATAAATTTGCATTTTTGAATCCAGAAGGTTAAAAGGGCAGCACTTTATTAATTTAACTGAAATAAGTATAAAGTATCTAAATATGGAATATTCTTATGTAATGTCTAACGTTGATTGATGTTTTTACTTTTATTTACTCTGAATATGTTTAGAAGTTGTTTTTATTTTATCTAAATCGGTATATGGGCCAACACAGTTACTGCGAAGTTTTCTATGTGATTATATTTGTTTGCTTAAACAGTAATGTGTAGTCATGCACTCACGACTAGTTTCGCATATACGTCATCTCTCGTTTCGTTCCTCCATGGCATTCGTACTCAAGTACAGACACCATTAATTAATGCGAATGCCTCTAAACGACATAAACTTGCGCCTAATCACTTAGGTATTTACTCAAACAAGTGCACAGACAAACGAATACAGAGACACACACGCATATACACATTCATATGTGTATGTGTGCAAACAGGTAATAGGAGCTTGAAACTAAACTCTAATGTGTTCGTACAAACATGGAATGTCATTAAAAAATAAGCAAAAGTACCTCTTAAATTACAACCCATAATTTTCGCATATTAGTCGAGCGGACTGGCTGGGCATGGGAATCGGAGGAATCATATGCATTTAACATGCAATTGCGTGCCAAAGCGGCAAAACGAACCGCAAGCAACGATAGCAATGCCAAGAACGAGGACGAGTTGAAGGCGCAAGCCTGAAATTAAAACATTACTCAAAAACAACCACAAGGGTTGTCGTTTGGCTTCGACATGGCCAACCAAGGATCCGTCTAATGGCTTGCCACAACCGGGTTGCCAAATAGCCAACTAACAATTGTACTAAGTAGAGCTGGTGTTTTACTACCTTTCAGCTCAAATTGAAGAAGTCTCAGAAGTCTCTGATGATTCTGAGCCATAACGTGCTGCGTTTCAGGCAATCTCCAAATTGAAGTCCAAGCACTTGGCTCCGCCTCATTCTACTCATTCGTCGTCCCGTGTTTAATCCAAGACGAAATCAAATCCCTATCGCGTTTCTAATGAACTATTTTCTTTTGTTTTTACTTTACTCTGCATACTCGCAAATCGGGTCAAATTTATTGAGCTATAAAGGTGTCAAAATGTCTGCCTGCCGTTCAATATAGATTTAATGCCATATTCGTTCATTGTGACTAATTAAGCTTGCGTGTCTTTCTCGACTCTGTCTATCATTCGCTTTCTCGCCTTATTCTGACCATCATCACCATAAAAAATCTCATTAGGCGAAATGTATAATATAATCACTTTACCTTTAGTGCTGGGGGGCTTTTTTTCGCCATGTTTGAGATGGTTTTGCAATTCATTAGGCGCTCGACCAGTAGAATGAATGAAGAGGAGCTATCAGTAGTGTATCTGGGGTTACTATGTTTCTTCTGTTTACTATTTAGTAAATTTAATGATTTCGTATCTTAACTGAAAACAATATATACTTTAGATAATTATCGCAGTAGGTGTAGCTGTTGATGTGAATTCACCTAGCCTAATACAATCAGTTTGTTTTCCCTCGCATACAGAAACGGAGCTCCATCTCATACATTCATAATTTTACTAGCTTACTTGTTTCGAAAGATTTTAAACACTTATATTAAAATGAGCAACTTGTACGCAATTTCAACAGCTTGTTTGTGCCTAGACTAATTTAATAATATTTTCTTCCCTCAGTATTGTCAATTGGATGAAGTGCCATGGCACGGAGACGCCGCCGTTTAATGCTCCTCGGGCTGAGTTATTACGACCTATGACTATGGAGCTGCAGAGTCTGCAGACGCTGGCCAAGGTGGCCAGGCGGAATCAGGTAAGAAGCTTGTTGATCCAGGAGAAGGCGAATTATGATGCCGAACTTAGAAGCACTTTGGGCAAGTCGTTTGCCCAAGATGACGTTTGTGATCGCCACATCTGCAGTGGATGGGGCGGCCGACAAGATAAACGAACACTTTAACGAGTGGTCCATTTATTTCTAATTTAAAGTCTCAGTTTTAAGGAATGCCAAATAAATATATACAGCATGTTGATCGATATATTTAGCCAATTAAATTAGTTTGTCACTGGGTAGTATTATCAATTAGTATTTAACACTTCGGGGGCAAAGCTAATTCCTTCATTTATCAATGTTAATGCACACTAATTGTGGTACCTCGAAATGTTAGCGGCAAATCATTAACGCAAATCTGCTATCTGCTTTCCCCTTCTGCGCTGATAAAGCAAGCAATGGTGCGTATCTACTTTAATTACGCACAAATTGTTTGGGAATGATTCTGCAAATCTTGTGGCAAAATGAATTGCATTTCGTTAGGTAAAATGGTTTATTGCGTTAGTCACAGCTCACAGCTACCAGCTACCAGTTAGCTCAGCTCAGAGTTCACAATTCACCTTTGCATAGACATTTGTATTTTGTGGCCTTAACTTTGAGCTGATTAATTCTAAAGACAGCCTCGAATTGAAAGCCGAAACTTATTTGGTCTATAACTGGACACAACAGCTGTCAGCGTTAAACAACATGCAATACTGCAAATGGGATAAGCTGCGGTTGGTTGGCTGGTAGGCTGGCTACTAGGCTAGAGGATGGATCCCAATCCAAACTTGGTGTTTGGATCGATTTGGGGGCTTTGTGGTCGAAATCAGGGCGGCCTTCCCCTGTCAAAGTGTACACCCTTTTCAGGCAATGTGTGAAATATGTACGAATATGTTTATGTGTGTGTGTGCGATTGTGTGGCAATTGATGTGTCACACCCACTAGGCCAACAGGCTCGCAAAGGCAGAACCCATTGTTGTTCGTTGGTCAAATTGTCGTAAATTAGTTTTAACACCTGACTGAGTGGCTTTTCGAGTGGTTTGCCGTGTCTCCACTCTATACTATATACGAGTACGTATATAACATAGAATATGTCTCTCACTCAGTTGTTTGTGTTTGTATGTGTGTGTGCTTGTGTGTGTGTTTGCACGTTTGTTATCCTTTAGAGTTTTCTCAACAAGTTTGGACTACTTTGGAGCTGGTGGAGGAGCAAATGTTCCGGTCTCAACCCGGACAACCCTTTTGTGTTGGCCCAGTGCTGACTTTGTCATCTGCTTTGTGGTGTGTGAAATTAATGTAATCGCATTTTAAGTATAAACTATGTAGGAACATTGCTTTTCAATTAAGCTGAATGCCGCACAGCTGTTCAGCCGTTCTGCTGTTCAGTTGAGTTCAGCCAAGGATTGCCGCATTAAGTGCCAACGTTTTGAAATTGCCACTCGAAATGCCAGCGACGCAATGAACGGGATGAACTAAAATGTCCTGGCTTGGAGCTTGGCCATAATGAGCTGGCAAGTGCTTGAAATGCGCATTGAGATTGAGGATTGGGGAATTGCTGGGTAAATTGCTGACTGAGTCTTTGAAGGTAAACGTGTGGATTACCCACAGCTGATGAGTAGCTCAACCTTGCTAACACTGTGGCTCCCATCCATTCCAATTCCACTTTAGACAAGCAAATTTCGTTAAAAATCCCATCATAAAAACAGCGGACCAGAAATCCAAATACTATAAAAATACGAACACTACAGCATTTGGGTCACTCCGTTTTTCCGTTTATTTTATGTCAGCTTCCAAAGTTTTTACTCATTGCCTTCGCTGTCCGTCTGTCTGTCCGTCCGGCTGTCCGTCCGTTTGTCGTTGGAGCTGTCCACCTGGACAAACGAACCAGCTGCAGCCGCAGTCACAGCCGCAACAGCTCTCGCCAAGGTGGCAATAAAATAAATGACAGCACTTTCGGTTTTACCCGCACAAACCAAGCCAGAACCAACTGCCAAGGATGTTGAGGACGTAACGTCGACGCTTCACACTACCCAAAAAAGGCAATTTGGAAAGGTGGATGCGATGGCTTTGCCCATATATCAAAAGGCGAAAGAGTAAAGCACATAAACCGACCAAGCTGAGACTCGGCGAGGGGAACAAGACTGTGTGTGTGTGTGTGCGTGGGGAAGAAAGTAGTGCTACATAAGTTGAAATCTAGAAGATGGAGTGAGATCTTGCTGGCGAGTTGGTTAGCGGCAAATATTTGCGATATTTTCTCTTGGTCACTGAGTGGTTTATGACTCCTTATGGCGCCTGCAACTTGTAGTTTTGTATTATTGTTGTTGTCGTTGTTGTTCTTGCTTCTTGCTCGCTAAATCCAAGCACTAAAAGGCACTGCTACTGGGTATTTGCAAGCTTCTATCTCCTCGAGAAACTCTGGGCTCTGGGCTCAGGTGAGTGGCACTGCGTTTAAGATTAATGCATGGCCATGGCGACAACCACATCCGGAGCAGCTCCATCAGCCAGCCAGCCAACCAGCCAGCCAGCCAGCTCATTGTTCAAAATATTGACAATGTGGCCCAGTGCACAAGAGTAAAACATAATATTGAAAAGAGAAACGTAATTTCTAAAAGGATTACGAAAAGCTTTAAAGCAAAGCCAGCGACAGAAAGAACGACAGCGAAATTCACAAGGGCCACGACCACGATGGCGACATGAAAAATGAATTGCAAAGAAATGAAATGAAATGAAAAGCTCAGGCACTGGCAAAGGCAATGGCAAAGGCAATGGCAATGGCAAAGGCAACGGCAAAGGCAACGGCAAAGGCAACGGCAGAGGCGAAAGAAAAATAAAGACAGAGAGCAAAGCGAGTTTTCATTTGCTTGGCACTTGGCGAGACTCTTTGCGCACATGAACAAAGTCTCGACGCCGTAAAATATGTGAAAAATGAACGGAAATGCCGCAACGCCGAAGCGGAAATGAAAAATACACGTATAAGGATTGCGAAAAATGGCCGATGGAAGCCTCAAATCAAGGTTCTTGTGTGCACGCGTGTGTGAGTGTGTTCGTGTTTGTGAGTGTGTGTGTGTCTCTGTGATGAAAACCTTTGAATAGCCATCTGGAAAAGTCATTGTCGCATATGACATTGAAAATGAAAGCCCCGTGTAATTAATGACTTTCACATTGTCCTCGACATATAATGTATATAATTATGGGAACTGGGGTAGACGCTATTGAAGTACTTCTTCGAATTCAAATATAATTCAATTTTATTTATTTCGAATAAATAGATCAATGTTCGCTCAGTAACACTTAAACATTGCCGATTATATACCATTTATCTGAATTATAGTATCCTACCAAAAGTTCCATGGGAGTTCCAATATTAAGGACTTGAAAGACTCATTGCAGAAAATATGTAAAAAAAAAAACACAAAAAAATTGAAATATGTTAGAGAATGAATGCTATAAAGGCACTCAATTGATTTTACCCATAGGGTAGAAGAGTGGTATAGCTTTGAGACTTCACGAAATGTATGTAACAGGCAGAAGGAAGCATTTCCGACCCCAGAAAGTATATATATTCTTGGTCAGGGTCACCAGCCGAGTCGATATAGCCATGTCCATCTGTCCGTCTATCCGTCTATTTGTATGAAGACCTAGATCTCAGAGACTATAAGAGCTAGAGATTTCAAACTTGGTACCAGTATTGGTACCCGAAATCGAAAAAAACGATTTACTAGCGCAATTTTAAAGATAGAGTACATATAAAGATAATAACAGTCTAGATGATTACCGAGAATTTGGTCGCGATTGGATGAAAAACTTGGAAGTTATTCAGAAAACAGTTTTGTTTGTTTTGAAAATCCATAGGCAAGCTGCACGTGGAGTGTTTCTGGTGAACAATGTGACCGTGCATGGTATATTTTATACTTTATGCGATATTTAGGATGTGATGGAATATGAATGTACAAATATACCAAATATACCAAAAACACCAAAAATACTTTTGGTATATTTTATTTGAGCTGGGTAGCGGGTATATCACAGTCGAGCATAAGCTCGACTGTAGCTTTGTGACTTGTTATTGCTGTATCTTTGTGTTAAATTAATTTTTCAGTTTCTAATCTATTTTTGAAATTTGCAATTAAAAGACTACTTGAAAATGTAATTACAAAATCACATCCTGTTCAGACAACAGTTGTTAGTGAAGCCTCAAAATAAAATATATTTGAACGAAAAATCTATTAACACAGATAAAAATTAATAACATCAATATATTAATAAAATAGTGTACATATTAAATATTCCAAAATATTTAATTATTTGTATGGAATTATAGCATTACTCACAAACTAAATCAATAATTATTGACTGTAAAATACATACGTAAGTGAAGCCATACTCACACTAGGATATAGAATTAAAGCCCGTGTGACTGAATTTACTATTTGCTTCATTATTGCAAAAATAACTTCCAAGTCCCCCTTTCTATGAGCAGTTGGATTACAAGTTTTCCCGTCTGAACCGAAATTTATTATTTATTGCAATTCATGGTATAAATTAATATGTTCTCTACTTTATTCGTGTTCGCTTAATTACTTTACTTCTTCGATTCAACAGAAATTGAATAGTACCAATAACTCCCTCTAGTCATTACAATTTTCGATATTTGATAACCCTACAGCCTGTATAATCATTTTATCGCACCCTTACGTTGCAACTTTTATTGGACTGTAGACTTAGTGCGTTTACGGCCGAGAACGAAACCATTCAGTGTTTCATAATGTTTGACGTAGTCAACACTATTCTGCGGAATTCTTACTATTACGCCCGCGTTATGGGCATAGTTAACTTTGAGATTGATTTGGAAACGGGTGTAGCCCGGGTAACCAAAAGAGCTTCGATTTATGCCGCATTGATAAACATCCTAACTGTTACAATATTGCCTTGGCTTGCCGATAATCACGTTGTCCATTTATTATGGTCGCATGCTGATGTTCTTCATGAGTATATATTCGTCGCTATAATGACGACTCGCACACTCTGCTTGATCGCCACATTGGTAACGCGATGGTGGCAACGGCCACTTTACGTGCGTCTGATCAACGACTTTCAACGTCTCGCACACGAGAAGCCGCAAGTGAAAAGACTGTGGAGACGCGGAGTCATTTCCAAATTCTTGAGTATCACATTGTCGGAGATATTTCAAATGTTAATGGGCCTTATTGTTTTGCACGAAGTGCTGACGCTTAAACTATTCCTCACTGTCGCAATTCTTTCAATGATTACTGCTCAAGTAAATGTTATAGTTTCACAGTATTACTTCGCTCTATTAAATGTGCACGGACATTATATTCTAATTAATTACGAGCTCAGCGTCTTGCTGGATGAAATACGCACTTTAGAAACTGAAAAACGTCGGGGAGTGTTTACAATTAAATGCTGTGCACTTGCCGATCAATTGGAGGCCATCGCTGCAAAACAATTCCAGCTACAAGAACTGGTTAAACAAATAACGAGTATATTTGAACTACAGATTATTACGATGACTGCAAGCTATTATATGTCGTCAGTAGCAATTATCTTCTTCACTTTTAGCGAACTTCGCACTCACAAAGAATCTGTCATTTTGAGTTACTGGGGAAAAGTTGTGGTCGCATTAGAATTTCTTTGGTATTTCACAGACATTCATATTACCGTCAACATTACTTACGCAATTCACGAAGTGCATCAAATATTGGTGAATCTAGTATCGCAACACGAAGTGTTTGCTATCGGATTAGATGAGCGACTGGAAGTGGCTGTAAGAGCACAACACAACACTTTGTTAACAAATTTATTAAATAATCAGAAACATTCTTGCAGCTTAAAAACTTTCAGATACAACTGGCATGGAATCCAATGAAGATCTTAGTACTGGGCATGTATGAAATGAAGAAATCCGAAGCCATCGCAATGACGAGCTCTGTATTGTCCAGTTCTTTGGTTCTAGTTCAGTATGACATGAAAAATTTCTAAATAAACTACGTTCATGTCTAATTTGGTAGCCTTACTGCTCCTCGGACTGTCAGCAGTTCGTTTGGAATAATTCATTTCGTAATTGCTGATTAGGTTTGTTACCGCATCTAATCTATGAAAGTGCAACAAGGATAATTGGCATTAACTCATTACGATGACAAGCACATTAGCTTAGTCCTTTGCTTCAGTCTCTCACTATGTTCGACGTAGTACAGTTGATGTTACGGATGTCCTATTATTACTCGCGCATCCTTGGTGTGCTCAACTTTGAAATTGACCTGAGTAATGGTCACGCTCGGATCACGAAACAATCCACGATATATGCAGGAGTTGCAAATGTAGCAATAATTTTTCTGTTCCCTATGCTGACACAAAGTGAACTACTGCAAATTATGTGGACACACGCCGGCTTGCTCCATGAGTATCTATTCTTAGTTGTTATGGGCATGCGAGTTGGCTGTGTAATTGCAACGTTATTTAGTCGCTGGTTGCAACGACATCGACTTATATACCTCGTCAATGCAGTTATGCAATTGGCTGTCCAAAAGCCACAAGTTATTCGAATGTGGCGACGAGGAGTAATCAAATATTCGGCAATATTTTAACACTTCAAACAGTACTGACGCTTAACTTAGTCATCAGTATATTTTTACTGTACATGCTGACAGCGCTAGTTAATGTCATCATATCGCATTATTATTTCACAATGCTTAACATGCGTAGTCACTACATGCTGTTAAAGCAAGAATTGCACTCGATACTTTGTGAAACTCGTTGCTTGGAGCGAGAGCAGCGAAAGGCAACTTTTATGATCAAATGCTGCATCCTCGCCGATCGGTTGGAGGTCATAGCCGAAAGACAATCTGAATTGCATAAGCTCATCGATCTTATGGGTCGGATTTTTGGCATTCAAGGCTGCTGCCTATCCATCAGCACTCTAATGACATGCATCGGCTCTATCTACTTTTGCTTTTCCGCTCTGAAAAGAACCGCAGGAATGAACCTTAACCCTTCTTACTACCTGTTGATCGCCATTGAAATGATCGTTTATTTTGTGGATATTTATATCACCGTCAGCAATATATACAAAGTTCTCGACGATCATCTTGAATTAATGCAGATGATGGAAGAATACTCGACTATTGCCACGAGATTAGATCGGCGACTCGAGGCGGTCGTAAGTATGCTGAACAATGTCTGAAAATAAATGTTATCTGTGGTTTCTCAACAGTTTGAAAGCTTTCAACTTCAACTAGCACGAAAGCCCTTGAGAATTTCCATCCTTGGACTCGTCGATATGGATAAGACACGAGTTATTTCAATGGCAAATGCGATTGTCTTAAATTCCATAGTTCTGATCCAATACGAACTGAAGTATTCGTAAAGCATGAACCTATTTATTTGTACTAAATAGATACATAACAAGAGTTTTAACGTAAATCTGATAATAAATGAAGAAATAATTAAAATCGAACACTTAAAATATAAATAAATATTTATCCTCTTTACAAATGATAAAGGTATGTGAACCTATGAATTTATTGTTTGAGCTTGAACATTTGCTTATGTTTGCTAAAATCAAACTAAAATATTAAACAAAAGCTGTAAAGCATATAGAAATTACTTTGAAATGCTATATTAATTTCAAAATTAAATCGAGCTGTTATAGAATGAGCTTCAAAAGTTATTACCTTAAGTACATTTTTTGAAGTTACATTAAGGTCGCTTTAAGCCAACGCCTTTAAGGCTGGATTATCGATCTGCACATTGTGGCTGTGCGTGGGTGTCTTTCTATGTATGGATGTGCTTTCAACTTGAATGAAGCAGAGCCTGGGGCAATTCATGAGACAGCGGCCTAAGAAAACACAATATATTTTCGACAACCACACACGGACTCAGCTTGAAGCTGCATGTGTCTGGTTTTTGGACTGAACACATGTACATTTGTATATGTGGTAAGGTGAGTAAATGTGGGCTCTCTAACGATGTCCTGAATGTGAAAGAAAAAGCCCAAACTCCCAATAATAACTAAAGGAGAGTAACAAGTGAAGAGGTGTCCTTCCTCCCACCAGAACTGTATCGCTTTCTGTGTCAATGGCATGTGTAATTGCAGACAAGCAAAAGCGATAATGCCAGTTTCATAAAGTGTATGTATGTTTCTATGGACTCTGGATATGGCACTGGCAATGGGTAAAGGGTAGTGTGTGCAATGGGTGATGAGAAATAGGTAATGGGTAATGGGCAATGGGTGATGTCGTGCCGGTATTCCATTGTGTTGCGATTGCCTGGCATTTATAACTTGGCTCCTTGTCCTCGCCCAGCGACACTGACAAATCCTGTCGCAGAGTCACAGCGTCGCATCGCATCACTTCACAGAGCAGAGCAGCACTCGATAGAGCGTCAATTTTTCGCCACAATGGCAAATGGAAACAAAATAAACGAGCTTCCATACAATTTTCCACGAGAATACAACGATTCTCTGTATTTGGCTCTTGCCTTTGGCTCCGACCACTGCTCTGCTTCTCTGCTACTCTGCTACTTTGATGAGCTGCTTGCTGTCAGTTTAGCATAAGTCGCTGTTTTATCCGGGGTCCAATATGCATTGCCAACTGGCAGACGGCGGTCGGGCGTAACGCCAATAAGCTTGCAATGACATTTTAGCATAATGCATTGCAGCAGCTTTAGTTGGAAGCCAAAACCAACAACACGACAGGGACAACAATCGAGGCACTGAGTGTTGCCTCCTGACACGACACCGACAGTGAACAGAGGAACATTGAACAGACACTCTGTATGCATCTTGTGTCATGTTGTAGCAGTAAATGCAACTTCAATTGGCTGTGATCTATGTGTATCGAAAGCAGCTGTGTACATGTTCTTTAAAGTGGCCCCAATTACAATAATATGTACAAAAGCTATACATGAAGCGGTCAGATGAATATCCCGGCTTCTTCTTCTGCTTCTTGGCTGAGTTGAAGTGGCTTAAAGTGTCAATTGTGCTTCAGCTGGATGTGTAAAGTTTGCAATCAATAGTAGCAAACAAATATACTTATGCACTTATCTCGTTCTTTTTCAAGTTAGTGAGTAATCGCCCAGAGCGTTCGCTTTGTCGAACGCAGACCAAAAGCATTAATAATCCAAGCATGGCAAATAATTGTATTTTACTTAAAATGAATTTAAATGACATTTGAAAAGTGATTGGAAAATGCAGATAAACTTCACTCCAATATAGACAGTATAATATGTTGACATTTTATTAAGTTTCAACAAAAAAAATTTCATTTATTTCTTGAATTTTCAATGGATTTGTTTTGATGAAAACATTTGGTGCATTGTGTGCATATAGATATATCTATGTTATCATCCTGAATATTCACACATAATCCCTACAAGCCAAAATATTGCAATATTCAAGAAAAACACTACATTTTTATACCCGCTACCCATAGGGTAGAAGGGTATTATAGCTTTGTGACTTCAGGAAATGTATGTAACAGGCAGAAGGAAGCATTTCCGACCCCATAAAGTGTATATATTCTGGGTCAGGGTCACCAGCCCAGTCGATATAGCCATGTCCGTCTGTCCGTCTGTCTGTATGAACACCTAGATCTCAGAGACTATAAGAGCTAGAGATTTCAAACTTGGTACCAGTATTGGTGTATGTCCTACGCAGATCAAGTTTATTTTAGATTTTTTCCACGCCCCTTTCCGCCCCCAAAAATCGACAAAAACGATCTAATAGCAGTCTTGATGATTCCCGAAAATTTGGTCGCGATCAGATGAAAAACTTGGAAGTTATTCAGATAAACAGTTTTGTATGGGAAAATCCATAGGCAAGCTGCACGTGGAGTGTTTTTGGTGAACAATGTGACCGTGCATGGTATATTTTATACTTTATGCGATATTTAGGATGTGATTGAATATGAATGTACAAATATACCAAAAATACCAAAACTACTTTTTGGTATATATTAGTATATTTGAGCTGGGTAGCGGGTATATCACAGTCGAGCAAGAATATATATACTTTAAGGGGTCGGAGATGCTTCCCTCTGCCTGTTACACACATTTCTTGAAGGCACAAAGCTATAGTACCCTTCTACCCTTTGGGTATAAAAATGTAATGATCAATGCATTTGCTGGCCAGAGTTTCCAATATGCTGGCATTGGCTGCGCCTTCGAAGTCGAATTATGACTTACAAAACATGCCAACATCCCGGCACGGTGCGCATTCTCAAAAATTCATAGGAAATCCCACAGCCCGTGCAAGAAAGATGAAAATTAAATTGAATTTTCAAAATGGCACGCACATAAATCCGAAGGCACAACCGTGGATACAACGAGCAAATGAAAGAACATAACAACAACAACAGCAATAACAATAACACCAACAAGAAAGTAAGTAAAATGAACATTATGAACGAAATACTCGAAAGATGGCGTCAGATGAAAATTTGTAGTTTGCTTTTGCCGAAGGCCAAAAATTGTGCTCAAAAGTATCATAAATATTTGATTTTTACATTTTACAACGTCTCCTTCTGGCCGGATGTGTGTCTGTCAATATGTCTGTCTGTCTATCTGTCTGTCTCTCTATCTCTCTCTCTCTCTCTCTCTCTCTGTGTCTGTCTCTCTTTCTGTAGCAGTCCGCGCTTGGTTTGGGTGCCAACAAAATTGATAAGTTTCAATGATTACGTTCGAAAATTGATATAATTTGTGCACCATTTTCAGCAATTGGCGAATGTCGCGTACGTGATGAGATTTTCATAAGCGATTTTCTCGAACGTCATCAAGTGCATTCGACAAATATAAAATGGGGAAAATCCGCATGATTTTTCACCCCAATCAGTTTTAAGCTTCAAATATTATGAGAGTAACATAAAACGTCAAGCAATGTTGTCAACAAATTTTCATCGCTGTTGAGCAATAGAATCGATTGAAAATTATTTACATTATTATTATTAAGTGAACCAAATTGGAATATTGGCATCTTGTGACCAAATGAAATGTCGTAATATTAGAAGAGCTTTTATAGAATATATGAGAAATCATATGAATATTAACGATTGAACTACCCTAGACTAATTTCAATAAGATAATTGGTTACTAAATATAGTTAATTATTATTAAAAATAAAAGAATTCAAATAAAATTGTAATAAAATTGTGACCAAATGAAATGTCGTAATATTAGGAGAGCTTTTATAGAATATAAGATAAATCATATCAATATGAACGATTGAACTATCAAACGCTAATATCAGTCAAATAGTCACAAAAAATAGTCAATTATTATTAAAAATAAAATAATAACAATAATAAAATTCAAAAATTAATAATATCCAAATAACAATATTTTTAATTATCTTAAATTTCGCTTGCTCTTCTCAATTAAATTTGCCTCTAAATAACCCGATTTAAATTTAAATTTAGGAAACGTTTTATAAAAATATACTTATTCAGGTATGCAGAACTGCAAAAGCAATGACAAAGTAATCTGGTGGTAATTATCTGATAATCGATTCATGTATATTTGTGTGTTTGAGTGATAGGCAAATACTATATGTGCGCATGATCAATTAGTAGAGCTTGACTAACCTGCTTAGCCTTCTTTACAGCTGCAACTATTGAGTAATATAAGAAACTATGCCCCACATTTGATTGTATTTTGACTGCTGTTAAACGTTACTTTCCTCTAAATGACTCAATTTTAGCTGGAATTTAGGAATTCGACTCTCAATGCTTCATAGAAACTTGAGCTTGCATGTTTGTTTAAGTACTAAGTCTTTATAGGCAAAAATATAAACATTAAAATATATCGTTTATGTACAGCTTCTATTATAAACTAACGCCCACTGAAGTGGCTAGATTTAGAGGGCTTGTCACTTAGGGTACATTGTCTTAATACTTTCATTAGGTTTGCGATGCACACTGTCCATCACACAAAGAAGGCGCTTAAGAAGCTCTAGGACGAATACGAGTGTGAGCATGTGAGTAGAACGAGAGGGATTCGCATTGGCACAAGCCGGTGCTCGTAAATACTTTTTATGTACACCTGCACATTACAAACTTTAAAATTTATGTGTGTGTATAAGGTTGTAGGGAGTTTTGGTCCGTGTACGGCATCGTATTTATGGATGTGGCGTCCTGAATGTTGCGGCATATTTGGTTTCGGCGTGCGAAATGCATTTTATGAATCTTTTATGGCTTTTAATGTGGAGACACCTGCAGACATACAACACCCTCACCCACACACACACACGCGCGCAGTTGTATGTATGCACACCCACACAAGCACATGCATATGGGATCGCATACTCGTATTCGCTGAGATTGGCGCCACCTGGCGCTGACTTTATGCGGCACTGGCGTCACACAATCAACGCCTGCGAGTGCCCTTGCCCAAAACGGCAATGGAGTTCAGCAGGCTTGATGGGCGTTGTCATAAAAAGAGCAGAGCGGCGACAAGAGAGTGTCGCTGGTGGAACAGAGGAGGCCACATATACCTTTAGCTTTTCCTTTATGGCATATAGTAGCTGGATACGCAATCTGCTCACGCGCCAGGAGCGTATATCATCCTGGCCTAATCCTTGGTGGGCATGGCTTTCACTAAGCGCTGCACATGAAATATTCCCACCGAAATAACTTGAAACTCAAGCAACAAAGTTGCTGCTGCTGCAGTGTGATTTATGTTCTCTGCTCTGCTCTGCTTCGCTGTTAAGGTACGAGTATTTTGCCACTGCCACGCCCACTCATTAGTTCGCGGTCAGCGTAAAATATATGCTTATCCATGTGGATATAAAATAACGACGTCATTGACTGAATGTTGTTGCTGCCATTGTCCTTATTTTTCGCGACATCCGTCGCAGATTGCATTTCCAATGCGAGTCGCGATAACAAATGCATCTGTTGAGCACTTGGAGCTAAATTATTTGCATCTGTCGTGCATTGACAACCAATAAGCGGAGCTAACTCAATGCTGCTACGATACAATTGTCAAAGAATAATAAATGTTTATGGGCTGATTGATATTTTATGAGAAACATTTTCTTGCTAAGATTATAAGTCAGGAGAAAAGAATAATCGGAAATGTGAGTTATGTAGTCCGCGACTCTAATATCTAAGCCTGCACTTTATCTCAGCCATCAATCGATTTGAAGGGCATTTAAATTGAACGATGCTTACTTACGGCCTAAGTATGCGATTCAAAACTTTTGCTTTACGCCTGAAAAGCATCTCAAGCAAAATGACAAAAAAATCTTTGTTGTTCATGCAATGATTTTGCTCAATTTTTTGTTGCAAAAGCAGTCAAGTGGGCCATAGAAACTCAAAGGGCTTGTAGAACAGTCATCCATTTGAATGCTTGGATGTGCACTTGAATGTGTAATCAATACACAATTTAATCATGTGAAATTCTGCGCATTAAACGAATTACATTTCGTCATTGCACTCAGATATGTCAACAATATATTAACTACCCTTCGTCAGTTTTTGTTGTCAAAACTAATTGACCCAAATTCAGAAACGCTAAAGTAAGAGCGAAAACTCACTTGCACTTTTATTTTTTGCACAACTTTCTATTGAATATTGTTGTCATTTCTTCTGCACTTGGCCAGAAGGATTCCTCCTCTAATTGAATCTGACTGCAGTTCCAAGTTACCAGCTCAGGATGGCAATGACAGTCGCTAGTCTCGCATCCGCAGATCGGCATCCGTTGATTTTCAATTCGAAATTCGTAATTTCTTTAGCTGCAGTTCACCCGCCAGCAAACGTGAGCGAAATTTAAATGACGCTTACTTTGCAGCTGACTGCACTGAGCTGACTTGAGTGACAAGAAGAACATCAAATGGTAAGAAAAAGAGTCAGGGAATCGACTATTGAATGCAATAGACTGTATAATACTCTGCACTAAGTCATGAATTTGTTGCATTGAACAAATACTTGACGTTATTTTGCATTATTTATATTCAAGAACCCCGAAAAATGGGTATATTTAATATATATTTACTTAAGTGTAGCATTAATTGGAATTATATATTTATATATTGGTGGAAACAGCAAAATTAGAAACCTAATTAATTGATTTCTCCCCGACTAAGTGCCATGTACAATTCCTGTTGTAGTTGTTAACAGCATTTATTATTTCTATTGCATATACCTTCCTCACTTAGTGAATGCGGGGTATAACAAAAACATACATTTAGCTACAAATTGAAAATGTGTAATCAACAAATAACTTGGCGACAACTGCACACAATGAGAAAAATGGAGTAATGAAATGAATTACAACTAAAAATCATGTGATGGGTTAACATTATTGTATTATGCCAACACAGTTTTTAATTAGAAACTTCAAGTTATTTGTGGGCTGAATTAATCAGCTCAACTATGCTCGCACACATAGTATGAATATTGCCTTTCAATTTCCTTGTCGGAAAAGACAGCAGCAAGCGCGAATAATGAACATGGAACTACTGTAGCAACAGGGTAACGGCAGCAGAGGCCGAGACCAAGACGGAGATGGCGACGGGAAAGCAGCGGAATGTGGGAAATGGGGTCTTTGAAGTTCATGTTGTTTGTCAAGAAAATGAATTTCACTTGACGGCGATTATGTGGCAGCCATTCAGTCAGCCAAGTTGTGTAGCACTGGCAAAAGTTTTGTAAAACATTTCCGATATTTCAAATAACACCGCACCAAAGCAGCTGCACACCGCAACACGCCCACTTTTCACTGGTCTCCCCCATCCCCCCAGGTCCGCCTAAGTTCATGTCGAGCGTGTCGTCTAACCAAAATGCCAAACGAAACGGGCTGCTTGACAGCAGCAGCCAACGGGTAGCGAAGGGTAAAACTTTGCCTAAATCACTTAACAGAAAACAAGTGTTGGCATGTGCCCTTCTACCAAGAATTTTGCCATACCATTACCATGCTCTAACCCCATCTAGTAACCTCCTCTCAATTCTTTCGCACAAAACTTGCTGTGCGCCGTCTCTCAATGAAAAGTTTTGGTTTCTCGCTTTTTGTTTTTACAATGCGAATACAACGAGTATGCAATACGCAATGAAATATAATAACAAGAAATAACCGGAAGCAATACACAGGAAGCGTGCTGTTTGACATACCGCACATACAACTACGGTGCCCGTACCCCTACCCCTCGCCTTCCTTTAAGAGCTGTCACCATGTCACCCCAGTTGTGGAAGCAGTTGAGTGTGCGTAAACAGAAAATCAATTACATGTGCATACACAACTGGCGCCCACTAGCGTCGTGCAGCTGCAACATTCGAAAGTTCTGAGAACGGGGATTTACATTAATTACGGCACGAAAAGCTTTTGACTTTTATTGTGATATAGGCTTGGTAACTACGATATCTACGCAGCGAGTGTGTGTGTGTACGAAGTGTATATAAAATGTATGAATATTTCAGTCCCCACGGAATGGAGGAAACTTTTAAAAGCATGTTAAGAGTGACCTCCTCCACACGCCAAAGCCACAATGTCCATTTAGTTAGCCATACAAGCCAGCACACATATCGTAATGTTGTTGAGACCTCGTTCCTTGTGAGTTGGGTCCGCATCAGTTTTTGCAAGCTGACTATGCGAAACTATGAGTCGGCCTGGCTCGATTTTGAAATTGCTTGCATAATTTATGAAAGGCATCCTGATATTTGAATTTATGAACTGCTTGGACATTCATAGCGCTCTCCCTCTTTTTGTTCAACTTTGTCTCCTTCTTATATGGACATACAAACTGTTTGTCAATGGGCATTGAATATTTATCTTGTGAACTACATCTGACTTCCCTTCTTCGATTTGTACAAAATAATACCATTTAATTTAATATCATGCAAATCGGATACCGATGCCGATGCCGATGCTGATGCCGATGCGAATGTTGAAGTAATGTTGTTGGCAATGACTCTGCACTCATTGCGCACTCCTCTTATCATCACACTCATCACAGCGGAATGGTTTTTAATTAGCATTTTGCTTCGAGGCTTGCACATGTTGCATGATTCTGTTTCGTATCTATAGTCACATCTACATGCAAGCAGTTTGTTGCACGGCCATTGCAGTTTATGTTGCCCTATTGCTGCACACCCCAAAACCTCACAACACGAAATCCACCGCAGCGTGGTTTGGTCGCCATTGCCGGAAGTCGTTCCCTTCCTCTTTCACGCGCTTGGAGAGCTGAATTTATGAAAATTAAAAATCATTCACTGACTTGTGGAAACGTTTCATTCAAACCCGGTGTAACTTCAACTTTAACATAAAATCTGGATTCCACTTAGAAGATATTTTTTAATTTATCATCAAATAGAAAGAAAATCATGTTTATTGTTTTCGTTCAAGCAAGAAATACTTAACTTTAGACGGACGACAGACTCATAATGGAAATCGTCTGGTCGTCATGCTGAACAAAGGCCTAAGGAGAGCGAACACTTTCTTATTTCGGTAATGGAAATTTTATTTGTTGCATACTTTTGGGTGCGGCGGTAAAAGTCCACAATTCGGCATACAATTCTTCATACATTTGAATGGCATGTAATTTGAGAAGTTGGCGCTCAAAGCCAACACAACATGGGCGTCCCACAAAATTATTGAGATGCCTGTCCGTTGTCTAAGACACTCCGGCTTCACCCATACCAATGGCCATGCCAAGTGCAGTTACTTTATGCTATCTGACAGCATTAAAAGTGTCTGCTCAATTTTCTAACTTGCCCGAAGAATTTCAGCTGCCTTTTACACCGTCTTGTGTATGTATGTGTGTGTGTGTGGGGTGTGTGTAGAAAATGGATAAAAACTCTACCCCGACTCCATTCAGTTGCACGCGAGAAATGTTTCGTGACAAAGAATTTCAAAACTGAAACAGAAGAAAAACGTCTGTGAGACATTGTAAAGCGTTGCAAGTAGCGTAAAACTTTGAAGTTTTATTAAAAATACACACCGCAACATTCTTCAAAAACTTTGCACACGAAAACGTGAGATAATTTAGGAAGCCAGAACCGTGAGACAGGGCCTCGAAGTCGTAGTGCTCCATGGCTGCTCTTAGCCCGGGAGTAAGCAGTACTCGCGGGCAGGTGAATGGCATCGTCCTTACCGCCGTAGAGAGTGTCAAGTACTTTGGATAAACTTTTGTGACAGCTCAATTTGGGGAAGAAATCGTATGAGTTGCGCGTTGCTTGTGGTTATGTCAGGCATATTAGAATATTAGTTAATAGTTTCGCTGCTTCTGCCCGGCAGCTAATGAGGAGCTGTTATGTAAACGAGTAAACTGCTAATGACGGGCTCATAGCGACAGTTGACAGCGCAATTAATGCGATTTGTATACGAAAAGTCGATGCTTTAAGCGTTGCTTCACTCCTTGTGTAATATCGGACATAATTCCGAAACAGATCTCCTGCACAAGCATATTTACGTGACCTATTGCGCAATAAACAGCAAACACCATCAATTATCGGGCCGTAAATAGACACATCCCTGTGCAAACGGAGCTGTATCAACTGCAAATGATACCCAACAAGAACATCAACCACACGGGCCGTAACAAGCGATGCACTTAAATAGCAGTTCCGCCCACGTTCCGCTCCCTGGCTGTGATGCTAGATGCAGTGCCAGAGGAACATTAACATCATGTTGTGGTTATGGAAATTAGCTGGAAAGGATGACAAACAACATTGTGAGTGCCAAGATTTATGCCTAGCTCGAAACTCAAGTACTTGATGCACTACTTCTCATGCACATCCTGTGAAAATGGAGCAGCAACAGTTAGATATCTGTCGTAGATATCTGGAACGTGAGAGAGAGAGAGAGAAAGAGTGAGACTGAGGCAGAGCTACCCGCTCCATCGCCCCTAATTGCTATTTATTATAATTTAAATGAATCGAGAACTTGTTGCTACTTTTCACCTCGTATTTCATGTGATTTTACTCGTCCCAAAAGCATCTACAAAGTGAACGCCTCCAAAATGTCGGATCAAGGCACAGATATTGCCAGACAGCCAATAAGAAATGCATGCTATAATTAGATGCGATCGTCTCTAGCGCGAGAAAGAGAGCAAGCATACTTGAAATACTCTTGCTCAGAGCACAGACACAAACATATGCGTGTGTGATTGTCGGCCTGAGGATGAATATCTTATGGATGCGAGGCGAGCATTTGCTCGCATCTTGAGGCTAATTTCAGTGGGCACACGACTTTGGCACGGTTTAGTATCGTCTCGACAATTATCGTAATTAACTCGTTTATGTGTTGTGTGCTAATCCAATTATCCAAGTTCGCGCAGGATGCCCCCGAGAAGACGCAACGTGCAACGTGGCAGAGAAACAAAATAAATTAATTCAATCAGCGTACAATTAGAGAGACAAATGAAGAATTTTAACACAGAATTCGCAAACCTAATTGAATTGTGTTGCATTCTATTCCTCTCATTATCGCCGTCATCACCGTCACCATCGCCATCATCCTCGTCAGCGTCGTCATCAGTGTCATTGTCAACGCACTTGTCACTGTGAACCAATTGTTCAATTAGCTAAAACAGTGATTGATAAAGTGATTTAAGAAATTTAAATTCAATTTGTCAACCATGTTAAACTATCAGCAGCAGTTGCATTCGCTGCCCGTCGGCAATGCCGGCAATTTCTATTACGCCGCCACATCGACAATGCCGTCGGCAGCATCCAATTCATCCGGACCTGATTCCGCTCCAGCCTCTGCATCTGCATCTCTACCTCACTCTCTGTCATCCGTTGAATTGGCGTATCCCTCACAGCCGCATCCAATGGAACTGGACCAGAAACTAAACGATGCTTCCTATGCGAAGGATAAACATAGTGCAAATCGAAGAGAACTTGACAAAATGCATAGATTTTCTGTTGACAATCTTATTGAATTAAAACAAGATACGTATGCAAAGAATAAAATGTCCCTGGAACTATCCAATAATTTTGGTAAGTCCAATACGAATTTCAACAAAAAAGGGAGTGAGCAATTTCAAATGTAAAAGTTAATCCTAATCTAATTTCAATCGCCAAGGATTATTGGCTTAAAAATTATTGAATTCCTAACTTTTCTTTTATGTCGCTGATTTGTATTATTATAAATTAGAATATTGAAGCTAGTCAATATTCACTAATCGTTATTTTCTTTTGTTATGTTTGTGCAAATCAAAAATTTTGCAACAGGTTGAAGGTGTGGCCTCTGGGCTTATAAAGAATATATATGCTTGATCATCATAATTTAACAATGAGATCAAGTTATCTCGGTATGTTATTCGGTATATAACAGGGACTATGAAAACTATGCTCTCTAAATTAGCTGTGTAGGTTCCAGTATTTGTCACCCGATCAAATTTATTTCCGATTCTTGAAATCATACTCCTACCGAATATAAAGTAATCTAAATCGATTTACATTCATTTGTTTAAATTGATTTCTTAATATTGGGATTCCATTTGT